>RJWJ010000127.1:92697-401364 GCA_004363605.1 Indri indri | reverse complement strand
AAGCCCATTATCCAAAGTGAAGCACCACAAGAGCAGAAGAATGGGCTCCACTTGTACTCACCATCAAACTGGTTCTAACTGATCAACACTAAGTTGATCACATGGCAGAAATACTCTCTAGGGATTAGGGGGATGGGGGGGCAAATCAACAACTAAAGGACACGGGGAGCACTAAGGGGGGGGGAGGGAAGGGCACGCCTTAAACCCGCACTTGGGTGAGGCAAAGGCATAAAGTGTAACTGTAGTGTTTGTACCCTCACAATACCCTGGAATAAAATTAAAAAAAAAAAAAAAAAAACTCTCTGAGCTGTGATTTCTTCATCAGTAACATAATAACAGTGACACCTTTTGTGAGGATTAAAGAGGATGCCACTGAAGGTCCCTGCTATTCAGGAAGATATCCTGAGAGGGTTAGTTTTTCTGTCTGTATCTTACAGATGGGGAGACTAAGGCCAAAGAGGAAAATAACTTGAGTAAAATAGCTAGTTGATGACACAGTCAGTACTCGATCTACGTTTTTAAATTCCTTTTACATAGAACTCCTTCCAGCATATCTTGTTTTCCTTAAAGTACTTTTAAAAATGCATTGCTATAATCAGTAACTTGCTAAACTAATCCGATTGCATTAATCAACTTATTTATAATTTACACCCTGCCTGCTTCCAACAGGAATTGGAAGTGACTTGATCAAATTTAATGCCTGAAGAAGGTACCTTAGTCAGCCTCTTTAGCGTTGCTGCCAATAGGCACACCCCCCTGAGAAGGAGCCGAGTGGGTCTGTTTTCTAATAGGACATTCTAGATCCTACTGATGCTGATCATTATGTGTGGCCATGCAATCCAGAGGTGATTTCATAGATTCTCTGACTTCACCATTCAGCATTTGTGCTGTTTGCTGATGGAACATATTCTGGAGAATATGCTAGCAAAACATCGCTAAGGAAAACTCCATATTCTCACAATTCAAGTACAACTCCAAAACCAGGACATGCGTAGGGTCACAATTAGAAGGATAGCAAGGATCAGTAAATAGTAAAACTGGCTACCTACATCAGGAAATGTGTCTTGAGAACTATCATGCGGACCACTCTTAACATTCTGTTAAGTTTAATAATAACTAAGTATTCACATGGCTTAAAAAACTAACGTTTAAATTAGTAGATTACCAAGCTACTCCTCAGAGTGAGTTCTAATGGACTAGATCCTGCTTTTGGTGAAATTAAGAAATTGAGGATTGGAAAACAAGTTCAATTCTAATATTACAACTATAAGTCTTTTTATTAATAGTTCAGATTGTAGCCTGAAGTGGTCTAAAATGGATATATAAACATATATGTATTATGTATATGTATATTATAATAAAATGTATTTTTTAAAAAAATTTTGTTCAGTTTTTTTAAGAAGTACATTTTGAGTGGTAGCCACTGTGTAAGATATAAGTCAGTGCCTGACCATTATGGGATATGTGTTATCTCCATGAATAATTGTAATGAATGCAGGAAATCTTAAGTATACTAAGAGTGACACAGAAAAAGCATACGGGAGTTCAAGGATATGGCACATTGGGTTGGGGAAATGAGGAAAGGCATTTTGGAAGAGCTGTTTTGATTTAAGCTTCAAGGCATAAATAAGAGTTGTGTTTGAGGGGGCAGGACAAAGGGAGAGCCAAGTATGAACACACGTTGTGTGTGGTGGGCATGGGTGTATGAATGAGTGAACAGGTGGGACTTTTTAAGTGGGAAGACTATGGAAGAAATATTAGTTTATGCAATCAAAAAATATTTATGAAATAGCTCCTGTGTGCTATGATCATTTTGGGGGCAGAGAAATGAATAAGACAGATGGGATCCCTACTTTCACAGTGGGTAGTAAATGTTGTCCATGGATACGGTGCATTAAAAGAGAAAAGTCATGGAAGATATCAGTACCAGAAAAAGCATAACACTTGGAATGAAATAGCATTCTTGTTAATTTGCTTTTGCTATGTGAAGAGGCTGTACTTACGGTTGACTGTTCAAAGTACATTCATCACTTGCAGATAAATTTCACTACTACACATAAGGTCTGTAGCATGTCTGATATTCTTGGAAAGAAACAGAAGACACTTAATACCTCTACCTTTTTTTTATCAATAGAAAAGAAACATTAAAAAATCCTCAATAATTGCTAGTATAAATGCCTTCATTTCATAAAAGCAGTAAAAGTATCCACTATTCATATTGAGTTAAATAGTTAATACTTACAACAATATACAGTAGCTTCCGCTTTTTTCATGCCCATCTGACAAAGAAATTAAGGCATTGAGGGATTAGTTACTCACCCAAGGCTAGTGGTTTTATAGCTGGTTAGCAACAGAACTGAAATGAACACACGTGGACCACCTCCAGAGTCCACATTCTCAACTAGTCTAAGCTGCTTCTAGTACCATGCTATTCATACCTAGAAATTTCCTGGATGAGCTAAAAATCGAGATGTGTTAGATACTGCTTTGGGTTCTCTCTGCCTAGCGTTTCTCCTGAAATTCTGTTAAGTCCATTTATTTTTCGATGCACTCCAAGGCCTACATAGATCTGGGTGAGAATGTAGCACCCACATCTGAAGAGGAAGATTCTACTCCTTATACTATTGCAAGGATCCTGAATTTAGTGAGCGGTGCCTGGCTATCTAGGACTTTGAGATTCCTTTATGGGAGTGCAGCACATCAAACTTCCCAAACCAAGCAGGGCCCACACAAAAGTGTACACTCAGCCCTTCCACGGCAGGCAAGTAGAAATCCCCTGCTGGGTTTAACATTCTTGCTTTGTTCTCTAATCAGCAAAAATTCTTTTTCCCCCAAGTCAGTATTTGTTCATGCATTTCCGGAAGCCTGGGAGGAAGGATATTATGCAGAGAACACGCCCAAGCATATAACTGGGTAGATTAAAAGATCCAAATGGACACCCAATGTACTTACATAAATACATAAAAAGCCAAACTAGAGCATTAAGTGGTGGCATTTATTGTAAAATGGCACTGAATACGGCCATTTCTTCTATTTCTAAACCAATTTAGATTTCAGGGCTCATTTGCAGCACTGGTTCTATAGCCATTGGTAACTCAGGGGACTATCACATTCTCTTCTTCATATATATTACTGTTTGTTTTTTTTTTTATTGTTGTTCTTTCTAAAGGCATAAAACTTTTTAACGAACTTACCCTCAAATCTTTTCTGTGCTGAGCCACCACTTCCTGAGCTTCCCATTGCAAAGCCAGAGGAAAGAGAAAAACCCCAAACTGATTCTCATCTGTCCTGAAAACTGACCTTGGATCTTGTGTTCATGAACACCTGGAGGTGTTTAGAGGCTGTTAGACTCACTCATGGAAGACACCTCACAGGTCAAGACAAACTCCAAAAGTAAAAGTTAAAGAACGGGAGGAAGGGAGGGAGGGAAGGAAGAGGGGAAAAAAAATCTCAAGTGTTCATTGACCACCAGCTGGGAGCCAGATATCTTTGCACAGGGTAATGACGATCTTCGGAAGCCTTTGATGTGTGTGTGTGTTTCTTTCCACAAAATTAGAGTATTTGAAAATGTCACAAATAGTTATTCCAGCAATAAACCAAAGATGGTAACTCAGTGTCGGGTCTCATTATGAGCCAAGACAAAAGATTCTGAGATTCATCCTGAACCTTCAGACACCTGATATCCGTGCTTACACAGAGGTCTGTCTAGGACAGTTACTCTAATACTAAAAGGGATAGGGAGATTTTACATAGAAACAATCATTGAATAGGAAAATGAGAATCCCCAACACTCCAAGATGAATCAGAATGTAATGCTGTAATTGGAATGCTTTTCCTAAGAGGGTGACATGACTAGATTCTGAAAACTAATACATTAAGGAAACTCCAGTAGCCCGGTTTATATTCACGGATGCCTTGATATCCCCATAGAGTATCTTGCACACAGTGGCACTAAATAAATGCTTTTTGAATAATTGTTGAATTAAAGGCAAACAACAAAACAAAGACCGACAAAAATCAACACATTTCAAAGTACACTGGCTACCATTTGGATGTGCAAACAGGGTGTGCTATGAGCAGGTGGCAATTCTCATGGAGGACAGAGGAGACAATTGGACTTGGAGCCAGGAAGCCTGGCTCTGAGTCTCTACCCCTACATTACCTTAGGGAGCGTGCTAAGGTAACTAGCTGTGTTACCTGAGATGAAACCTTTGCCTATACCAGTGTCCCCATGTGTAAATGGAAGTCATTTATTTCAGGCAACAACTGCTTAAAGAGTTGTTGAGGTTTTGAAATTGTGTCATAATTTGTTATTAATTTTTTGGGTACTAAACAAATATAATGGATATGTGGTTTTCTAAATCCCCTTGGAACTCTATTCTTTTTTGCTGTTGTTGTTGATCAATTAGTACCAATTCGATGGTGAGTACATGTGATACTTGTTTTTCCGTTTTGTGATACTTCACTTAGAAGAATGGGCTCTAGCTCCATCCAGGATAATGCAAGAGGTAGCGCACCATGGTATACATACACCACATTTTATTAATCCATTCATGTATTCATGGGCACTTGGGTTGTTTCCACATCTTTGCAATTGTGAATTGTGCTGCTAAGAACTATATTCTTTTGAGAAATGATTTGAAGCAGTGGTCTCCAACATTTCTGGCTCCAGGGACTGGTTTCATGGAAGACAATTTTTCCATAGACAGGTGGTGGGGTTGGGGAGAGGTGGAGCTCAGGCAATGATGAGAGCGATGGGGAGTGGCGGTAAATACAGATGAAGTTTCCCTTGCTGGCTTGCAAGCTGCTCACCTCCTGCTGTGTGCCAGGGGGTGGGGGAGCCCTTTCTAAGTTTCATGGAGGTGGAGGTGGTGGAGCTCTGTCCCCTCCCCCAGTCCTAATAGGCTGCCTGGGGTTGGGGACCTAGGATTTAAAGGACACCAGATTGGGGAGGAGAGAACGGAGGGGAGAAGCTGAACTAGGAGTCTGCATCTTCAAATCCCAATTTTTCCCCTAGAGCAGATTTGTTTCATATATTTTATATGCATCGGACTTTCACATAAGATTTCAGCTAAAAATATAGTTCAACTGATTCAAAAGATATTGAATACCACTGAATTAACCTCATTTATTTGTGTTAGGAACTATGAAAGTGAGAAGCAACCCAAATACCCATGAACGGGAAAATGGATAAGCAACTTGTAGTACATTCGTATAATGGAAAACTACCCAGGATTAAAAAGGAATGAACTACTTATGCAGTCTACAATATGGATGAATCTCAAAAACATTATGTTGAGCTAAAGAAGACAGACACAAAAGAGTACACACTTTATGATTTCATTTATATAATGATAATTATATGTTTAGGCATCTTCCTCTAAAGTACTATTGACTGAAAAGAAGTACAAGAAAAATTTTCTGGAATGATAAAATGTTATAGATCTTGATCTGGAAATTTGGTTACTCATATATTTAAAAAAGTCATTGAGCTGTGCACTTGAGATTTGTGCAATTCACTCTATGTAAATAATACCATGATTTTAAAATGTAGGCTCAATCTATCATTTTTATGGTCATTATTGTACAGAAGAGAAATGGAATCAGCTAAGTTCCAGAGAGGTTCAGAGAGGAACAGTAAAAATGTGTCCATTTCTCTATGATACAGTCTATCTTCTCTTTTGGGACCCCCTAAACACATATACACAGACACACAAACACACACACAATGTACACACCCATACACACACTCATTGACTAACAAACAATCCTTATTTTTAAGTTGTTTAGTATTCTTCCCATCTCATAAAAATATCTGAAATACATTAACATTAGCATGCCAACAAAAAATTCTACTATGAAAAAAGATCTTTTTCTAGAAAATCATTTTACTTATAACTCTGCTGCAGAAATCCATTTCTAAGATCTCAAGGATGCTTACATCTAAAATAATAAACAACATTTATGGAGCACTTACTATGGGCCACGTACCATTCTAAGCAATTTTTATGGATTAACTATTTAATGTTTCCAACAAACCTTTGGAGTAAATGCAGATGAGAACCTGAGCCACAAAGATAATAAGAAACTCACTTGAGGTTACCCATCAAGTAAGTGGGGGCTGCAATAGGAACCAGGGCAGCCTGCCCGCCCCCGCCAGTAGCCATGTGGGCAAGACAAGCATCTCTAAATAAACAAACAGTGAATTCACTATTTGCTCTAAGTGCCCTCTAAAAACCCTAGCTTACGCTAGATACTCTTATTATTGTGTCCTTTCTGGTGATTTTTTTCGAAGTCTTTACAAACAGGTTATTTCAACTGGATAGGTGTTTCCATGTGATGCTACCAGCAAGAGATCAGTAAATTTTCCTGAATGGCAACATAGTGATCAGCAAAGAAATAGAAGACATTTGTGTGCCTGAGCAGGCTGACAGAAGTGACACCAGTGTGTCTTTGACTTTTGGAGTGAAGTTAAAGCGCCATGGCCCCTCCTTTCCCAGCTTTGCAGTGCTGAGCCCGGTATGAGGCAGAGACAGGCAAGTACTTGATAATGTGTGTGATACATGAAGCTCTAAATCACAGCAAATATCGTCACGTCTTGTATTAGTTTCCTAGGGCCACTGCAACAAAGGACTGTACTACAAACTGGGTGACTTAAAACAACAGGAAGCTATTGTCTCACTATTCTGGAGCCACGAGTCTAAAATCATATAATACCTCTGAAGCCTGTAGGGGAGGATCCTTCCTTGCCTTTTTAAACATATTTTATTTTGAATTGACAAATAATAATTGTTTATATTTATGGGGTACAAGGTGATATTTTGGTACATATTTACATTGTGGAATGATTAAATCAAGCTAATTAACATATCCATCACCTCACATACTTATCACGTTTTAGTGGTGAGAACATTTTAAACCTACTCTCTTACTAATTTTGAAATACGCGATCTATTATTGTTACTTATAGTGACCATTCTCTGCAGGGATAGCTAAAGCTTATTCCTTGTCTCTAACTGAAAATTTGTACCTTTGATCAACATCCCCTGTTTCCCCATCCACATCCTTTCCCCAGCCTATGATAACCACTATGCTACTCTCTACTTGCATGAGTTCAATTTTTTTAGATTCCACATTTGAGTGAAATCATGAAATATTTGTCTTTCTGTGCCCGGTTTATTTCATTTAGCACAATGTCCTTCAGGTTCATCCCTGTTGTCTCAAATGATAAGATTTCCTTTGCTTTTTTATTGGAGGCAATCAAAGTGTCCACCAACTGATGAATGGATACAGAAAATATGTTATACATACACAATAGGGTACTATTGAGTCTTCAAGTTTCTGGTAGCCCCAGGAGTTCCACGGTTTGCGGCTGCATCACTTCAATCTCTGCATCTGTTGTCACATGGTGCTGGACCTGTATGTCTGTGTCTTCACATGGTCATCTTTCCCTCCTACAAGGACACTGGACACATTGGATTAAAAGCCTGCCCTAATAACCTTGTCTTAACTTGATTACATCTGCAAAGGCCCTATTTCTAAGTAAAGTCACATTCACAGAGACCAGGGATTAGAACTTCAACATTTCTTTTTGGGGGAAGCAAATCAACCCTTAACAAGCCGGAACAACCTAAGTCCTACAGTTTTTCCACGCACCATTCCTTGGTTATAGTCTTCTTCTCCGAATTCCATCTTCACCCACTTTCCTCCACCTCGACGTATGTTTCTGATTTGCAAAGGCATTTGAGCCATACCCACACGCCTGGTCCTCTCACTGACACGCTGCCATTGCTTTATCTCTCTCCTCAGTGGATTAATCATCTCCGGGAAAAGACTTTAAAATTGAGTTCTCTCTCTCTGCTCTGACACCAAGTTCATTTTGCTCTCAAAACTCCAGGCTAAACAGAGCCTTTGAGATAAATTTTGCATTAGTTTATCTCTACAAATGAATATTCCATAGCACAGTATTTAATGTCACTGGGCTGCCTCCTACCCGTGCAGTTGCCAGCAAATTCCCACCAAGTTGGTGTCAGAATGTGAAATTAGTGGCTAATAAAATGAAACAGACAAAAGGAGAATGCTGAGTTATAGAGGGGCTAGGCATGATATATGAATATCATTAGCTGTTCCTTAAAGAACATTTATGTGATTACATGAATGTGGAAATGCAGTGCAGCATTTTAGAATTTCACCAGTTGCTGGAATGCTCTGAAACAGATGGACTGTGTGACTGATGATTCAATAATTGCACTCATTAAAAATTTTCATGTTTTTAATTTCTTCACAGCCCCCACCCCCCACCCTATTCTGTGAAGAGCTGAGGAATGAAATGGTTTTGTCATTGTCAGCAGATAGATAATAATTGAGTTTGCTTTGATTTCCTGGGGTGCCCCCGTCCCACCTCTGGGTTCCTGATTGACAGCTCAGAAGCCCGATAAAATGTTGGAACTAGCCACTGCTGTCCCAAACGCAAGAGACAATCATAGGATGATCTTCCCTCTGCCTTCATCATCTCTCAGAGCAGCTTACCTCACACACACACAGAGTGCGTGCTTGTATCTTTCCAAGTTGCTACACCACAAATATCAGGCATGTAAAATTGAGCTGACAGCTTTGAATGCAAAGTTTGAAAGTCTGTCCACCCCTAGTTAAAGCCAAGAATAAAGCAGAGTGTGAATGGGAGGTAGGCGGCCGGTGGGTGGAGTCAAGGGCTGCCGCAGTGATGTCAAGTTGGGTAACAGAACTCAAATTCAATACGTAAAGTTGTGACCATGTGTCTGTAGAAACCATAGCATCTGCAGATCAATACAATGGTTTGGAAAGGGTTTAGCAGTGGCTTAACCAACTCAATAAGAATGAAACTTTCCTTTCTCCTTATGTTCATTTATTTATTGTGTTCATTTGTCAGTAAAAAGAGCATTATCCACTAACAAAAGATTTAGATTCTGGTCTGATCTGTACCAGCGGCATATGCTTTACCGTGATGGGCTTCATTTATGCTCAGACCCCAGCTCTGAAGCTCTATGATTATGTGAAATACTGACTGCTTACCCATTGGAAGGTGAGGGTGGCAAAGAAACACTGACCACAGCACTAGCCCTTCTTCAGAAACCTATGGTCTCATTGAGGAGATACGGCATAGTTGCATACATAGAAAAATAAGTCCTTGGAGTCAGAGAGGTTTCAGAGTGGTATTCTTTGAAGGAAGAATAGCATTTAGAGAAGTAGAGAAGAGAAAAGGGAGCACACTGTGAGGGAAAAATAGATTGAATAAACATTGAGGGGTAAGGATGAGTCAGATACCTTAGGAGAGATTAATGAGTGGGCAGGTTGACTTTTGCAAAAGTTTCGTGAGGAGAACAGGGCTTGTTACAGAGCAACACGAAGCTCCCAATATTAGAGGGGACCCTAAGTCTCTTCCCCAACTTCCTCAAAATCTCCATTCAGGATTGAAAAGGGATAGGTTCCCATGAAGGAAAGTCTTAAATGCCACATAAAAGGGCAGAAGCTGTAAGCACCAGGATATTATTGGAAGTTTGTAAGAGGAGAGTAATGTATGATTTGTGGAGCAGTGGGAAGTTTAAGCAAGGAGTAGTCTACAGGATGGATCAGAGGAAGTCAGACTAAAGGCAGAGAGGCTACCTCAAGAAGCCCCATCTGATAAGGACTGTAACGAAAGCAGGGCAAAGAAGAAGGGGATGGATTTGATTCTCCAAAAACACTCCTATTTGCAACCTTTGCTTTCCCTTTTATATCAATATTCAGTTCTAAGTGGTTGTATTATCCTGGGTAGAGCTGGAGCCCATTGTACTAAGTGAAGTATCACAAGAATGGAAAAACAAGCACCACATGTACTCACCATCAAATTGGTATTAACCGATCAACACTTATGTGCACATGTAGTAATAACATTCACTGGGTGTTGGGCAGATGGGCGGGGAGGAGGGGATGGGTATATACACACCTAACGAGTATGGTGCGTACCGTCTAGGGGATGGACATGCTTGAAGCTTTGACTCGGGCAGGGCAAAGGCAATATATACAACCTAAACATTTGTACCTCCATAATATGCTGAAATAAAAAAAATAAAAAATAACAACAACAAAAAAAGATTCAAATATGTAATTATGTGCTCAGTCTCAGTATTTCCTGCTAGACTAAAAACTCACCGTGAGGGCACAATTACATCTGCCTTTTTAGAGTTTTGTCTCTCCAGGGCACAGGGTGGTGTTTGGCCCAGAGGAAATATTCAAAACATCTGGGGATAAATGAATGCATGTAGAAAAGAGCCACAAAATTCAGTGAGTCAAAGTATTCTTAACTTGGTAAACGGAAGCATGATGACAGGACCTGGGAAAAGTAGAAATAGCAACATGGGAAGAAAAATGATGCTGGAGTTGAATTTGAAGGGATGCTAGGAGGTCCATGTGGAAATGTTCAGAAGGACATTGGAAATATTGGGTTTTATGTTGAAAAAAACTGCCAGTGTGTCCTCCTTTAATATAGAAAAATTGAGCTGGTTAGCTGAAATCCTTTGATTTTCAAATTCCATTTGGCAGAGAATACATTTGAGGTCATGGACCTCAATTTTTTTTTTTTTAAATGTACAAAAATGAAGAGGCACAGTTACTTTTTTCCTCCCTATCCTAGTCCTATGTCAGAAATTTAATATCTACTTTCATGCCATTTTTACTTTTAAAAGAGACTTTGTGATAAATTAAAAATCTGTCTTCTTCCTTTTAACATACTAAATTATATCTGAAAAATCCTGTAGCTGAAAGTAAAAGAAAAATGTATTAGATTAGAGAATGCTTTGTGTTTATTGGAGACATTAATACCTCCTTTCTGTTGAGATAGTTTTGAGTCTACTTTTGGATGCTATAAGGAAGAACAGTGGTGAAAGAACTGGGGTATTTTTCAGATACAGGTTAGTAAACCCTGATGTCACATTGTCCTAAACTTGAATTCTGGGCCCAACACTTCCTAGTATGTTACTTAACTACTCTTGACCTTAGGTTTTCATCTGCAAACTGGATTTCCTATTTCCTACCTAACAGATTTCATGAAAGTTAAATATATACTGTTTGGGGTTGAACGGTGGCACCACAAAAACATTTGTCTACTTCTCAGAAGCTGGGGATGTGACCTTACTTGGAAAAAGGGTCTTGCACATGGAAGGATCTCAAGATGAGATCCTGAACTATCTGGGTGGGCCTTAAATCTAATGACAAGTGTCCTTATGATAGACACACAGACACAGAGGGAAGAGGAGAAGGTCATGTGAAGACAGAAGCAGATATTGGATTGATGCAGCTACAGAGGATGATGACAGCCACAAAAGGCTGGAAGAGGCCAGGAAGGAATTTTCTCTAGGGCCTCCAGAGGGAGTACAGCCCTGCCAACACCTTGATTTCAGACTTCTGGCCTCCAGAACTGTGAGAAAGTAAATTTTTGTTATTTGTGGCAGGCCTAGGAAATGAACATACATGCTTACTGGTTACTCAGCAAGAGCTAGCTCTATCCCCTCATCCTTATTTAACAAAGTGACTGCCATACTAGAAAAAAAAAAAAGCCTTTTTTACCCTGGGGCTATGGTGTTTTATTATGAAAATAGAATAAAAACTTAGAAACAAAGCAATCCTTTCTAATTTAATGAAAAATTTGTTATTTTTTTTATTGTTTTCTGTGCTTGAGTTATATGCAATTAAATTGTCAATATTAATTGTAACAATAAGAACATCGACAAGTAAGATTTTCATGAACCAACTGCGAGGTTTTGCCCAGGGGGCCACCCATCACATTGCTGCATGCTACAGCATGGCAGCGTGAGTTGCCTGCGCACCATGTGGCTCCCAAGGTAAAGAGATGTGTGAGCTACATTTGCTTCACGAGGCCCCGGGCTCAAAGCTAGCATGAGTTAAATACAATTCACATGGCAATTAATGTGTTAAGCCGCCACATTCCAAGCCCTTTTGTATGAAAATAAAATAAAATGATGGCTGGAAGCATTCCCCTAGAGGAAGGAGGGGGAAAGGTCACTATACGGATATTTGTATATGCATGATACTGGTATTAATGTGAAAGCGGACTTGTGAGACATATGGGGAGAATAAAGAAGAGAGTGATACCAGAGGAAGGAAGAAAATGAAAGAGTAGAGCAGAAAACTAGGTATGAAAGAAGGAAAAGCAATGTCCTCCCCACCTCACCCCCTGCCCTCCCTGCCCCTTAGAGTCCTTCCTTGGGGCCACTCGATGGAAACTAAAGGAAGTGGGAGGAGACATATTGAGGAAAAGAGAACCACAGATATTTCAAACATGCTCTCATGACATGTCAGACCCGCTATGTCATTAATCTTCCCAGGTTGGAAAAACTGAGATACGGGGCCATTGTCATGTGAAACTGTCATTAGAACCAGGGCCTATTGGCTCCTAATTTTCAATCCACAAGATTGTATAGTTTCTGCTTGAAATCCAACATACATCACTCTTTCTTCTCTTTTTTGCTCAGCTGTCAAATGGAAAGTTAAAAGAAATATTAAGTATAACATATAAGACACTGCAATAATCACAGCAGTTCTAATCCCTGCCGTAACACATTTTTCTGATGACATTAGTGATTTGTCATTTCTAAAGAGCATTTATTTAGCAGCAAAGTTATTTTCTATGCATCAGTGGCCCACATTAAAAAAATAAAATAAAAAAATAAAAAAATAAACTTAAGCTACTAAGTGTAAGCCACTTTAAAATGTTATTATAAATAATCATATGGTATGGGAGCATGTTGAGAATGGAAAGAATAACCTTTTCCTGCAGTCCAAACAAATGTATTAACATAACACTAATAACGGGTCTACCAAATACCAAGTGATCGCAGACATTCCTGTAATTTCTCCAGAAAACAATATTTCCTGGGATCCTTGATACTAACAGATTCATCTTCCCAGTCCAAGCAGTGGTCCAAAGTCCTGAGAGAAAGGGAATAGCCTCTTGCCACATGGTCGATGGTCATCCTGATAAGGTGACATAAAAAGCAGCCACACATGTAATAGTGAGTCTTGTTTTGTTTTGTTTGTTTGCTACTGCAGACACATTTGGAAAACAGAAATTATATTCTTCTCCCTACATCCCTCCTCCACCCCAGGATAAGGGAGAATAGCATTGTGTCTCTAAAGACACTGGGAGGTGATTAAGCACAAAGCTGCCGGACCTCAGAAGCCTTTAGTGTAGATCTAGTGACCAGCCTGCCTTTGAACAGAACACCAGGATCTCTGCAGGGGCCACAATAGCCCCAGGCCAAGGACTCTCTCTGATGCTGCGGGACATGTAAGCCCTGGGGGCTTTTCTGCAATTTAATTCAGAGGGAGAGATCTCTAAAAACAAGACTCTTCCAACCAATCTTATCCAATAGAAAGTGGAAATGGAATTCACTGGAATAAGAAGAGTAAAGAACTGTGAAATACCCCACACTGTTGTGAAACAAAATTCTTATCTTTAATACTGGCCTCAGAGATGGAAGTGAGTAAGCGAAAATTTGTGGAGTGTTGTTCCATAGAGACTGCTATTTAGTTATACCAGATTGTGTTTGTGAGAATTTACAATTAAATGTGCACATTGTTCCCCAGTGGAATAGATCACTGGGACAGTTGTCCGCCCATCCCTCAATATCACAAGGAAAGTACTGCAGGTTCCACCCTCTTCCTGACATTCTGGTGACTAGAATTAATGATCTCTGCTGTGGGACACAGAGAATAACAAAGGTTAAAGGTTATCAATATCAAAACATGCCATGCATCTAAACAGATTGCCACTGCTTTGACCAGAGGATGACAGCTCTGATAGTCTCTTGACCAGCTGATATGGGAGCTGCATCCCTGTGTCAGGGCAGAGAAAGGCAGATGCCCCCAAGGTTGTCAGAGATCAAAGTGGGTCCAAGTCACTTTTCCCTGGCTAAAGTGTTTTTCCTAAAAGGGAAACATTAAAACTTAGAAAAAAAAAGAAAAGAAAAGATAGTGTACATTTCCATCAGAGAGAAGAAGAGCCAAGTGACCTATTTTACTACTAATATCCTTCCCATGCAGGAGTCCTCATGCTCCCCTTGAAGCTCTATGGAGAGTTTCTAGGAGTCCATGGATCCTCAAAAATTGTGGGTAAAATTTTGTGCATTTTTATCAGGAGAGTATTTATAAACTCATGACCCCCAAAAGTTTAAGAATCACTTAGTAGAGACATTCATCAGCTCTCCTTTCTGGGCTGCATTTATGAACACAGGCCCCAAGAGAAATATCTTTCAGGAAGCTTATTTTAGTTCTGTGACTCAATGTGGAAGTGAAGGTGAAACCAGGAGTCTCTAGACTACCTGTTGGAGCGCTGTGTTCGTGTCTGTGACGATTCCTGCTGGGAGCTGTGCACTGTGAAAACCGCCTCACTGTGAAAACTCACCACTCACCTCATTATCTTCATTACAACCCTGTGAGGGAACTGTTTTTATTTCACAGAAAAAGAAACTTAGAAACAGACAGGTGTAGTAACTTCCCAGAGGCCACACCGTCAGGGCCACACAGTCAAGCCCAAAATTTGAGCCCGGGTTTGTGGATTCCAAAGCCTGGACTGGTTCTACCAGCTCATATTTCTCAGAATACTTGTGTGCCCATTCTTGCTCAAGGGGATTCTGTTCCTGCAACAGAGGGGCTCTGTAAGTACTTACTGGTGATTTCTATGTTTGTAATGTTCCCTGGGGATTTAGAGTCCAGAAAGGAAAAAGAAAAGCACCAGGTTCGAGGCAGTAGGAGTGACTGTGACTATCCTTACATGTGGTCTTATTCACTGCAGCCCAGCTTCAAAGGGGATATAAACTGTGTTTACAGGGTGAGGCTGCCTGTGACAGACTCAGGGTGCCTGAGTCTCAGCTCTAGCTCAGTGGTCGTCTAGCACTGATGCTTTGGGCACGTCACCTAGGAAAGGTATCTATGTCATCATCTGTCAAATGCAGACAATGGCTGACCTCTCAGAACTGTAGTGAAAATCAGATAAGATAATTAATCTAAGAAATACTCTGGCTGTAGCACTCAAGGTGACATTGATAATACACACAAACATTTTACACAGGGCACCTGACAGTATTTCTGGCACCTAATTTCAAAACAGTAAGCTCCCTAAGGGCAAAATTCCTATCTGATTTGTTTGTCTCCATAGTCCCTGAAACTCATAAGAGCTCAGTAAGTATGAACCGAGGAAACAGTTGATGTCTTCAAATTGATCAGGAGGTCATAACACCATCCAATATGCACCATGTGTGTATGTGTGGGGGTCACAATTTAATGTTTATGTTGTGGAAGAATAATTAGAAAATCAAATTGTTTTTGTCTTTTTGGGCTGCTACAGCAAAACGTCTCAGACTGCGTAATTTATAAACAACAGAAATGTAGTTTTCACACTTCTGGAAGCTGGGAAATCCAAGATCAAGGTTCTGGCAGATTCGCTGCCGGGTAGGGGCTCATTCCCTGCTTCAAATGTGGTGCTTTGTCACTACGTCTTCACGTGGCAGAAGGGTGAGGAGCAATAAAGGGATAAACTCCTTCCCTCAAGCTGTTTTATAAGAGTGCCAATCCCATCCATGAGGGCAGAGCCCCACCCAAAAGCCCTACCCCTTAATACCATCACTATGGGGTTTACATTCCAACGTACGGATTTTGGAGGGACACATACGTTCAAACCATAGCACGAATGAATGATGTTACTCTGTAACTATCCATTGTCAGAACTTACCATTTAATTTTTAGGAATAATAACATGAAAAGTATTTTTGCTACTTGTGAAATTCAAGGCTTGTTGCAAAGCAAACAATTTAATAATAGTCATAATCAAAGTAGAAGTCTTTACTTAAAAGGACTATATCCAAAACTGTGTTCAGCAGAATACTAGTCCCAAGAGATAGGCAGGCAAACTATTTTGGAACACTTACACTATGCTCGTTTCGTAGAGATTTAGCACATGAAGCCTTTGATAAATCCTTAAAGAAAGAATCCTATTTAATTATGTTTATTTTTTATATATACTTAATATTTCATTGAATAAATTTTGGGAAATGCTAATTTGGCAATAGAAGAATGTTCATGTCCCCTCGAAATTCGTATGTTGGAACATGAACCCTAAGGTGATGGTTTTTGGAAGTGGAGTCTTTGGGAGGTAATTAGGTCGTGAGTGCAGAACACTCATGAGTGAGATTATTGCTCTTATAAAAAGACATGAGAGACCTTGCTTTTCTCCTTCCTCCGTGTGCGGATACAATGAGAAGTTGGCAGTCTGCAACCTGGAAGGGGGTTTTGATCAAGTTTGCCTTGATCCCATGCAAATGTCGGGCACATATAATTCATTAACATTATTATCATTCTTAGCTTTAATTGGGTGTTAGTCATGACTCATTTGGGAGGTCTGAAAATAATGGTAAACCATCTTTGCTCTAATATGGGGTTGACATTTTTTAGCAGAGGAACTACCAAAATAACCAGGCCCAAAATTGAAGCTGCTGAAAGCTTTCTTTTCCTAGAGCTTAAAAGGGTAAAGGCAGCTTTCTCGACAGTTACATCCTTCCTCTCCTTCCCACTTGTTCAGTGGATGTAAACAAGAGTATTTGTTTTTTAAGACTTACTATGAACTTGGAAGTGGCAGTCACTGAGTATGGGAAAAATTATATCATTAGCCATGGACACCTGAGGGGAGAATGTTCTCCCTTTTCCTATAGAACAGTTCATTACAAAAGGGAATCTAATGTAAATTTCCAGGGGCCAAATTATATCACTTAAGAAATAAACATTTCCTTTAGGAGGTTTGACTTTGGTTGCAAACACAGACAAAAAAAAATTCAATAAAGAGCAAATGTCCAGTGGCTTTGGGGTATGTAATCGTTCAAGGCTGGCAGATCTGCTTGTGTTTAAAGACCAACCTAATAGGTATAAAGGTCAACTTACTCAGATAGCTATAATTAATGGAGAGCAAACAGTGATTTTGTTAGATCACATGGAAATGGCTGGGCTCTGCAAGATTTCTTTTTACTCCATGTAATTCCATCTGTCAAGGCAAAAGACAGCAATGGACACATGGATGTGTGTGTGCAGCAATGCTTCCATTCATAACATTCCATTTAGAGACAACCTAAGCCTTATTGGAAATGAGTCCATTTAGTCTAGTCCAAGTAGATTCTAGCATTATCTTAACTGAAATATTACAAAATTCAGTAGCTGTGCCTGTCAGTTCTTCTTTCTGATGGATAGTTACATGTTTACTGTTATTTGAAATAATTGAGTGAAGCTCTTACAGACCGAGAAAGAGTAAGAAAAGAGGATGAGTTTATAATTTTGCATTACAAACTCATTACTAGACTAAAACAAATACTAATGTAACTCATTTATAAACCCAGTGATATGACTACATGAGTAATGAGTGAAAAAGCTAGAACTCTTTTCTTTTTCTCTTCCATCTGAAATATATGAAGTTTCGTAAAGGCCAGATAATATGGTTCTTGGAAATAGTGTTGGATTTGGTGCCCATGAGAGTGGATTTTCATCCCAATTCTGCCATTTGGTAGCTGAATGACCCTGGGAAATAATTGGATTTTGTTGGCTTCTGTTTGTTCACAACCTAACAGAGTTGGACTAGACGATCCCTAAAGTTTGTTCCAGCTATAAAATTCTAAGATTCTAATTAAAATTAGCCAGTGAGGTTTGCATGCCAGCAGATCACAGCAAAAAGATGCTATTAGAGACTCTTGTTTGGAGGTTGAAGCATCAGAGAAGCTGTGCAGTAGCTGGTACATATTAATCCTTTGATTCTGTGAATAAAGTTTGGGGTTCTTAGCACTAAGAGTTTGGGCTAAACCAAAGGTTGTAGCAAACTGGTGTTTGTAACATTAGCAATAGTTTAAAGTGAGAAAGGAAACGCTGATGCATCTATGTCAAATTATTTCTTCCAGCCCTGATTCCCTAGTGAAAATAATTCATTTATTCTTTCATTCTACATCATTTCCCTCTTATGCCCTAGCTCAGAGCCTCTCAGGCTCACCTGTCTCAAAGCCTGCCTTAGGTCAGACTTATGGAAGGAGACCCTGAGACAGGGATTCTCGCCAAGTGATTTATGGAGGAAGTACTCCTGGGTAAAGCCTGCAATGCAGTGAAGGATGAAGAGTAACTGAGGCAGGAAAAGCGAGTCTACTTCCTGAAGAATCCAGCCTAACACTTATTCTAATAAGCTTTTTAAAAAAATAGAACTCAAGCATACCTATGTATTAAACCATTGCTTTCTACAGCTTCTGAGCTAACCATTCCAAGAAGAATATGTAACTCCTTGATTTAACACCATGATCCAGAACACCTTGTTGTAGCTACTAGAGTTAGACACAGGCCTAAAAGAAAGGAGCCTCATGCTTCTCTGCTGCTAATCGAACTCTGTGTTCAGCAGAACAACATCCTGTCCTGCCGTAGCTCAGTTCTGAGGTACATTTCATAAAGTTTCTCAAAAGGTGACAGAAGTCAGAACCTCAATTATCCACGCTGATAATCTGCTCATTATTACACCTTTTTCTCCCCTTCTAGGGTTGTCAGATAAAACTGCAGGGAGCCTAGTTCAGTTTGAATTTCAGACAATCAGTGGGAGATTTCTTTAGTATAAGTATTTCCTATGCAAGTTTTGGGACACACTTATACTAAAAAGTTATTGGTTGTTTATCTGAACTTCAGATTTACTGGGTATTCTGTATTATTATTTGCTAAATCTGGCAACTGCGCTCACGTTTTCCAACTCCCTTACTTCCTGTGACCACCTCTCAAATGATCTAGTCTCAACTCTTGCTTTTGGGTGAATTCAATATAAGACAGAACCCCAATTGTTTTGAATCTATGAGTCAAAGACTGCCAACTCCTCACACAATATCATTCTCTCCTTTCCACCAACTGAATTCTGATTTTATTCTGGGTGGCAGTGCTCCCAGCTAAAGCCCACAGTTGCAAGCTTACTTTGGCTAATAAGATGTAAGCAGAAGTCTTTATGCAAAGCTTAAAAGAAGCCAGCTGGCTTAGGGATCTCCTTAGGGAGATGTGGCCTTTTGTCTTTCCTCTTGCTGCCTGTCTAGAATGCAAATATAATGGCTGGAGCTCCAGCAGCCATAATAGACATAAGGCTAATTTTAGGATTGAGAACATGTGCTAAAAATGTATAATGAAAATACAGAAGAAGACTGAGTCCGTGATGATTACAGAGTCACTAAAACAGCCCAGAATTGCCTATCTCTCGATTTTCATTGCACATAAGAAAAGGACCCCCTAATTTGTTTGGGCTTCTGAGTTTCTGTTTCTAACAACTGAACGCAGTTTCTAACTGATAAAGTCCCTGTGGCAATAGGGACCATTTTTCTCCAAAAGGTCCAGAATTCTTCATTTAGATGTCATCTTCTCAGGAAAGCCTTTTTTGATTGGCCTATCTAAAATCACACTAAGTGTCATTTCCTCCATCGTTCTCTGTGTTCGTACCCTTATTTAATAATGCCTACTTTGGGGCTAAATGAAGTAATATTTATAATTGCCTGGTACAAAGTAATCAAACAATAAATGATATTCACTATTATGCCCATGTTCAAATGAGAAAATAGAAGCTCAAGGAGCAGACATCAGGTTGCTTTAAATTCTTGGTCACTAGAAATGACAATGATTATCACACTTTACAAAGGTTCAGTGGAAGTATTTGCTTCTTTAGGGTCTTAATCAACAATGGGAGGTTTTCCTACAGTGGATTATTTGCACATGCGCTTGGAAAGGAGTCCAAATTGTACTGAAATTTAGAAATAAAGGGGCATTATGTGTGCAACTTTCTCTCAAATGATTCTGCAACTTTTCTTTAAGTTGGAAATTGTTTCCAAATACAAAGCTAAAGTAGTGAGGAGTCTTCTAACAATTTAGGAACCACAGATCTAGTTCAGCCCCTCATTTATAGATGAGGAAACTAATGCCCGGAGACCTGCTGAAGCAATAATAGCCAGCCATGTTTAACTGTGCCTTAAGATGTTCAACATCAGCACAAATATACCTTGCAACTCAAAAGAGAATACTTTAAGTTAATATGATACATACACTATCACATCCACAATGCTGTTCCCTTCTATTTGTGCTAATAACATGGAGTTAATTCTATATTTTTTAAAATGTCAAACTTCGTATTGTTCACAAACTTTAGACCAGATTGGACCTCCCTTATGTTTTTCACCTTAGGAAAAGCTTCTGTACTTCTCTGGTGCCCCAGCTATTTATTTTGGATGACTTAGAACTGTAACATAACCTTGCCTTGGGGTATGTTCATGTTCTGTGGGCTGGGGGTGGGGGACTCTATCTCTTGCAGCTGTTTGAAGGGGCAGGTGGAAGTTTGAAGGGGAAGGAGCGGCAGTGGGCAGGTGGGCGCCGAACTTCCACTCTTTCTTCAGGGTTTCTGTCTATGCCAAAGAGACTTTCTTATTTTCTTTCTTCCTTTCTTTCATTCATTCTTTTTTTTTTTTTTTCTGTTTTTCTGGTATTTTTAAAAATAGCTTTGAAGGAATGGAAAATTTCTGTGGTGGCTGATAGCAAATACCGAAAAGCTCATTTGCATATAGATGTTTCAGCTTGCAACTCTATAATCCCCTGAGAGAGGCCTTGTTTAAATGGGCAGGCAGGCTGGCACAGGGCTGCCCAGTTCCTAATGAAAACTAAATTGAAACTTGGGAAACATTTGCCTTGGAGGTGGCCAGCCTTTTTAGAGTATTGATTTAAATCTGAAAGACACAGGCAGGCCCATGCCAACTTGCCCCTCACTTTTTAAAAGCCCAAGACAGAAGGGAGGGGGGAAATGGAGAGAAAACAATAAATGATTGGGTAAAACCTGAGTTAACTAATGTGCCTCTTCTACTTAGAACTCATGCCTGAAGAATTCAAAGCGCTGAGCAGGTGGGATTGTGGAGAAGAGCCGAGAAGCGATGCGGAGGCTTCATCTATTCTGGAAAGGCCTTGGTAACAGAAGGGCTCTTTTCCAGGTATCTGGGTGAGCCAACCCTCTTGAGACAACTGGTAATCCATTTATAGGCTAAAGACTTTTCAGATTGAATGTTCCCCTGAACTTGACTGTGGGCTAAGCAGATAAGGACAACTCTGAAAACAAGATAATGTGTAAAGAAAACAGATTACAAAAAGGTCAAAAGATTAGCTGGGGGATAAGAAGAAGTCTGAGGAAAATAAGGGAAAAGGTTAGAAACTGATACCAAGCCAGGAAGATAAATCAAGTTAGCAAGTGGAGGAAGCAAAGATAGGAGGAAAACAAGAAATGGAATCAGGGGAATTGGCCACAGAATAAGATGAATATCAAGATGATTAAAAATAAAAATGCAAGAAAACAAAAGAACTGACAATGTGGATGAAGGAAATAAAATAAAAATATCAAACCGGATACCTCTAAGATGTCTATGTCTGAATCTAATGAGAATTGGTATGTCAAAATTTTTTTTCCCCAGAAAAACTAGTATTTCTTTGTTGCCATTACCAAAAACATTGTTTTCCTTTGATCAAACTATTTTATAATCTTTTTGATTCAACATCTGGAATTGAGTATAGTATCCTTACTCATTAGCTAAAGCATCACAGGATTGGAACAGGCTTTTCATAAATGAATATCTTAAAGGAGTCTTTAATGTGAGTGTGAGAAAGATAACACCACTTCTCCGACGCACGTGCATGCACACAAACACAACACATGTGTGAATTCTGCCCGAGGTTGACTATGGAGAATACCACCTACCATAAGGAAGCATCTGTTATGCAAAGAGTAAAACAAAAATGAGGAAGATATGACAAACTCAGCACTTATTTATTCAGCATTAACTCAGTCCCAGGCTGGGGTAAAAAGAGTAACTAAGCAAGTCCCTATGCTGAATAGGACCATGATCTATATAGGACTTGAACAGAAAAATCTTTGATTCATCTTTCAATCCATCATTCACAATCCAAGACTTTTAAAAAACATAATAAAACAAGCAACCAAAACTAAATTCAAACAAGTACAGAATCTAAGTTTTTATAGCTAAATCCATTGTGTGGTAAATATAGGTCAGATGCTATACTGAGCACTTCACATGCAATATCTCATTTAATCCTCATGCCCAATTTTTGAGGTAGATATTTTTATATTCATTGTGTAGATGAAGAAACTAGAGTTTACAACTATTAAGTAACTTTCCAAAATCATGATTATTAAAAGACAAAACTGAGACTGAACCTACATCTGTTTCATACCAAAGCTCATGTGCTTAAAAACCTCATAGACATTCTTCAAAATTCAGGGTAGAGTATCTCAAAAATTGAAACTACTTGTTTTAGTCTGTTTTGTGCTTCTGTCACAGAATACCTGAGAATGGGTAATTTATAATGAACAAAAATTTATTTGGCTCGTGGTTCTGGAGGCTGGGAAGTCCAAGGTCAAGGAGCCTGTACTGGGCAAGGGCCTCCCTGATGCATCCTCCCACAGAAGAAGGCAGAAGGGGAAGAGAGCACTTGCGTGAAAGAGAAAGGAGGAAAGGGAGCCAAACTCATCCTTTTATCAGAAACCCACTCCCATAATAATGGCATTAATCCATTCATGCAGACAGAACCTTCATGACTTAATCACCTCTTAATGGTCTCACCTATTAACACTGTTGCACTAGGGATAAAGTTTCTAACACATGAACCTGGGCAGACACATTCAAACCATAGCACCACTTTAGCTCTTTATCAGCCACTAAGGGCCTAGTCCAAGGGAAAAGCAGGAAAAGTATTCAAGTTTAGACTGACAAACAACTCCAATTGAAATTCATATGGGTAATGCCTATATTATATCCATGAAATATTTTTAAAAATGTGTTTAATCATGCAAGTTTGTGGTTTTGGTTGTGATATTACCAAGAGAGTCAACTGGACTTTTCACCTAGGTGTTTTGGTATAGAGTTGACACAGAAAATCATTGCAATCAAGAGTGCAAATTCAGTCCTGAACATCAAAGGCTATATAATTGTATGACAAATAACTTCAGGATATTATCAAATCTGGTTCTTTTGTTCATAAAAATATCATTTGAATGTGACAAAATATTCACATACTGTTTGTGCTTACAGGAAAGAATAAAGGAAGGAAGAAAAGAGAGGGAGGGAGGAAGGAAGGAAGAAAAGTAAATGGATCTCTTTGGGTTTTGGATTTGGGTGCTTTACCTTTTATTTTACCAGCTCAGTTGGTGTACCTTTATCCTTGTCATTGATCCCAAGTGACTCCAAAACCCCAAGCCAGATTTCTTCTAGGGCATGTCAAGGATTAAAAAAAAAAAAAAAATTTAAGTATTTATAGTTAAACCAGGCAATTAAAGACAAGATCAAGTGTATATATTAAATAATATTCTCCTATGAAGGAAAAAAATCCAGCTGAAGAGAAACACTTTCTCTCAGGCATTTTAATAACTATTGGACTAAAATCACTCATTACTCTCAGGCACACTGCATTTTGGTTGACCTTGTGGAATGTCTATTTGATGGTTTTCGAAATCACTTATCCATGCAGTTTTGGCACCTCTGTGCTGTGTTAGCAATCTCAATTTTGTATTAGAATTTACTTCAATCTTTTATGCAGGTTCCAAATTTCCTCCCTTCTTCCCCATCAAAATATGTAAGCAGGTACCCTGCATTTGCAGATGACAACAAAGGAGTAATTGAGGGGCTGTGAAATGATCCTAGCATTTCAAAATATTTCTCCTAAACCATGCAGATACTTGCAATAAAGGTGCAGAAGCTAAATAGTGGTTACCCACCTAAAGTCCTGAGACTATGGAGAAATTCTTTAACATAGTGATGAAAATCCTTATGAAAAGTTTGAGAAACATCTGAGTAAACCTATGGAATTTTTTACCACCAGTAGATGAATTTAGTTTGAATTTTACTTCTATCTTCTTTTCAATGATTTAAAAAGACATCCACAACTATTCAGGGATAAAATTCATTTTGACTCTAAATTGTCTAGTTTTTTCAGTCACGCCACCTTCTTTAGGTATCTAAGTGGTTGGTTACTGTTTTTCAGGTGCTGTGCTTTATATATATACCTGGTCTTATATAATCCTCAAGGAAATCTATGAGCTAGGTGCAATTAATATTTCCATTTTATAGATATACATATAGAGAGATTGAGCAATTTGCCTGAGGCCCCACAGCTAGGAAGTGACCCAGCTGGGATATAGATGTTGGTATGTTGGACTCTAATGCTTGACATCATAATGGACACTGTCTGCCCAACGTTGCAGGAGAAACTCACCATGGAGAACTGATATCCTAACATCTATTCTCCCCTTCTTTTAATCAAAATGTTCTTATCTTCCCTGGGGATCAGACCCTATGCCTATGTCATGTGGCCCAGATGGGACTGACCCCACCCCTTGGTTCCCAGGGTAGACACATGATGCATGCCTGGCCAATCAGAGCATTCTCTGCCCCTGGCCATCATCACTGAATGGGATGCTGCCTGAAGTCACTGTGTGGGCAGAGACCACCTGACATGAAGCTTAGCTCCTGAGAGCCAAGAAATGGAAAGGGCTGAGGGCCTAAGGACAATATTCAAACCCCTATCTCCAGTCATACCTTGGATCCTTGAACCTCCCAGGTACAAGAGCCAAGAGATCTTACACTTAATTTTGTGTTTCTTAAGCCAGTTTGAGTTGGGGTTCACTTACAACTGAGAAGGGCCTGATGAAGACAGCAAGAGAGCCTTCACATGGTCAAGTGGCAATGCCGGCAGGAAACACCCTGGAGCACACTGGAATCTCTTCCTTCAGTCTCTTGCGCTTCCCCAACTGATTGTCCATTACCAAAGCTCTAGTGACACCATTTCTCTCAGCTTGGTGTTAAAACAAGGGTGGCATTTTGAAGTTTAAACTGCTCCTTTTTTTCCCAGAAGAGTCCTTGAATAAATACATGGTATTTTCCTGCCTTTGACAGTTTTTTGTTGTTGCTGTTGTTATTCCCATTACTGACACATAGATCAGCAACACAGATGGGGGCCAGGTCAGGGAGTTTTGTAAGGAACACACTTAGAAGTTCGGCAATGAGTAATTGTCTTAATCACGTTAGTCTGCTATAACAAAATACTGGACTTATAAAAAACAGAAATTTACTGCTCTAGAGGCTGGTAAGTCCACAATCAAGGTGCTGGCAGATTTGGTATCTGGTGAAGGCCTGCTGTCTTGCTCATGGTACCTTCTTGCTGTGTGTTCCTGTGGCAGAAGAGGCCAGCTAGCTCTCTGCGGTTCCTTTCATAAGGGCACTAATCTCATTCTTGAGGGCAGAGCCCTCACAACCAAATCATCTCCCAAGGCCCCTCCTTCTCTTACTATAACATTAAGGATTAGATTTCAATGTAATTTTGGAGGATACAAATACTCAGATCATAGCAGTGGTTTTATGGATTGAAGTTTGTGTTCCCCCAAATTCCATATGTTGAAGCCCTAATCCCCAATGTGATGATATTAGGAGGTAGAGACTTTGGGAGATAATTAGGTTTAGATACATTGATGAAAGTAAAGCCCCACAATGGGACTAGTGTCCTTATAAGAAGAGGAAAAAACACCAGAGCTTTCTCTCTCTATCACTTGAGGATACAGCAAGAAGGTGGCCACCTGCAAGTGGGGAAGAAAGCCCTCACTAAGAACCCGACCCTTCTAGCGCCTTGGTCTTAAACATGTTGGCTTCCAGAACTATGAGAAATACGTGTCTGCTGTTTAAGCCATCCAGTCTACGCTATTTTGGTACTGCAGCCTGAGAAACCTAGAACACATAGCCAGAGAAGGGTTTTTCATTGTGGTTCATTGCAGTAATTTCATGAAGCAACCAATAAATTTCTGAGAGTAAGAATCATTGGAAAATTAACAAGTTATATTAAATGTTACTTCTTAGAATACTTTGATTCAAATGACCAAAAAATTCAGGTTACATTCTTTAAAGATGGAGATTTGCTTTAGAGATCCAAGTATGGATGTCTCTATCCTCTAACATACAAATATGCTCAATAAATATTTATGGACTTATACAGTGAAAACTAAGTATGGTCCCTGTATTAGTCAGGGTTCTCCAGAAAGATAGAGCCAATAGGAGATAGATAGATATATAGATAGATTAGAGGGGATTGATTAGGGGTATTGACTCACACAATTATGTAGGCTGTAGAATTCTGATATGCTCTCTAAGCTGGAGAACCAGGAAAGCCAAAGGTGTAACTCTCAGTCTGAGGCCAAAGGCCTGAGAATCGAGGGGGACCTGGTGCAAGTCACAGAGTCCAAAGGCCAGAGACCCTGGAGTTCTAATGGCCAAGGGCAGGAGAAGATGGGTATTCCAACTCCAGGAGAGAGAGAGGGAGAGAACTCACTTTTCCTCTGCCTTTTTGTTCTATCCGGCCCTCAGCCAATTGGATGGTGCCTGCCCACATTGAGTGAGGGTGAATCTTCCTTCCTTAGCCCACTGATTCAAATGTCCATCTCTCCAGGAAACACCAAAGTAATGTTTTACCAGCTATTTGGGTATTCCCTAATCCATTCACATTGACATCTAAAATTAACCATCAAAATCTCCTGGTCCATAACTAAGTTAAGGTACTGGAATCTCCAAACCAACCAGAACATTGCATTTGTCAAAGTAGGAATGTTATTCTTCATCTGGGCCTGTGTGTGTGTGTGTGTGTGTGTGTGTGTGTGTATGCATGTATGTATATATGCCTTTATCCATCCATAGCTGTAGGAAAAGTTGGGTTCAAAACCTGTCATCTTACTGGGCTGTATAATCACATATGTATTTATGTATTTATGGATTTATAATCCACGAAAGTTTTATAAGGCACTTTATCTATGAAAGATGTTGCTGGTAACAATGAACAGATCCCTTCGAATTTCAATTTCAGTAAGAAGTCATCAAACTACTGCTCTCTTTGAGATGAATGCCATAGCAGACATAGGCTGCATTTCCAGAATCTGATCAAATGCAATAAAAAGTAGGAAAATAGTTTGAAAAGTAAAAAATGCTACACAAATACAAACTGTTTATCAGCAGACAGAGCATGGTCTAGAAATCATTGCAAAGAAATTTGGAATTAAAAAATATATATCAAGGCATTCTGTGAATTCTGGGAAGCATACGGAGGTAAGGGGAGAGGAAATTCTCTTTTAGAAAGAATATACCTCTCAACCAAATGTCATTAACATACAACCACCCTGAAGACAGGCTTGAGGAACATGCCCAAGTTAGATTATGAGGGCCAGAAGCTAGATTCAAATTCAAGTCTCTCTGATTCTGAAGCCTGAGCACTCACAGCTAGACTGCAGAAGTGAAACCTTAGGTCTCAAAAACACAACGTCCTAATTCTTGATTTCCACCCTGACACCACCACAACTCACTATAATATTGTCATTATGATCAAAACCTGATGATGTGACTCAACAAGGATTCGTTAAGCACCACAGAATACATTCTCGGAAGAAAGATTATTAAGAAAGGATATTGTCCTTGCTCTCTGAATTTTTTTTTTAAAAAAGCAAAAACCCAATTTGTAGTACTTTTCAATTTTTGTGTTGTAAATACTCCCATTAAGGCTGATTTCAAGCAACAAGCAATTTATTTTGCTTGGCTTCCAAAATTCCTGAAAATTTAGCAAATCAGCTCTTACGAACAAATGTAAGCCTGGTGATCATCTCTGTACCAGAGCCACATGCCTGATGTTAGTGAGAAACAGCCTCTGAAAGTTCAGAAAAAGAGAAATGCGGATTGGACAGACAAAACTCAATGATGCACAGTGCAATCCCTGGGAGAAAGACAAGGTATGCAAATATATGATTCAACTATGAAGATTATGTGAGTATGACCACAATCATTGCAAAGAAGAATTGAAGGGAATGAGGCATTTCAAGAATCCACTAGAAAGCAAAGATGTTCCTTGCACAGAAAACAGAGGAATAAATTAGAGAACCTGCATGAGTTAAATTTTTAAATACCTTGAGCATGGCTTTGTTCTTTAAGATAAAGTATGGGAATGGACCGAGCATTCTCTTCCTCAGGAAAATCATTTAGACTAGAAACACATATTAAGTATATTGCTTGTTTAAGGTTGGCCGAGGTGGTGAATATGAGCTGTTCAATTAGCACAAACACAGGTGTATTTTAAATGCTTTGGTCCCCAGCAGTTCTCTCACAATAGGCTCTACCTTTGAAGCTTTGTTTTGATCATTTTTTGGCTCCAAAAAGAATTTTCTTCTTGTTCTGTTATTTTATATTTTGCTTCTTTGATGTGGGGCTTGACTGCCATGTTGCAAAAGCACACTTCACAAGCTTAAGGAAAAACAAACAATGCCCAACACCTACACGTTTGGCCTCATTGAACAGTTTCTTTCCTCACAATTAATCCAAAGAGAGCGGAGCTGCAGTGCTTCCTCTATTCATCAAGGAGATTGTCAATTGAAAAGGGGGAAAATAGCATATGAAGCTAGAAGCTTACACTTTTCAGAAGCTCTTAGTGGGGAAAAAAAAAAAAAAAAAAAAAAAAAAAAGCCAGGAAGAGAGGGAACTCTTTAGAAAGCATTTAGAATTTAGAATGTAGTTTTAATTATCCTGGTGGAATGCCCAATATTTTCATGTGTATTACAGATTGCAAAATGAAAAGAACATTACGGAACATTTCCTTTAAATTATTTTGTGTGTTAGCTTGAGTTTTAACTATTCTGAAAAACTCTGCTGACACCCAAAGCAGAGAAAGCAAAGATGTTCCTCGCATTATTATTTATAAAAGAAAACAATTAAAAACAACTTAACTGCACAAATATGGAGGATGTTTAAGTAAATTGCAGTGTACCTACTAATGAAAATTAGGCAGGCATTTAAAATGATATTTCTGAAAATCTTAAAAAATTGATAATGCTTCTGTTTTATATTAAGCAAAAAATGTATCATTTGAACTTTCATGTATAATATATGAATATTCATGACAGCTTTATTCTTAACACCAAAAAAACTAGAAACAATTCAAATGTTCCTCAGAACGTGAATGAATAAACAAATTGTGGTGAATTCATGCAATGGAATACCACTCAACAATAGCAAGAACAATCTACAGATGCATGAATAACTCTCACAAACACTAAGCTAAGTGAATGAAATCCAGGACAAAAAACAATTACATACTCTATGTTTAACAGCAAAACAAATCTATTAAATATAAAAACAAAAAGTAGATCAGTGGTAGCTTGGAGCATGGCTTAAGAGGGGAGTGACTGCAAAGGGGCACAAAGGACCATTTAGGGGTGATATAAATGTTGTGTATCTTAATAGAGGTAGTAATTACGTGAGAGTACATTTTTGTCAAAGATTATCAAATTGTACATTTAGAATTTTTACATTTTATTATGTAATAATACCTCGACAAAGTTGATTTTAATATCTAATATATTCTCTTAGTCCATTCGGGCTGCTATAACAAAATATAATACCATAAACGAGGTAGCTTATAAACAATCAAAACTTATTTTTGAAGATTGTATAGATTAGGAAGTCCACAATTCAGGCACTAGCATATTTGGTGAGGGTCTACTTTCTGATTCATAGATGGCATCCCTTTGATGGGTACCCATGCGGTAGAAAGGGTGAACGAGAGATTATTCTGGGCTCTGTGAAGAATAAGATTGAGAGCTTTCAGCCTCCCAGGAGGACTTCCCAGCACTGCTATCCAAAGCCAAGAAGCACCTCATTGCCCGTGGCAAGCTGGACTGGGCTGAGGGCGCTGCAGCAGGACCTGCCCCCGCCCCGCCGCTCGATCCCCTAGTGACGAGCCGAGGCCATCCTTGGGGGAGCTACTCCTGCGGCATGCACACAGTCCAACCAGGGCCCCGCAGGCGGCACAATTGGTCCTTCCGCCTGGGCGAGATGCAGCAGGACTTGGCCTAGGTGGGGGCTCCCCTGGGGCTTCAACTCCAGTTCTAGCCCCCCCGGGGTGGGGCCCCTGAGTGCCAAGGTGAGGCTACAGGAGATAAAGAGCTACAGGAGATAAAGCAGGTCAGTCTCCTTTCAGGTAACCTTGAATGTCACGATAAGAAGTCTGGCATTGTGGTTAATGCGAGACTTTACTAAAAGTATCTGAATATAAAAGAGCTATGGATAGAGCAACGTTTCATAAACACTAATTCCATTCATGGGGCCTCCCCCCTCATGACCTAATCACCTCTCCAAAGGCCCCACCTCCTAATATCAACCCCTTGGGGATTAGGGTTTCAACATGAATTCTGGAGGGTAACACAAACTTTCAACCCTTAGCACAGTATAATTCAATTTTGTAAAATAAGCAAACAAGAAACTATACATAGAAAAATACTATGAGAAACATTAATAAGTGTTAAAGCATTTGCATTCATTATCTCTAAGTATGGAATAAAGACTAACTTTTTTTCTATCTCCTGTTTGAATGAACTGTTAAAATCTATACTGAAGCATATATCATATTTTTAATTTTATATTTCTATACACTGTAATCTATCTGTCTGCATCTATCCAGCCATTGGCCCTCTGTTTTTCTGCCCATCTGTCCATCCATCCATGCATCCATCCATGTACCCTCTTGTACCTTTCTAGATCATTATTGTTAAGAAGAATTGCAGTAATAGGAATATATAGACATATAATTCTTTTAAGTGTGCTTGCAAGCCTCTAGCGTTGTAACAATTCTGCTTCATGATGATTTAAACTGAGGATATCTTCCTGGTTAGTTTTGTGGGCAAGCCTACCCCTGCTCAACCTGATTTGGGCAATCACTTCAGAGAAAAAGAATAAAATACTTGATCTCTTTAAAGAGAGTCAGGCTCAATGACTGATTAGAATGCTTTGATCATTCATTTTGTCAGGATCAAAGAATAGGGACTATTGATTACCTAGTGTTCTGTGCAGACCTACTGGTATGCCACAAAGATTACTTGAATAGCATTGATTGTTGTCTCTGAGATCCCAGTGAAAATGGTTCTCCTGGGAGGATGTCATTCTAAACAATAACAACAACAACAGCAAAACAACATCAACTCCTATCATGCCCCCAAAAAACTTTAAAACAATGATAATATTGATATTAAAATGACTTGGGGTACTTACATATTTTCAAAACACTCACAATAACTCTTGAGACATAGAGTTCTGTAGGATAAATAGGAGAAGCATTTTAGACCTATGTTTCAGAAGAAGACTCTGAGGTTCAGGAGGCACATCACACAATTAAAATGGCAAAGCTAGCATGCAAGTCCAGGACTCAAGAAACTTCCACTATACTACACTGTCTGTCTCAATGAATTTTAAAATATCCCCTTTTTTAAATTTCATGTTGACATTGATTGGAGTTTCCTTTTCTTCTGGGTTGAATGAACAGAAAAGGTTTATTGGGAGTTTTGGTTGCTGTTATTATTGTTATTAAGATTCTCCCTGTTTTGCTCCTAGCTTGAAGGAGGAGAAAATGAAGTGCAGCCTATTATAACTTACGAATAGTTTTGGACCAGTTCTATCAAATTCTCTAAACTCCGAAGACTCAGGTATATAAGGACAATCAAATTAGTTTGACCGTGTTTTCCTTCTTCTGGCCGAAGTGTCAATATTTTAGATCTAACAGAGACCTGACTGATTTGTGAGTGTGAATTATTGGTGAGGGCATAGGCATAGTGTGTAATGTAGCTACAAACACAAAGACAATTTCAATGGAACATTTAAACCTGAGCATCTCTTGATTTGGATAGAGAAACAGATTCTTATTTTTGTCTCTACAACTTATGCAGTTTCTGTAATTATCAGTTTTTGGATACAGAAGGTTTCCTTCACAAAACCTTTTGTTTCCCAGGAAAAGACTTTATGTTGCCAGATAAATCAGCGACAAAAAGACATACTTTACCAAAAGCTTTGTTACATAGATTTCCTGTTTACATATCCAGAAACATGATTACTTTTTTCTTCTTATTGGCACAAAAGACTTCTTTCTTACCTAAAACTTTTAGATGTGTACCTCATAAGAGAGCAAATGAGACTATTTCAAAGATAAAGTAGTTACTTCTTCATTATTACACAGGCTAAAACACAATGAAATATTAATGCTATTAGCAGAGTAAAATCCTAACCCAGATCATCTGGGTTTATGATTTTAATTAACTAACTTTGCTCTTTCCAAAGTAATGCATATCAAAGATGCCAAAATCATTTATGAGGAGAAGGAAACACTATTTCTAAGTCATTAAAGAAAGCCAAGAGAAACTGCCTATGGACAATTGGCTTAATCTAAGAGTTCATCTTCCTCTGCCTGAAGTTTCACTGAGCAGATGTTCCATTTTTCTCATTTTTCTTATCTTCTTGAAATAGGTTTTTAAAAACATCCAGAGGAAACTTAAAAATTTCATGAAGGATGATAGTTTAGGTCCCTTTTTTACCTTCCAGAATTTTCTTCTTCAGGCTTATTATTCAATTGGAGTTCATGTTTGAAAATAATTGTAAACCCTGAGAATTCATGTGCCCGAAAAGAAGGAACTTGTTTGGGCAAAGTGTAGAACACCAGTAGACTCAAGGGAGGATGATTGTTTGCAATGTAGTTGCTCTATGTTCTGAAATATTTTTTTTGCTCCCCACTTTTTTGGTGTGTATAGGAAAAAATCCTGTCAGCCACATTAACTCCTTTTATTTTTAATTCCAAAGTTAGTTCATGACTCAAGTATAATTTACTTGCTTAGGGTACAGACAGGGGTGTTCACCTAATGTACATGTTCTGCCTTCCAGCACTGTTACTATTATGTAATACTGGAGCAAAAGGTGGAAATGCAAGACTGAGAACATGGTCATCAGAATGAGGGCTGAAGCCACAACAGGACTAGTAGAAAATATGATAATACAGAATTTGCTCATTTATTCTATTCACCTATTCAACAGTAACTGGCACTTTAAATTATTAAAGTTAGAATATTGCTATTTTGCAAGTGATAAAGTCTGGTTCTTGGTTTGACTCTTAAGATTACTAGTTAGAACACTGCTTTTTAGGGGATAACAATCTCTGGGTCTCTGCATTGCTCTTTTTAGGCCATTCTCTGGCACGCTGTAATGTATTGGAATGTCCAATTAGCCAGGAAAATAGATCCCTTTCTGCCACCTCGACATGATCATCATCACAAAAACATGTTAAACTTTATCTTTTTATGCATGTAACTGTTTAAAAACAAGTAGAGAGGCCCCCCAGTATCTCCTCTCTCAAGCTGAAAAGAGGACCAAATCGATGTAAGAATGGTCTACTTTCCTACAAGCAGACTGGATAAGTTCCTCAAACAAAGGCAATTCGTGGGTGGCTCTTTGACTGACTAATTGCATAACCATGGATATGTTACTTTACTTTTCTAAGCTTTAATGTCCTAACACGGAAAACAAGAATATTAACAGTGCCTTCTTTAGAGTGTTATGATCAAGCAATTAACAAGGCACCTAGCATAGACATGCTCAAAAATATTTATTATTGAATTTTTGCATAGTCTAAGTATTAACTAATACAAAATCAAATGGAATACATTTATTTACCTTTGAGAAATATATATGGGTATATATTTACCTATATATAATATATACCTGTATATAGAGATATATACACTTACCTATGTGTTTATACATATCTACATATGCACACATACATATATATGTATAATATTTTTTAAATGAAAGTGACTTTATTGCTGTGTCTTCTAACCGATTGTTGCAGTGAAATTCAAATAATACAGAGAAAGTAACTCATACGTCTGTACATTGACTAGAGGTAGATGAGAGTTCTGATCGTCGCAGAGGAGACTGAGTGAGGCCTCTGCACTCTACCTCCATTTTGTAGCAATCACTTCACAAGTAAAAGGAAACTGCGGTGTGAGACCTGGACAAACGGATACAAACGAGTGCAGATGCTATCTTATTGTGATAAATTCTAAGCCCTGTTTGAGTAACCTACACTTTGCCAGACCTCGTTTTCTCAAGATTGCATTATCTTTCATGGTGTTGGTTGAGAATTATTGTTTTAAGCCCCCATGAAATCTTGCACTGAGTTTGGAGTATGTGGATTAACAAAACAAACTCTAGATTCAAGAATTGCCAGAAGGCCATTCACTAGGGGCCTGGACAAAATCATAGGGTTTTTTTTGTTTGTTTGTTTGTTTGTTTGTTTTTGAGACAGAGTCTCACTCTGTTGCCCTGAGTAGAGTGCCGAGGCATCAGCCTAGCTCACAGCAACCTCAAACTCCTGGGCTCAAGTGATCCTCCTGTCTCAGCCTCCCGAGTAGCTGGGACTACAGGCGTGCACCATGATGCATGGCTGATTTTCTATTTCTAGCAGAGATGGTGGTCTCACTCTTGCTCAGGCTGATCTCGAACTCCTGAGCTCAAGTGATCCTCCCACCTCGCGCTCCCAGAGTACTAGGATTACAGGCATGAGCCACTGTGCCTGGCAAAACCAGTTTTTAAAGTATGGTTAACAAAGATTTTGCTAGTTAACATTCAAGGGATTTTTTTTCCCTAAGGTTTTCATGATATTTCATGATTTCCCCTCATAGACTTTTCCTGTCACACTTTCCAGCTGAAAGTTTGCCCCCTCCCCATCTTTTGGAAGACGGTTGGGAATAGAACTCACTTCTCCAATCGTGCATGGTAAGTGGTGCTTGTACATTGCAGAAGAAAACACTAGTCTCACTGCTCCTCCTTCAGTGTCTTACACATAAAACCTGTGGTTCAATAGAGGGAGAACTTGGTTTCATGACCATCTCATTTTTTGATACACCAGGACTGGTTATATAGGAATGGTGGGACCTATATTGAACTGGGAGAGTAAAACCACGGTAGCATATATCTTGTACATACTAGGGATTTGATGGCTATTTATTGAATAAGCTAATCATTAATGAATGATTCTTAGAGTCTCGCCTCAGCTTTTTCCCAAGTCTTAAGTTCCTCATCTATGTGTGGTTTAGACCAGATCAGGGTCATACAAAGCTTTTTGGGATGATGAATGAATAGGGGCTAGTTGGCCAAGCCATCATCCCCCAGTGAGGACGTACTTAAACCTGGCACCAAAGGCTCAATCTTCACAATGCAGTGACATTCCTCTGGGTGCCTGTGTTCAGACAGGAGCCTAGCCAGTTGTTGGGAAGGCAATGGTTGCCAGCAGCAAGGAAGGAGGAAGAGAGGAAAGAGAATATGGGAGCATGTTTTTTCTCCCCAGGGGAAAGGTCTTTGAGGAGCCAGGCAACACGTAGGGCCTCAGTCCAGAGTTTCGTGACTCGGCAAAGGGCTGGAGTCCCAGCAGGAAGCTGAGGCAGAAGGCCAGGCCATGTGGACCAGGCCCAGAATGCAGAGGGAAGAAGAGGACTACCATTTGGTCAGGCCCCAGGTGCCCAGCACTCACACCAGGCATACCAGATTCTGAATTTATGGCTAAACAGCTATTTTCAGACCCCTCCTGCTAGCAAAGCCATGACTCCTCACATACTGCCTGCTTTGGTTCAGGAAGGAGGTGGAGTTTTCTGCAGGTGGAAAAGCACAGCTGAAAAGGGAGAGAGAAAACAGCTCTGACAGACACAGAGCAGCATCCTTTCTGTGGTACTAATTTGAAGAATTCTTTTAGTAATGTTGATTTGAGGGCAGTTGCACAACCAGAGAGACAAAAGTGAAATGGAAAAGATGTTTTCTTCAGTCTGAATGACAACCCTGGCCACATTGAGACTTACAAAATTACCTGCTGGGGGACTCATGTCCATGTGTCCAACTCCCCATAAAAAAAAAAAAAAGAAGAAGAAGAAGAAAAGAAAAACATAGAGTGCAGAGAGTTATTAAAAAATATTATTTTATTTCTGACCAAAGACATGCCCATGGTGTCCAGAATGAGCACCTGGCAAGCAGTTACAGCAGATAACATATCAGTTTAATAGAGTCTGTAAAATAGCTGAACCCAAATTATTAAACATAGAAGTAAAATGTGATATATAAACTTTAACTTCTATCGTTGGACATTGGTGTGACTCCAAATCTTAACCAAAGTAAAGTGCCCCAAAATTCAGATGAAGCTAGGCAAATTTTTCCATTGTGTAAGGGTCAATCAAGGTACAAGACTTGTCACTTTGCAGTTTGGCTCAACTCTAAAGAAGGCAAACCCCAGAGACTTGGGCTGCATGTGGCAGATCAGGACATTCCCGGTAAGGCCTTAGGGACTTCTCTCAAGCTGAGAAGCCATTTTAATGCAGCCAATAGATACAGACATATGGGTATGTTTGAAGTTTGTATTTTATTTGATTTCAGCTGTTGCTGAAAGGTGTGCTTAATCTCCAAATACAGTCACGTCGCAGAGTTAGGGCTTCAACATATGAGTTTGGAGGAAGGGACACAATTCAGTCCATAACATTTTTTAATGAATTTGATTTTGCAAAAGCAAGTGGGAGATAATAGCTGTGAAAACTAGAACTTATTTCTAATGGAATAAGTTCCCAAATGGAACTTGGAGGCTGAAAATAGTAATGACCTATGTGCAATGTACATTTATATTTTTTTCTCAAAATACCTTCATATAGATTTTTAAAATTTTTCATGATCGCCATGAGAAGTAAATTGAAAAAATATTATTATCCCTGTTTGACAGGCAAGAAACCTGAGGGGGTGATAGGGAGAGTGTAAAGTGACTTGCCTGAAGTGAGTCTGAGAGCTCAGAGGAGCTGGAATCTCTACACGGACCCTGCTGTATACTTTCCACGGCCTTGTCTCCATCACTCGTCTTTCCTTTGCAAGCTGCCAGTAAAATATTTTTCAGATGTCCCACAATGACGCAACAGGACAAATATCTATAGCAATCCCAGACATCAGCAGTTATTTAAAATGAGTAATATGAAATCATGCCCCAAAAGGTTGAGGCTCTGCAAGTTATTTCACTCTTGGTATAATTTCATTCTCAAAATATTTTCTGGGCATGGTTCCTCAAGTAAATGGAAGAAAAATACCCTGGAGGAAGATAAAAACTTTAGTGTGGGATCTATTGTGTATATATATATTGTAAGGAAAATGAGCAAAGTTCAGACAGAAACAGAAAGATTGAGCACCTGGGAAGCGAAGGGAAGTTTTGTTACATAGAGTCTCTAGATGATCTGACATCCTAGCAGGACTATGACAACAGGATCTGTTTGGAATATTCCCCAGGGCAAAGTGCAGACTCCCTGGGATTTTATGGGAGATATCTCCATGAAAACAGGTGCCTTGTCCTTCAGAGATTTTTCTAAGCTCTGCTGAGTGTCATTGGTCCAATCCTCCTCTTCCTCCTCCCCTTTACTTCCTTGATCAAGCAGCTCTTGCGGATAAACACACCTGTATTCTGGAAAAGGAAAACAAGTGGTTCTCTGATGTTGCGGCAGGGGCGACAGCAGGTTTCTTCTAGTTGCCAGGCCCATGTTCCAGTGATCCTGTGTCACAGACTGATGGATTCTGCTCCATAACAATGAGCCAGGCTTGTATTCTCTTTGCACAGGTTCCTCTCCCCTGACCTTTTGTTCGTTTCATTTTTCTTTGCTTTTATTCTTTTTCTGTTAGTAAGAACATCAGAAAAACTGCCAGTTTAGGAATGATTTACCAACCAGAGCATGTGGGGTGCTATCACTCACAAGATTGTGTTGGTATATTTAAGAGAACTGCATGTTATGATGATCTCAGTTCAGCACTATGTTCTATAGATACATATTTATAGATTTGTTGTGTTTGGAAAGATTCATGGAAGAGAGAGTTGGGCTGTGTTATAAACCCACAGCCATGGTACTCTTCAAATAATGGCATTCACCAGACCTGCCACATCTTTGACAATCACACTGCATATCAATTGCTACTCTATCCATAGGCCTGCTCAGAAATGGTTCACCTATGTTACTCAGTTAAGGAGAATACACAACAAAGCTCAGGGAGAGTGAAAAATAAAAGCTACAATTTACTGAGCATCTGCTAGGGGGCAGGTGCTGTCATTGTCTCAATTCATGCTCAGGTTCATTCCATCAGGTGAACATTATCATCTCTTTCCACCAAAGAGAAAACTGAAACTTAGAAGTGTTAAGTAATGTGCTCAAGATTACCCAGCGGCAGAGCTAGGGCTGGAACCCAGGACCATCATCCTGACCAGACATTATGCTCCTACTCCCAGAACGGCGTCATTACCTTCCCATTGCAGCATCTACTGGCATGTGGTCATTCCACTAAGTGGAATCTTAACACCTCAGTTGGTTTGGGCAAGCGGTTTGTTCACACCAGCTGCCTTTGAAATACTTGTAACCTTCTTTCATCACTCCCGCAATGTTCAATGAAGTAATTAATCTGTAAAAGGCTTTGGGAAAAAAAAGTAAGTTGTAATTAAAATTTCAGACAGCTGTATAATGCAGTGGTGTTCTATGTCATTCTTATTCCAGAGCATGTGATCAGAGGAGAGGAAAATGGCTGTCCTAGAACTGCAGATAAACTGTGGTTCTGACAGCAGAATTGAAGCCCATTATCAACTCGGAGAGAATTCACTGTTCATTACCAGGAAGATTACAGATTGATTCCATCTGTCCTACAACCTACTTTTTTTTTTTAACATTTCAAAATAACTTGTTACACAAACACATAACAATATCGATGGAATGCAAAAGAAAGGGGAGAAAATTACCCAAGATCCTGACACATTTTTTAAAAATCTATTTTCATTTCTCTCTATCCAGTCCTGGTGCATATATATATATATATATATATATATAATTTTTACAATGTTAAAACCTAGCAAAGGTATAATTTTGTATTCTATTTATGTTCTTTCAATAAACATTAGAGCAAAAGCTTTTTCCATGTTGTGTCAGAATCTGCAACTGCAAAGCTATGGAGGGGCAGTGCTCACCTCTAGCTGTGGCCGGGCTGTGGGCAGCATGCGGGCCCAGGAGGGCAATATAAATTGTTCTTGGGAGGAGCATTTGCGTCTTTTGCTCCCCATTATGTTTTAATGTACCCATGTTCAGAAATGAGGCTATAGTTCATTTCTTTTGTCTGCCATGAAGTATTTCACAGTCTGAATATACCATAGTTTACCCATCTCCAAAAAAGAATCTGGGCAGATGGGTAGGAATGGGTTGGCCAACGGAAATAATTCAGCACTCAAAAAATCTGGATTAAAGATCAGCTACTGAAGTCTGAAAGCTTTGTAGAAGAGTGTTGCTGTAGAGGTGAGGAGGGAAACAAAGGGAGTGCCCAGTAAGCAAGCCAGGTTGGAAGCTGGAGGTAGATGCTGGGGAAAGGAGGAAGGTCCTGTTAGAGCTGGGGAAAAAGAAAGTAAATGCAGTGATTTCTTAGCCTTCAGATCCAGGCAAATCATCACTAGCTAGGACAGTCATTCGTTATTGTTTCTGTTTATATTTGAGTTCCACAAAGCTCATTGTATCTTTGTTTCTTATATAAAAATACTTGGTTGTAAAATATTAAAAACAGTCAAAGTTTTGAAGAATAACATAACACACACCCATGGATGCACCACACAGCCTGATCAAATGTTAAAATGTCACCATATTTGCTTCAGATATTTTTAATTTCCATCCCTCTTATGCAAAAGCGATTGCTATTATGAAGTTGTTATCTTTCCCATGCATGCTTTTAGAACATAGCATGTGTGGATCTAAATATGACGTTGTTTTACAGATTTTTTACTATATACAAACAATATCATATTGTTTGTGTCCTTCTGCAACTTGCTTATCTACAGTTCACTTGTTTTGACTATTGTGTATTGTTCCATTGTATGAACACATCACAGGCTACTCATTTTCCTTTTGATGGACAGTGAGGTTGTTATTAGGATTTTGCGATATTTAAAATGTCATAGTTAACATTCTTGTGTATGTCTCCTGGTGAACACTGATGTGTTGAAGCAATTATTTGATAATGCCAAATTGCTCCCCAAAGTGTTTCACATTTGTCTCCACAGTCTTGTTAATTCTTGGCATTAGAAATTTTTTAAATCTTTGCTGATATGATTGATGTGAAATGATATCTCATTTGGTTTAACCATCAATAATATTTCCCTGTTTACTAGTAAAGTTGAGCATCTTTTTGTAAGTTTACCATCAATTCTCATCTACTCTTCGGTGAAGTCCTTCTTTGTAACCTTTTCCTTTTTTCCATCAGGTCGTTCGATGTTTTCACAATTACTAATTGGATTTCTTAAATCTGAATATTAATCTTTACCAATTGTAAGAGTTGCAAGTGTCTCTTTTTGGTCTGTTTCTTGTCTTTCAATCTATAGATAGAGACTTTGAATAGACATTCTGATGTTACCGACTTCAGCAGTCATTTTTTTTTTTTTTTTAAAAATCATGATTGTGTTTTCATGACTTCTTAAGAATTTTTTCTCTACCCTGAGATCAGAAGAAAATATTCTATAAATTTTTTGAGTTTAACGTGTTTGTTTTTTACATTTAGAGATTTAATCCACACGGAATTTCATTTTGTGCATAGTGTGAAATAGGTATATGATCTTCATTTTTTCATGTGGATGGTCAATTTCACACCATCTATTGCTCTCTGATCTGTGATGCTGTCTTTGCCATATAGTAGGAATAAGGCTGGATCTCTATCTGTAATCTCTGTAATCTGTTCTACTGATCTGTTGTCTGTTTATGCTCCAATGCCACACCGTCTTCATTCCTAGAGCTTTATAATAAGCCTTGGTACAAAAAATCTCCCAACCTCGTTTCTCAAAATTATCTTAGATTTTTATTATTGTTTGTTTTTTGGGCCATTTGTCCTCCATATTGGTTTAAGATCACATGAACATAACGGTTTCTTACCTCTTTTTTTATAGTTTTCATTGCACTTACTTCTTTGAATTTCCTAGGACCTCCTGTATAATGTTGAATCAAATCATCAATAGTGGACATTCTCGCATTGGTATTGCTTGTAAAGTTGCAACATAGAGTATAGTATTTGATGTAAGTCTTCAGTACACATTATTTATCAAGTTCAAGAAATTATGTAGTGTTTTCTGATAATTTTTTAATCAAGCATGTATATCGAATTGTATTGAATGCCATTTCTTTATTTATTATAATAGTTGTATAAAATATTTCCTTTAATCTATGTTAATAGGATTTTTGAAGCTGTATTATATCTTTATAATTATGTAAAATCCATGTTTGGTAATGTTATAGTACTTATTTAATGAACTGCTGAATTCTATTTGCTAATATTTTAATTAATATTTTAATAATTGAGAATGGTATCTAATTTTTGCTTATTTGTTTAGTTTTTTAAATTTCATTTTTCCTATATTGTATTTGGTTTTGTTTTCAAGGTTATGCTAGCCCCGTAAGACAAATTAAGCAGCTTTTTCTATTTTTCTATATATATTGATAATACAATTTTATAGGATTGAGATTTTCTGTTGAAGGAAGATTTAGTAAGACATTACTGAAAACTTTTAGGAAAAGAACACATAATCACCTGGTATTGGAATAGTTTGAACTGAGATTTTTTTATTACTAATTTCAATTTTAATAATGGTTATTGATTTCTAGAATTTTTCTTTGGTCATTTTTCCAAAATATTTCTGAAAGGTAATGTCAAAACTTTTAGAAAATTCATCTTGGCCTTCAGGTTTGTTCAAATGAAATTGTTGCAGTGTTCTCTTATTGTAAATATAACTATTTCTCTTTTTTTCAGGCTTAGGATTATTTATTTGTGACTTTTCTCTATTTCTTAATCACTTTTGCCACAGCTTACCTGTGTTGTATCAGAAACATTCCAATGCCACCGATCACATTGAGTGAGTTTGCTGTTTCACCATGGATATGACAGGTTGTTAATACGTCATACATTTTAAAAAGGGATCAAATTAACAAGCCATTAATAGGTCAATGTTTATTATGAATCACAAAAACCAGAGTTTCATGTGTAATATGTTCCAAATGTATTTCACTACAGAAAACATTGCTAGGTCCATTTCATGTCGTTAGCATTCTGTGGAAATTTGGGTAAAATCTTGTCTTGCCTAAATTATTTTATATTAATAAATGAGGAAACTCACCATTGACTCCAAGAAGTTACATGCTTTGATTAAGGTCATTATAGTGTATCTCTCCTTTGCTAAGGCATTGAACTCATCAAAGCAACATTCATAATTTACAAAAGAGATCATCTAGTGGTACAGTTCTTATTTTTGCTGAATCATTTTATATAATGCTGGAAAAATAATTTTAGAAACTCAGATTTTTTAAAATATCAGATTGCAATAATTTAGTATTAGAAAACTTTATAATTTAACACAACCTAGGAATGGCTAAATTAACTTCACTCATTACTTCCAATAAGAGATTCTTAATATTGGAATGGGGAAGGGCAACTTCCAAATAATATTTGTCTTATATTTGTCCCACTCAATCATGGGGAGTATACTGTCATCATTTCTAAAAATAAGATATCATATCATAGATGTGTAGAGACCAAGAAATATTGATTGCAGATTGCAGAATTTAATCAAACAAGGATAAATGGAGGAGGTAATATCCAAAATAGAATATGCAATAATAATAAAAAAGACTCCTAATATTGAGTCAAAATGCATTTTTATTTGTACATTATAGCGTATATTAAATTAACATTAAAAAATCTTTGTGTTGTTAATAAAATCTATACAAGGACTCCAAACAACAAATGACTTGCTATAAAACTAACATACTATTTATTTACAAACATAGTAGAGAAGGACATCCAATGAAAAATTCTATCATGATGAGCAAGAAAGTGAGAGTATTTTATATAAAATTCAATAGTTCCCTGTTATTTCTGTAGAAAATCTGTGTAGGAATAATTTCTGGTCTTATATCTTTTTTGCTACTTGCAAAATTTTTATAACAAATAAAAGTATCATTACCCATCAACATCCATGATAGACCTTGTATGGTTCTATATGAGAACTTTGAAAGAAGATTAAAATTATTATTCTATTTGAAACACAACTCTCACACTTCCAATGAGGCCATCATGGAATAGGTGATATAACAAATGCCAACAAAATAGGAGACAGGCAGAAAATGTTATCACAAATAACATGTTTCAGCTAAGGCATTGAGATGTTCTTGGAAGAGCCTTTACTCTTCTCATCTTTGGTCCAAACTCAGAAGGCCGTAGCCTTACAACAAAACCACTCAGAAAAGAGTAGCCATGTTCTATTTGATATTTGGCTATCAATGACCATCATTTCCAAACCAAAACTGGCATACATAATCTGATAAATACAAATGAACTTGGAGGCTCATAAGGCAAATACTCAAAGCTGAAACCAATCTGAAGAAATCACCTTTAAATACTCTGGTTAAAGTATAGTTTTACTGAGTTCTAGTTTCTTAGTTCTAAACATTTAACCTATTCACTATCTTTGATTTAAATCGTGAGCACTTTAGTAAAGTGTTTTACTTTTAATAGCCTATGAAGTACTATGCAAATTTACACAAGGAAATTGTATGTATACATATTGCGTAAAACCTGTATATATATATAAAACCTGTATGATAACCCTGTTTAGATACAGGGTAAAACTGAGGATCATTTTGTAAAATGTTCCCCCTCCACCCTGTGGCTATTTAATGGAAACAGTCTTGTTGAATGGCATTTTCAAATAAATACCAAATAAACTTGAAAAAAAAGTTACACATAAATAGTTACTGGACACCATTAATTCAGCAACATAAATGCTATAAAACCCCATGTATTCCAGAATGACAATAGTTGAAAATACCAACATGAAAAAGCAGAGCAGAATACTGAGTGGGGTCTTTGTTTTATTTCACCATTACTTTTCTTTCCATTCTTTATTTTAAAAAAATATATACATACACATAACGAAGAGAAAGAATAAACATTGTCCATCACCTAAAAATAAGTTATATTTTTATTTATATTTACTTCTAGTTTTTTTAAAGAAAGAATATTCTATAACTCTATGAATGCAATGAAAATCCATTGTATGTCCCTCTTCTCAACCCCCACCCAGTCAACATTGCTTTTCTCTTGCCCCCTCCATCTGCCCCCCCCCCAAGTAAAAGCTGCAGGGTACTAGGGTGGATTGTATGGGGGAGATTTTTTCTAATGAAAAGCATTCTGTAAGAGTTGAGTTAAAGAAGAGATTTGAAAAGAGAAGAGGTGCAGGTGGTAGGATTTGGAGTTACCTGAAAGGGGAATGAGCCTTTTTACAAATGAAGCAGGTTTTCTTTTGCTTCCTTTTATGCCTTCCTATTTTTATGTTATCATTCCCTGAGGCTCTAAGCCACGCGCATGCTTCTTTAAATAAATCTCACAAGATAAAAGCCAAGTGCATCAAAATCACCAGGCATTGATGCCTGTCTGCAAAATATAATCACACGCTAATCATGGAGTATAGATTTGCTTTCTTCCCCAAGGCAAGACATTCCCTGGCACCTGTGGAGGTGAGCCCCAGCGTGAATGATCTGCTTTCGACAGTCTTTTCATACATGAAAGCTCATTGACAAGTCACCTAGGCACACAATTTAACAGTCCCAACTTGCATTTGTATTCGCTGAGAAACCGTACAGCCAGAAGACCAGGAGGTGCTTCTTCAGTCACACTCAAGTTTGTTGCAGCCCTGAAAAGTCTTAACTCTGCTGTCAAATATAATATCACTGGCCACATACAGGTATTTAAATTAAAATTAATTAAAATTAAAAATCCAGCTTCTCAGTCACATGAGTGACATTTAAAGTGCTCATTAGCTGTTTGTGACTAGTGGCTAGCACACTGGACAATGGAGACATAGGACATTTCCACCACGGTGGAGAACTGTGTTGTGCAGGGCTGGTCCAGCATTAAGTAGTTATTACAGCAGCGGTCCCCGACCTTTTTGGCGCCAGGGACCAGCTTGATGGAAGACAATCCTTCCTCAGATGGTGGAGGGAAGGGGAGGTGCCGGGACGACTGAAGCGCACCATATTCATTGTTTCATTGTGCAGTCGAACCTCTCTGCCAATGACAACCTGCACTTGCAGCCGCTCCCCAGTGCCAGCGCCAACACCCCAGCTCCACCCCAGATCGTCAGGCACCAGACTCTCACAAGGAGCAGCAACCTAGATCCCTCGCATGTGCAGTCCACATTAGGGTCTGTACTCCTATGAGAATCCAGTGCCTCCGCTGATCTGACAGAAGGCGGAGCCCATGCAGTGATGCGAGAGATGGGGAACAGCCGCAAACACAGAAGCAGCCCCTCTGGCCTGCCCGCTACCCACCTCCCGCTGCGCGGCCCAGCCCCCAACAGGCCAGGGACCCGCACAGGTCCACAGCCCTGGGTGTTGGGGACCGCGGTGTTAAAGAAACATTATTCTCCCTGGGTCTGAGTAAGAGTCCTCTGCAAGCATAGTTCTGCTTGGGGATTGGTGGATCAAGACAAAATCTATCATTGTAGACTTTGGGGACTTCTTCCCCCATTGCTCAGAGCTGAGTGAAAACGGAATGAGAACAAAAGACTGTTCTTTGCTGCTAAAAGTATCTGATACCCTTACACATAATCTCTTGCTTACCTGAGAAAAGAAATGTAAAGAACTGGCACAATACTTGACACACAGTATCAAGCACACATAGTAGGTGCTCAATAAGGTTAGCTCCTATGTCTAGCAGGGCCCAGTTAGGAGACAGAATCCACACCACTTTTAGGAATACAGAAAATGTAATATAAAGAATCGTTAACAAGATATAAAGTGGAAATAGCAACTGCAGGAAGTAGTTTCTATTCCTAGGATTGAAAGAACAATGGTAGAGATTGGAATTATTAAAAGAAACTCAGAGGAAGGTCCTTGGGGAGCTGAAACGCAGACCTCTGAGGAAGAGGATCTGCTTTGTTGGGAATGGTTCTTTTGTGAGCGTTGGGAAAACTGCAGTTTGGATTCAGCTGCTGCTATGGGGAGAAGCGGCTGCAGCCATTGTGAAGCATCATTGCCAGGGCGATGCTCACAGGAAGCTGTGACAAGACCAGACTACAGGGAACAAATGGAAAGGAGCCAGTCTCTCCTACCTCTTCCAGCTTTGCAGGCTCTCTCTCACACCCTCTAATGGCAAAGCCTACCAGGGAGCAGGTGGCAAAGCTAAAATGATATTTGCAGAGTCCCAGCCCCAGAATTAAAAGCCTAGTACTGAAAATTGGGCTTGAAGCTGAGAGACAATAACTTATGTACAGACTCAGGCCTTAGAAACTCTAAAACCTTTTCTCTGGCTAAGGTGGGACTTACTCTCTTCTTTCCACATGGCCATCTCAATCTCCTGTTATTTCCTTATTCAGGATGCTGTTAATGATGATTAAAATCTAATTATCACAGAACAACATACAGAAATCACTTGCATTTCTATATATGTACAATGAACATTTGCATTTACAATTCCATTTGCAATAGTATCGAAACTAATAAAATGCTTTGGTTAAATTTAACTGAAGAAGTGCAAGACTTTTACACTGAAAAACTACAAAATGATGTTGAAAGAAATTAAAGATCTAAAAATAAATGAAAAATATTCTGTGCTCGTGGATTGTAAGACTTAATATTGTTAAGATGGCAATAATACCAAAGGAATCTCAGATTCAATTAAATATCTAACAAAATTCCAATAGTCTTTTCAGAAATGGACAAGCTGTGCATTTTTTTCCATTGAGCTATGTGCCTATCCTGTGGCAATACTATATTATCTTGTTAATGTAGCTGCATAATAAATCTTGAAATTAGGTAACAAAAACAAGAAAAGAAAAAAAAAAAAAGAAATGGACAAGCTGATCCTAAAATTCACATGGAATTACATGGGACCCCAAATTGCCAAAACACTCTTGAAAGAGAAGAAAAAAGTGGGAGTATTCACACACTTCCTGATTTCAACATTTACTACAAAGCTATAAGTAATTAAAACTGTGTGGTACTGGAATAAGGATATAGACATATAGACCTATGGATTATTGGAACAGAATTTAGTGTCCAGAAATAAATCCATACAGTTGCATCCCTACTTTACACCATTAAAAAAATTAACTCAAAATGGATCAAAAGCCTAAATGTAAGAGCTAAATCTCTAAAGCTCTTAAAAGGAAGCGTAAGTTTAAATCTTCATGATCTTAGATTAGGTAATGGTTTCTTAAATATGATACCAAAAGCACAAGCAACAAAAGAAAAAATACACACATTGGATTCCATCAAAATTTAGAACTTTTGAGCATAAAATGACACTATCAGGTGTCCCATAGAATGGCAGAAAAGGCAACCAAAAGAATGGGAGAAAATATCTGCAAACCCTATATCTGATAAGGGTCTAGTATCAGAATATATCAAGAACTCTCAAACTTAACAACAAAAAGAAACGACCTAACTAAAAAATGGATAAAGATTTGAATAGATGTTTCTCTAAAGAAGATATACAAATGTCCAATAAGCATAGAAAAGATGTTTAACATCATTAGTCCTTAAAGAATGCAAGTCAAAACCACAATGAAATGTCCCTTCACACTCAGCTGATGGCCATAATTAAAAACAACAACAACAACAACAACAACAAAAACCCACTAACAAGTGTTGGTGAGGATGCAGAAAAATTTTAACGTTCATATATTGCTGGTGGGAATATAAAATGATACAGCAGCTGTGGAAACCAATTTGGCAGTTTCTCAAAAATTAAACATGGAGTTATATGAACCAGCAATTCTATTCCTAACTATATATCTAAGAGAAGTGAAAACATATGTTCATGAACAAAAAAATATGAATATTCATAGCAGCATTATTCTTAATACCCAAAAGGGATAAACAACACAACTATCCATCAACTGATGATGGATTAAAAAAATATGGTATATACAAAAAATGAAATTTTATTCGGCCATGAAAAGGAATGAAATACTGATACACGCTGCAAAGTGAAAGAAGCCGACACAAAGGCCATGTATTATATGATAGCATTTATGCAAGGTGTCCAGAAGAGGCAAATACATAGAGACAAAGAGTAGATTAGCAGTTTCTAGGGGTTGGTTGGCAGGAATGATGTGCAGTGATTGCTAAACAGGTACAGGGTTTCTCTTTGGAGTGATGGAAATGTTCTGGAATTAGTGGTGATAATCATACATTGTGCACTTTAAGATAGTTAAATGATGAGTTTTATATGTGAATATAAATGTGAATATGTGAATTTTATATCAATAAAAAGCCTACTATCACTCGTATTAAAATGAAAGTAAATGCTATATGGGAAAAGACAAAAATGGGAGGAGGGATAGCATTGTGTGGTTTACCTTTGGTTAAGTGCAGATGAGGCTTCTGCATTAAGACACTGTTTCATCTGATCAAGATGCTATTGGTTGCAAGTAATAAAAGATGAGACAAACCAGTTCAAATAGTAAGGAAATGTATCATCTTACAGTGTGAGTCTGGAAAGAGGTCAGGCCAGAAAAATTGTTATTTTTTGGTTAATGGTTAACGTTACCAGGAAACAAAGTTTTTCCATCTCTGATCCACTTTCCAAAACCTTCTCCTCACTGTGGTCATAAGAGATCTGCCAGTTGCAACTGACTATTGTGTTTTTTGAGTAATATTCAGTAGGGGAGAGACAGTCGGATAACTTATTCTCCAATTATTAAATATCACTCTTTCCCTTAGTTCTGAATTGGCCAAATTTGGTTACATGCTCGTACTCAGAACAAGGTGACTTAAGTCCCACCATGCAGCTGGGTATAAAGTGGGTAGCTGAACAAAGCGGGAGTAACTGACTGGAGGGAGAAGAGATTCAGCCCCCAAAATGTCTAATACTTTATTATAACCTTAGGCACCAGCTGTTCCTCTTGGGGAAGAAACTGTCTTTGTTTAGGAAAATACTTTGGCCACTTGGAGACAGAAGAAGAGAGATACCTAGAAGGCATGGGTTGGCAGGAAGCAAATGAAAAAGAGCTAAACTATTTATTCCTCATAAGACACAAAATGAAATTTGATGAGAGACAAGTAGAAAGCGGATCAGAGAGAGCCGGAATGAGGAGGAAAAGAGGACAATGACTGAGAACCATGGAAGGAGGCTGAGGGTTAATTTAGCTGAAATTACTAAAAGACTTTTTAAAATATGGATGTGTAACATTTAATTTTAAATGTTTAAAGTTCTGAATTCAGATCTCCATGTCAATGCTACACTCAAAGCCAATGATCTTTTGTGGACAGGAGTCATTCGTTTTGGTGAAAAGTAGAGTAGGTTTGCAAACCTGGGTCAATAACAAGGACTGATTTATTTATTTGTCCCTTTGGTCTCGACTTGTGTTTAAAACTTGTGTGAGAGATGAGGCATGAAGCAAGAAAAACAGAAGAATGGTAGAGTGTTGGGACGCTCTATGTGGTTTATTTCTACAGCAGAACTAGGAGCTCTCTGAGAAGGAAGTCATCCCAAGGACAGGAGTCGTGCTAATTCAACAATAGCCTCCAGTTGTCAGGGCCATGTGCAGGGCGTGGTCTGTGTGTATCTGTGGGGAGACTGCCATTATGAATAAAAAATAATCATAGCTATCATTTACCAAGTACCTAATACTGTATTTAATTCTCACCACAATTCAATTATGCATACATACGTACATATGCATGTATAATATATAAAATTGGAGGCACACACACTCACACACACACACATATTTCTCCAAGCTTACCCAGTTAGAAAATAGGTGTGAACCAACACAAGTATGTGTGATTCCAAACAGACACTTGCATGATAACATCTGCATGTCTGTCTCTTGTATTTGCACTCACAAGTGACAGCCAAAACTATATAATAAAATATACGTTATAGATGATAAAATGACCCCATTTAAAAACCCAGCTTGTGTGGAGTCTAAAATTTTATTAACTTTACAAACCCTTTTTATGACTCATTGCAGAAAAAGATCTTGTTTAAAAATAATACTAATAATAATGATATCAACCACTTTGCTTAAAAATTGCAACAGCAACAAAAAAATGAATAAACAAGTCTTCTTATGTTGACTGTTCTAGCATGGGATTGGCCCTCATAACATCTCTCTCCTAAGCATCCCAGCCCATTTTCTGCCACAAGCTTGGAAACTCTACTATGTCCTTGGAACAGTTCTGCCCTCTTACGTGGATGTTTTTCTCTTCCATGTGACCATATGGTGGCTGTTTAGCTAGATTGCTGCTGTCTGACCTCTGCACATGGCCATTAAAGCAGTGTTCTTACAAAGGGGCAGCATGGAGGTCTTTTTTATTCTTCTCCTCCCATCTAGTAAGGGTTTGGGGCTATAGTCTACACTGTATTGCATAATAGTATATATAGTTTTTGTTATATTATATATATATATAACATATATATGTATAGGATATTGACTCACTCAAGGGGATTTTTGTAAGTATGGGTTCTACTTGTACCTCAAATATTAATAAATAAAATCCATCCTCCTCTCCCCATTCTATAATAGTGCATGGGGAAGAATAAGTATATCATAGTAATGCATAATCTCTCTTACCCAGCAAACATTGATTAGGCACCTGCTGTAGTAATAATAAATTATTAAGTTTCCATTATGTAACAGGCACTTTGCATTTGCTACTTCTAGTCTTCAAAACAACTCCATAAAGATGATATTATTCTTGTTTTACAGTTTAGGAAACTGAGGCTCAAATAATTTAGGCAACTTATTTAATATAGCACAATTAACAAGAAGCTGAGACCAGATTTGAACTGCTGTCCGAATCACTCCAGATATAATATTCTTTCTACTCCATCTGGCAGCCTTCGTTCCAGACACTGTGTGAGATGAGTCACTCCCTTGACTCCCTTGAACACTCCCTTGAAGCACACACGACCTGATGGGGAAGGTAGGTCATGGACACCTCCATTAGGGTTAACTGGGGTAAGTGCTTGGAGGAAAGATGAGATTGCCTTTAGAAGCCCGTGAAAGAACATATAAGAAAATCTGAGGTTGGGGCCAGAGCTAGGGGAGATGAGTCAACAGAAAAACATCTTGGGAGCAAAACAAGAAGCTTTTGGTAGAGAAAGGAAACAAGAATTTGCTCAATTTTTTCTTTGTTGATTTAGTTTGTTTCTTCATAGTGTGTCAGAAGGTCAGCTGGAAAAGATACAGCATATGCCTTTGTCACCCTTTCCTCTCTAGAGAGACGGCCCAAACAAACTAGCAGAAGTGGTGAGTTGAAAATACTAAATGAGATAAATTTCATTTCCACTCTCAACCCTTATGCTTTTGTTTTTAAATATAATCCTGCCCTTGGGGATTTGCCAAATGCAATCTGCAGCACAGGGAATGAACTAACAGGGAACTTGAAGAACACAATACACAGACATACTCAGGAAGGCATTTTTGAGCAAGGGCTGTTTTCCTTCAACCAGTCCCAGAGGAGGAGAATGTTTGAGAGGAGCAGCACAATCAGAGCAAAGGCTGGAGGTAGCAAAGCAAAAGTGAATCCTTCCATGATCACATCCTTCCATGTCTGACCCTCATGCGTAGTCAGAACTTTGCAAGCTAGATCCCATCCTTTGGTGGGTTCAAAGCAAGCATGCAGATCGAAACTATGAAACACGTCCTTTGCTCATCCAGAGTGGTCATGAGTCATCCCTAACCTGAGGATGTCACTTGAGAGGTTTTATTCTGAGTTAAGGAAAAGCTCAGGGTGACTGAAGCCGACTGTCTTTTGACATGGTTTTTCTTAGTGTACTGCTAATACTAACTTGTCAATGACTTGCTGAGTAACCTTTCTGTGTAATAGGAAATAATCATTCCTGCCCTATTGAATATTAATAAAAATACCTTATATATTTTTTCACACACTCAGTTTGACTTTTTTATTTTAAAAGTTAATGATTTTTAAATCAAGTATGTATTTACAGATACATGTATTTACGGTGTGCCAGCACCGTACTTAAGCCTATTGCTCACATAATTATTCAGCAAATCTTCACAGGGTCTCTATAAGGTGATTATTACTACTGTCTCTGTTTTTGCAGATGAAGATATTGAAGGTTAGAATATTTAGGTAACTTGCCACAAACCACCCTGGCTGTAAGTGGTTGAGTCAGGGCCACTTTATCTACATTCATAGTTTATGTTCACATTATAAATTATCAGGATACTGTGAATAACAATATAAGCCTCTTACTAGATTGCAAACTAGTCATCTCTGTATCTCTTGAAGCATCTTGTGAAATATTGGCACGTAGGAGGATCTCAGCAAGTTTTATAACTCAGAAATATAGATGAGAGAATAGATAAGAAAGTTATTGTTACCATTATCATTATCTGTTTATTAATAATATAATAGGAAAAGCCAGGCTCCCTAGCAACTATGATGAATTATACATCATAATATAGAGACCTAGAGAATATTGGTTAATTATGTCACATTATTTTTCCAAAAATGAAGAGAAAAAGCACAGTGAGCGTCTACATGGAAAGATAATGGCAGCAACACACTCCAAGAAGATGTTATTGGATTTGAAACAGAACAGTCCCAATATATCTTAATGTTTTAAAACTTGGTCAGTCAAGTTTTGAATAAACTGATATTGCTGATATGACAGGTTTTACTATTTGTAAAAAAGAGAAAAATTTTAAAAATTAAAAAATAAGATGAATTCTTCAATAGGTATATTTGGAATCCCGAAGTTAAATCAATTCATTGTCCACCTTGGAATCATTTTGCTATCTTATTTTATCTCCTCGTTTTGGTTGTACAAATAAAATTCACCTATTGTCCTAAGAAAGTACTGACTGCTTTTTATTACATCAACACTGGCCTTACACCCCTTCCAAATGAACAGTTACACTGTGAATCATAACCCTGCTTCTGGGAGTCAGCCAATCAGTGATAGCCCCAGCTTCTGAGAGTCAGCCAATCAACAACTGTGCTCCAGTGACCAGGCTTCCAGGCTAACGGCCAATAGATGAGCCTCTTATGAGGCTCTTCTGAAAACTCACCAATCCTGAATTCCATGCTTCCCATCACCCTAGATTTGATCAGAAATTTGCTTTGGTAAGCTAGGTCCTAGAAACAAGGCCCTGCCTTTCCTAGTAAGCAGCAAATTCGGCTTCTTGTTTCAGATATTGCAGTGGAGGCATTCTTGCTTCATTCTGTGAGAACAAGTGACATTCCTAATATGGGGATTGCAAGAAACAGAGCACAGTCTTCTTTTATCCACCAAAATCTAGTCCTGCCAGGAGACCTGCCTCAATCACCCCTAAAGTATAGGGTGTGCATCTTAATTTACTATTTACTAGTTTAAGTTTATATTCCTATTCTGTTTCCAAAAACAAGATGAATGTACTACTGGTGGCTTGGGAGATTGTTTTGCTCATACACAGATGAACTTAAATTTTGTGTGTGTGTGTGTGTGTGTGTGTGTGTGTGTGTGTGTGTATTCTTCAACATGTATTGGAAAAATGTAGAACTGGCATATCAAATCAGTGATTTCAGGAATGTTATTGCTTAAGTCAAAGCTAATGTAGGATGTTGCTATGGTCTGAATGTTTGTTTCTACAAAAAAATTCATACTGTTGAATCATAATCACCAAGGTAATGGTATTTGAAGGGGGGAATTTGAAAGGTGATTAAGACATGAGGGCTCCAACCTCATGAAAGGGGTTGTTGCCTTCATAAAAGAGACTGCAAAAAGCTAGCTAGCCCCTTCCGCCATGTGAGGATGCAGTGAGAAGGTGCCATCTATGAACCTGAGAAAAGAAACATTCACCAAGCACTGAATCTGCTGGTGTGTTGATCTAAGACTTTCCAAACTCTAGAATTGTAAAAAATAAATTTCTATTGTTTACAAGCCTCCCAGTTTATAGTATTTTGTTATTACAGCCTAGCACATGGAAAGTGCTCAGTAAATATTTATCAACAAAATAAACAAAATTTCAGATAAGCCTCAGAATAATCAAGGACAATCATATCACATGTATGACTGTAATATCAGACAGTGATGGCAACAAGAGGTGATGATAAATATCAAGCTCTGTATACTGTCTTTAAAGAAGTAAAGGATCTATGCCTAGAATGACTTCATTCAGACAACCCTTTGAAAACCCTTCACATTTGTCTTCCTTATATATTTGAAATTTAAGCATATTCTCTTTTGAATTAACAGAAGAAACTCATAATTGCTTGTCATTTTAGTTCACAAAACATTTTCATATATATTTTTTTATTTTGACATGGTTTGACAGCAAAATGAAGCACATAATACCCTTATTTTACCTGCTTTCTATTGTTAAGTAGAACTGGAATGGCATTTTTTGTGTGTGATGGTGAATTTTTAATAATGATATAGAGCTGTGGATTTCTTGTGACCTTTTTATTTCAGCATATTACAGGGGTACAGATGTTTAGATTACATATATTGCCTTTGCCCCACCCAAGTCAAAGCTTCAAGTGTGTCCATCCCCCAGACGGTGTACATGGCACCCATTAGGTGTGAATATACCCATGCCCTCCTCCCCTCTCCCATTTGTTCAACACCCGATGAATGTTACTACTATATGTACATGTAAGTGTTGATCAGTTAATACCAATTTGATGGTGAGTACATGCAGGGCTTGTTTTTCCATTTTTGGGATGCTTCACTTAGCAGAATGGACTCCAGCTCTCTGCAGGATAATACAAGAGGTGCTAGATCACCATTGTTTTTTGTGGCTGAGTAGAACAGCATTCTTTAGGACAGCCACAAAAGGTGGTGGTGGCAGTGAGGGGGTGGATGGAGAATTATTGAATTGTGGCTTACGTAGGCAGGGAAGGCTCTAGCCCCTCAGGAGAAGCACTGGAATGCCTCAGTGGTGGGTGGGGCCCTGGAACATCCAGGCGAGTCCTTTTTCTCTACCACTGCAAAGGCAGGTGGGAGAGTGAGGCTGGGCAGGGCTGGGTTGGGTGAGCCTGCCCTCAGGCTCCACAAAAGCTGGTAGCATAGCCGTCTTGGCAGGCCGCCAGGGATGGTCTGAAGTGGCCCCACACAGCCAGAAAGTCTGCTTGTGGAGGCAGGAGCCATGTGAGATCCACAATCTGGCTGTCAACAGCAGGTTTTGCTCTTGTCCTCCCTCCCCTGCTCCATGTTTTCCCTTTGGCATCTGCCAATAGGCAGGAGCTCAAACTAGCTCAGCTCCCCAGCAATGATGCTACAGGCTGGGAGCTTCCCTGTCCAGGATCCTGCTGTGGCTGAAAGCATAGCTTTCCTGTTTGGGGAGGGGTGCTCCACGAGCCGTGCTGCAGCTGGAACCCACGCTGCACTCTCTTTTCAGTTCTTCCCATTGGGGCTCCCTCGCCTCCCAAGGTTAGTTCACAAATCTCCCCACTATGCCCCCAAGCAACATGGTCAATTCCTGGAGGTCCAGGATCTGGCCTGTGGGCCTGTCCCCAAGAACCTGAAAATCAATCCCTGACTGTCCCAGGGAGAATTATGCTGGTCCCTAATTGCCTGTGGGGTGCTCAAGCAGGTTTGATGTGCCTCTGCTTCAGGGTAAACCCTCCTCTGATAGGGCAGCTGAGCAAGCAGCACTGGGGAGGGCCGGTGGGCAGGGAGCTCACAGTCTGAGCACCCCTTAGTCCACTGCAGTTCTTTAAGAGGAAAGGTTTGAGCCCCTCTCTCTGTGGAAGCCTCAGTGTGATGGGCACACCAGCAGGGAAGCAGCTGCTCCTGAGAGCCTTGGCTCAATCCTCTCTCTTGGCAGCCACAGGTGGGGAAGGGATAGAGGAGGTGAAGAGTCTGGATAAAGGAAAGCTGGCACTCTGGTCTTCTCTTTCCCTCTCTCCAGAAGGTAGCCGGCCCAGTATGTCAAAGCTCTGGGATCACATAGATCCCCTGGGACAACCAGCCCCTGTGGCTCCCCTAGTCTGGCCGGAGTTGGGAAATGTTTGTGTGGGAATGAGTGAGATGAAAACTGAGGGGTTGAAGCCCCCTGGGGAGTACAAAGGTGCACGGTGTGTGGAGAAGCAATATGGTGCCTGCCATCTTGGCTTGGTTCTGTGGTGACAGGAATTGGCCCCAAGGCACTGGCGGCCTGGTGCTTTGTCCTCAAGAAGCTCCCAGTTCACTGGCAGCAGCCACTTTGGGGCTTGTGAGGGTGAAAAGGCTCTTCAGCAGCTCAGGAGCCTGCTGACTGCCAGAGATGTGAGGGAGGGAGAAACAAAGTGCTCCACCTGCTCTTCTTGCTGGACTCCCAGCCTCTTGCGGGTTGATCTCTGCTGATATCTTGTTCCTTCTTGTTCTGTTCTGCAACTTCTTCCTGTGGAATCTCTTGTAGGTTCTGGCACTTTTCCCTCTGAATTACCTGATCTAAGTTTGTTTGTTTGTTTCTTTTTCATCTAAAACTTTTTCTTCTTTCTGAGACAATCTGGCAGCTTGTGTGTCTGGGCCGCCATCTTAATCCCTTCTCTTCCAATTTCACATATATTATGAAATTGTTTTAGCAACTTGAAAAGATACGTAGGGCATGCCTTCCTATTCTGTTTTGAAAAAACTAGAGCTCCTGGAGGTTAAATGACTTGCTCACCTTAAAAAAATATTTATTAAGCACTTTCCCTGTGTAAGGTTTAAGTAGCTAGAAATTCCACAGGAAGCTTGTTGGGCTTGTGGCCCTTCATTTTGCAGAGGTGTTTAAGTATTGACTATATCTAAATCCTTGATTTGCTTTGTGACTGATATGGCCATAAATTATTCTGATAATAGGTGAAAACTAAGATTAACATTTTTAATTCTGTAGAGCTAACACAAATGAAGGGGAAAGGCTCTGCGTTTTGGGAAAACAGTTGAAATAATTATGGAACCAATGTCTTAACTCTTTATGTAAATAATATTTTTTCATCTATTCCTGCTGTTTGAGTTTTATTTTAGAAATTGTTGAAATTTATCAGTTTCTCAGATAGCATTTGTATGTTTATACTGTTCTTTAATTTGTTGACACAATGAATTATATTGATAAATTTCCTGATTTGGGGCTATGATTAAAATCCTGAAACAAACATTTTTAGTCAGTGTATCTTTTGACACCATCTACATTGCCTTTGATTATATCTTATTTAAAAATTTTACGTCTATATTTGTTAGTGAGATTGGTCTGAGGATTATTGCTTTACAGTATTTTAAACAGGTTTTGGTCTTCAAATGATTATGTCATAAAATGAATTGAGCAGCCTACCATCTTTTTCTAATAGATGTAAATTGGAAGGTAAACTCTTTAAGGGCAGGAGTTTTGTTTCATTTCTTGTTGTACCCTAGAGCCCCAAACTAAGCACTTGATAAATTCTTCTCCAATGTAGGAAAGGAGGAAGGAAGGAAGAAAGGAACAAAGAACAGGAGAGTGAATGGGAGGGTCCTTTTTTTAAAGTTTGGTAAAAATCAGTCGTAATGTTATCCAGTTGCTATTTTTGATGGTATTTACATTATTTTAACTTCTTCTGTATTACCTCATCTATTCAAGTTTTCTAATACTTATTTATCTTGAATTATTTATATTATCCAGTTTCTCTAGGTTTTTGAATTTATTGTCATAGAGTTCCATGTAATATTCTTTTGTCTCTTTGAATTTATTCTGTTTCTATATGTGATTATGTCTCCTTTCTCATCCACACTCTTGTGGGTTTTTATAATTTCCTTCACTTTTTTCCCCTTAATTTGAATTATAAGATGTTTATCTCCTTTTGGGGGGCTCATCAAAGAGCTAGCTTTTGAATTTCTCTTCTACTATTTTCATATTGTTTTGTTTTCTAGTTCATTACTTTCAGATTGCATTAAGTTAATTCTCTTTTCCTACACTGCTTTGGTAAATTCTGTTGTTTTGCAAAATGAATGTTAACTTCCCTTAGTTTTATTCTTTCTTTTTTAATATAAAGGCATTTAAGGTTATAGTTTTTGCCATGACTATTGCTTTTGCTGTTTTTTATGTGATAGTATAAAGGAATTTTTATTTCATTCTTTCCAAGTAGAATGTAGTTTTAGTTTTACATCCCCTTTAGGCCAAAGGTTATGTAGAAAAGTGACTCATAACTTCGAAGAGGATAAGCTTTTACCATTTAAGATTTTTTCCTCATTTATTTTATTTGATTATTTTTAGAATGTGGCCTTTATGATAAAAAACTTATTGAAGTCTTATTTGTATCCAAATATGTGATTGATTTTTATAAATTACCATTGAATGTAACAAAATATTTTCTAATGTCCAAATTTAAGATTCCACACACATTTAAATTAAGTCAATTGACTATATCATTAAACTTCTCTATGTCTTTACTAATATTTGTCTACTAGATCTTCCTGATTCTGAAAAGTACAAATTGAAACATGTTACTATCATTTATTTTTTACTTAGTTCTCTTTAAATTACCAGTAGTTTTTGCTTTATTTATTTAACTACTGTGTTGTTTGATATCTACAGAGTCATGATGGTATTTCCTGCTTCACAAATTATACTTAATATTAATACAAAGTAATTTTTTTCTATTTAGGAATTTTACCTTTAAATTCTACTCAGTCTGATAGTAATATGAACCTTCCTGATTTTTCAAAGTATATTTGCCTAATCTTTGTTTATCTCTTTATTTTCAAACTTCACCATTTCATTTTTAACTGTGTTTCTAATACATGGTATATAGCCTAGCTTTGATTTTTACTCCAGCTTAACATTCTCTGTCTTTATTGCATCATGATATACTTTATTTTGTTCCTTCTCCTTACTTTATTATTTATTTTAATATTTTTCTTTTTCCTTAGTTTGCTCATATGATTAAGTTGTTGTTAATTTATTAATTTGCTTTTTCCTTCTTGCTAACTTTGAAGTCCTATTATTATTTCATCTTTCATTAATAGTTACCTTTCTGTTCCTTGTGTGCATAATTACATGCATATTTATTTAATATTATATGAAAACCAGATCATAACTCTTTGCCTACTAAGGTTCTTTAGTGTTTTACTGCTTCTGTTCTGTCCAATAAGGTAAGATCTTTGGAATATTTCCACTTGCCCACTAGCTTCCCCTCAATGCCATCTGTACCCCATATGAGACCTCTGGAATGCTTTTATTTTACTCTTCTTTCTCCCATCCAAACTCCATCTCAAATAATTTAGTACTTTTAGTTTCTGACAATTATTAGAATTTTCATTGATGTAGGTCTCTTCTATTTTAAGAATTCTTGTTTATCACTTAATTTACAAAGTCCCAGATTGCTTATCATTATTCAATTATATTTAATTATAAATATGTTACCAAGTTTTTTTGTTCACCAGTTTTACCTCTTCATTCATTCCATCTATCATGAAGATCACATTGATTTATTCTCTGGTTTGAGTTCTTTCTTAAGTGTTTCCTCAGGTGGGATATGTGCGTGAAGTAATCTCTGCAAATAACATTCTTATAAGCTTTCAGTGAATAGTATCTTATCACAGATCCAGTCCTTTATTCTAAAGCATCTGTAGATATTGTTTTACTATCTCATAGCTTTGAGATTACAAAACTTCATTACCAATCTGACTCTTTTCCCTTTATAAAATACCCATTTCTGTCTGGATGCATTAAATATTTATTTGTCTTTATCATCAGAGTTCAAGAATTTTATGGAGATATACCTAAGACTATGTATTATCTCAGCAGTCTTATCTGGAACTTGATGAGCTATTTAAATCTGCTAATTCAGCTCAGGGACATTTCCCTTAAGTATTTGTTTAATGATCATCTTTCCTTCATCTGTGTCTTTTTCTTATTCTGGAAATTCTATTTTTCTCATGAATATATCTTCAAAAATGTGCACATTTCCCCTCACATTTCCATAAAGTTTTTTCTTTTCTTCCTCTGTGATTTAACATTTTTTCACCTGATCCTCCAAGCCACCAATTTGAGCATCCGTGGTGCTAGCCCTCTCTTTCACTTCATCTATTAAATCTTTACATTCAAAAAATCATGTGGGTCTAGTTCCCGAAACTGGGCCAAGTGCTATATTAGGATCTCTTTACGTATTCCTCTACTTCTTTTAAATCTAGTTTTAAAAGAAGCAGCTCTATTTCTTTAGTGGTCTATTTGGATTTTTCTATTCAGTCTGCTGTCTGGCTCACAGGCCCTATTAACAGGATGCCATTTTTCCACGTCTACTCATCTGGACACCTTACATGGGAGCCCTCCTGAGAGTGGTAGAAGCTGCAACCATCTCTGCCCTCTACCTCATTTTACACACGGCAGACTGTCCATCTCTCCTGTCTCAGTGCATAAAAGCAGAGCTTCTCTGTTCTGTGATATCCCTTGTTTTCCACATCTCGGAGGTAGAGACGAGTAAACCCAACTGTTTAATTCCTGTTCAGTTTCTTAGGGTCAGGCAGTCCCTGTAGTTCAGGAAAGTTAAAGTTCAGGAGAGCTGAAATTGACTTTCTCCCCAAGAAGGGAAGTTTCCAGATCTTTGCCTTAAGCTTTTCCACTGAGCCTTAAAGGTCCATCCCAAAGGTGATGGAAACAGGTCTTGGCTTACTCCTGCTGAATGGCCCCACAAGAAGTGGCTGAGTTGAGGTGATAGCCCTGAGTAGAAGGATGTGAGATACTTCAAGCCACCATCCATCTAGAGTTTCCTCTATGTGCTTTTTTTGGGGCAATATTTTTGAAAGCTCATCAGCGTAAAATTAATAGTAGTCCTGTCTTATCCAATAATTAACAGTGCACGTTTGAACTAATCATCCACCTCTTTGATCTTCAAAATCCTTACCACTAAATAAACAGGCCCCTTCTACTAGTGTAAGATGTCTGTTCTCCATCTCTCAGCATGCTAGTTGGCTCAGCTGTGTAACTGCCATATATTCAAGGGAGAATTGCCACTCCCTGATCAACTCTGAGTAAGAAAATTATTTTGGAGTAAAACTTGGCAAAACAAGATCTTTAGTTGCCAACAAATTATGCTGCAAGATTTCAAAACATTCAGTTTTAGCATTTACTCTCAAAGTTAAGCCAATTTTGCTTAAGGGAACACTATTGTTTGATTTGAAAAAAAAGCAAATCTAAATTGTGGTTATGCATCTGGCATTTCTAATATAAGTACAAAAGCAATAGAATTGCCTGTTGTGTTTTTTTCTAAATCACACAAGCTGCAAAAAGTATATACACATATGAAATTTCTTTTCACATTTAAAAAGTTAAAATCAAATTGTGACTGCAAAGACTTGTTCTTTAGGAATATGAGAGAATAAATGCCTAAGAATATTTATAGTGCCTTATTCTTTTGTAGAGATGGCTTTTCCCTTTGTTTTTCATGTTTTTTTTTTTTTTTTTTTTTTTTTTTTTTTTTTTTTTTTTTTTTTTTTTTTAGGTTGTATTTAACCAGAGACAGTCGTTGAGGAAGCCACAAACCTAAGTACCAGGTGCACCCTCTTAATGCTTCATCTGGAGCATTTTATCAATCTCTTTGACTCTGGTATGTTCTCTCTGCCTGGAGTGCCCTTCCTGTCTCCTTCCTATACTTATAATTCCAAGGTTTAATGGCCTTTGAATTCCTAATATTGACTCTTTCATTCCAACAGCCATGGCTGTTTGGGTAGGAATTTGGAAAATTTAAAGTTAGGTCCCATGGCCTCAAATACAGTGTGATGGAGGAGTCAGTAAATTCCGGAAGCCCCTTTGGAGCCCTTTGTATTTATTATTACATGTGTAACCTTTTCCCCCTCCCCTCCCAGATTATATGCAGCTTGCTAGTGGTGTTTATGTCTCTGTCATATCTGATCCCGTTAAGGAATAGGACCAGTCCTTTAGATCTGTGGTCCCCAACTGCTGGCTGCAGACTGGTACCTGTCAGTGGCCTGTTAGGAACCAGGCTGCACAGCAGGAGGTGAGCTGCGGGTGAGTGAGCAAAATTTCATCTGCATTTTCAGCTGCTCCCAAATCACTCACATCACCACATAAGCTCCACCTCCTGTCAGATGAGTGGCAGCATTAGATTCTCACAGGAGCACGAACCCTACTGCAAACTGTGCATGTGAGGGATCTAGGTTACACTCTCCTTATGAGAATCTAAAGCCTGATGACCTGAGGTGAAGCTGAGGTGGTGATGCTAGTGCTGGGGAGTGGCTGCAAATACAGATTATCATTAGCAGAGATGTTTCACTGCACATAAATGTAATGCAATGGAATCATCCCCAAACCATCCCCCACAGCCACCCTGGTCCATAGAAAAATTGTCTTCCATGAAACTGGTCCCTGGTGCCAAAGAAATTGGGGACTGCTGCTTCAAACAATAGATGTTCATTATTTGGCATCAAAATCATTTGAGTTACTATCTTTCCCACTTACAATTCCATGATGACTCAACCAGAAGAATTAGTGTTAGAATCTAAAGATCGTGGTAGGTAGAAGCTGCTCTCCCCCAAGGGCCGTTTAAAAATGCTTACCATTACTGTCACTGTTCGTTCATTACTGAATGTTCACAAACAAACCTTAAACTTTCTCCACTTTTCTTTAGAAAAGTGAGACACTATTCTAAAGTCAAAGAATCAAACCAAATTGCATCATGATTTTCCTTGACCTGGAATGGACAGAGCATTTCTTGATTCAAAAGTTTTGGGTTTTTTTTGTTTTGTTTTGGTTTGGTTTTTGACCTCCTGATGTCCTAGACTGTAGTTTAAGTGATGGATAGATTGGAATCAATTGTATGCACTCTAACTATCCCTGCTATTGCTTCTGTGCAATTGTGCTGGAGTGGCAAATGAAGGATTAGAGGGCAACTCTCTGGGGGCAGCGAAAATACACATCAATCTGTTCCTGCTGCAGGGTAATATGGATGATGTAAAGCCCGGGTAGCCAAAGATCATAGCACATTGTTCTTCTGGAAGGAATGGTCATCCTGAGAAAAAATAACGATAACAACAACTATTTAGTTCTCATCTGTGGCTGTCCAACAGCTTCTCATTCCTTACACACACACACACACACACACACACACACACATACACACACACATCCTTACACATACATGCACAGAGCAAAATATGGGATCTTAGGAATTATCATAAGCTGTTGATTACCAGATTGCTATAAAATGGCAACATACTCCATTCCACAACGAATGGCACACAATAGGTTTGGCAAGACAGGCTCTTGTTCTTAATTCTAGAGAGCTAATATTTTGCAAAATTCCCTGCCTCTCTCGTTTCTGCTGGTTGGTGTTGCAGAAGAGAAGTGGAGATTTCCTCCCAGTCTTTTCTCTGTGTAACTCACAGCAACTGTGGGGGATTCACTGAGTCTGTTACCAGAAGGAATGTTAGCTAAAGGAGTGAGTGAGAACTCTGGGAAAGGAGTATCCTGGGGATTTTCAGAAATGGTAGCTAGATTTGTGTTGTTGTTGTTTTTATTGTTGTTTCTCTTGAGGAAAGAAAGAAAACATCAGCCCATGGAAAAGACTGAGAAGCAGAGGCCTCCGTCTCTTCTCTCCTTATCTCTGCTCACTTGGGAATATTTGGGAGGTCAGAGCTGAGAATGTGAAGGAGGTTGGAGAAAATTCTGGTATCTCAGGTATCCTAAGAAACAAAATGCACAATTGAGTCTTCAACAGAGGCCTGAGAACCGGGAGTGCGGGTACCATTGAGCTAATATGGGGAAAAGACAAGAAAACCTCTGGGACAAGTCATTTCTTTGCCTTTTGAACAACCGTAAATTAGGCAGAAAGTATCTAACTAATTTGTTTTTTGTTTATTTTGTTTTGTATTGTGGGTGTGTGTCCTTGGTCTTGAGTTCAGCTTCCATATGTCATCTGTGTAATAGGTCGTTTTCTAAATACCAAAGCTGTAAAGCTCATCAAAAACACGAGCCTTGGAGTCAAAAGATGTGGGTTCACATTTCAACCCCGTCATTCACTAGCTGGGTGTCCAGCAGTTCTACCACTTACTAATAGAGGGATCCTAGGCAAGTTGCTAATTCTGAAGTATTAATTTCTTTACCTGTAAAAGAGAGATAACAATAGTACCTAAAAAGAGTAGTTGTAGTAAGGACTTAATTAAATAATGCATATATGTTTATAGAACATTTAGAAGAGCTGTGGATACATAGTAAATGCTCAGTAAATGCTAATATTTTAAAGTTCATTCTATGAGCTTAACTATGTGTGCAAGTCTGGGGAGAAATTTTGCCATCTAGGATAGTATTTATTCTGAGTGATACTTGGTGGTTGCTATGCCAAGTGAAGTGGGATACCTCTCTATGTCCCAAAGTGGATGTGTGCCCACAAACACACACACACCAGAAATATGGACCTTTGTCATGGAGATGTAGATACAGGTACATGGATCATATCTGCAAGTAACATGTCATGGTGGTGATTTCACTTATGGATGAATCCAAACTCTTTCATAACTCTAACCCAGAGTGATAGGCAGTGCCTTAGATGACCTCCCCACAAACTTTTGAAAAGTAAAATAGTCCTGCTCTCAACTTTTCTCCAAGTCTGGCAGCCTGCTGCCAAAACAAACACTAAGATAGATGCTGTTTGAACCTCCTCATTGAGATTCTTGAAGGCACAACTGTATAATAGTGCACCCACATCTGAAAAAGGAAGGAAAAAACCTCATACTCTTGATGACTTCTTTTTGTTCAGATGGTCTGGAAAGCCACTTAAGTTAGGTTTTAATCGCTATTGGTGACACTTCTGCTCGAGCTATAATCTATTATGTCCCTACATATGTGAAACCTCAGGAGGAAAGAATCTTCAGACAACACTAAAGCTCTGGTCATGTCTTCCCAGGAAACTACACAATCCTCATGGACCACTGGGAATAGCTTCAGATTTTTACAGATGCAATTGCTTCAAAAGGACGACCTTCTGTGTAGTTCATATAATCAATTCCAGTCAATTCTCCCTGCCCTCTTTTATTCCCCAAAGGGGAATAAACTTGTAAAAATCAGAAGTGTCTAAACAAGAAAGGGAAGATACCACAGCATGGAAAGGAGAGAGAGGATCAGGGGAGAGAGGGAATGAAAAGGCATAGCCGAGCTATGAACAAAGGAAGAAGTGTGAGCTCTGAAAGAAAGAATCACAGGGATATTTCACAGGTCACTTCCATAGTAGAGTCAATAGTGTGGAATGAAACTCCTCAAGGCTAACTTGGCAGCATATGCACCTTTTAATCGATACATATAATTATTATTCTGATAAGTCAAGTGGTAGATAAGGAGACAAGCCACACAGATTTCTCTTTGAATAGAGACTTGTTACCTAGTTGTGGACCACAGCTGCAAGGGGCCTGCTCATCTGAGGTCACAACCCATACCTGTGTGTTGGGACATGAGGGAGTATAAACATCCAGCTACTTTGGCCCAACTTGGGACATCTCCACCAAGCCATATATGCTTCCGATGTCCTCTACCTCCACTCTGGCATAGGTTGGCTGAATCTTTTTGGATCTGCATCACAGTTTGGCATCTCTCTCTCTCTACCCAACTGTGCTTCCTTCTCCTAACTTTCATGAGTGTTGATCCCTAATAAACATCTCACCCCCCACACTCCATCTCAGCATCTGCTTCTGGAGATGCCAGGCTGTAACTAGACATGGCCATACTTTCTCACTGGAACATTGCTTTCCAACTTTTTTCCCAGAATCTAAGGACCCCCCTCCCCAGGGCTCTAAGGTGCACAGCTTGAAATCATTGCACTGATGTTCAGAATTGAAGTAGCAAGGACTCCCCAACTATTTCGTTCCTGTCCAATGTTAATTTAGTGAGAACAAGGTGAGTCCATACAGGATTAAGTGAAGGCTGAGAAATTTATTTATCAACTTATTGAGGACTCACATTAGTATGTAGAACTGGAAATGGAAAACTGTATAAATAATATAACACCTGACTTCAAGAGGATCACAGTCTAGGAGAAAGTGAGAGACTAAACAAACCAAATAAGTCTGGCACACACACACAAAAAAAAAAGCTTAAAAAATAAAAAGATTAGGGGATTGGAGGACATAGGTAAACAGAATAAAGACAGGGAGACAGAGTGGAAAATAAATGGCAAAGGAGAATGAGGAATCCACGTCAGCTTAGCATCCCAAGATACCAGATGAGCTATCAGAGGAGAAATGTTTCTCTTAACTCAAATACAACCTAAACTCATCTGACTGTTTTGAAACTTGGTTGTATTTCTAAGAATGGGCATTAAACACCACCATAAAAAAAAATGAGTAAAATAGGAAAAAATAGGGAAAAGAGAATTCTTCAGCCTCCTTAAAGAGTTGCGGGTGACTTTCCAACTAATTCAGAGCAGCATCATTTTCTTGTGTCTCCTCAGTTAGTCCTTCTTTTATAGGCTCCCCTCACTTTTTGTGACTTTACACAGCAGGGATTCCGTACTTCCACCCAAATGCATAAGCGTCCCTTCTGTTCAGGGGAACCAGCCACTTGCATTTCGTCTCTTTGGTCCAGGCAGATGGGAGCAGTGTGGCCAAACGAGTACAGTCAGAGACTTGGATGAAGTCTAGTTGACTGCTGGGCTCTTGTACTATATCAAAGTGAACACCAGCCAATGTCACATTAGAATATGTACAAACTGACTGCAGACGTGAGGACAGAGCAGAAGAAAAGAATCAACAAAATTATAGTATTAAGGAATAATTTTAAAATAAGTCAGTTTTGAAGGAGAATAGCTTGAGTATTAATAGTCAGTCAGAGGAGATTAGGGAAGTTTAAGATGTTAAACAAGAGGATAAACAGATGGGGGAATCTTAAGATTTATTCTTGAATAAAAAATAGGAAAAATAGGATAATAGCAAACCCTTCTATTGCTAAAGACTAATTTTTAATGCACTTTGACCTACTCTCACTTTTTTCTAACAACACCCTATGAGAACTATAGAAACAGCAATTTTTGTCTTCATTTTTTAAATGAGGATACTGTGGTTTGAAGAGGATAACAAGCTCGTTTTTATAAATTGCATCCCTAGTTAGTGAAAAAGCTGGAATCTATGTCCTGCTCTCTTGATTCTGAGTCTAAGATCTCTTCTCATTAGACCTTGATAAATGTCTTCTAGGATTGAGGAGGGCGAACACTGAGCTGCCAGGACCCCCATTTTTTATACAACCCAAGGAAAACTTGAAAGAAAATAAAGAACTTTGTCCTTAGAAACAAGCCATCTGTTACAGAGCAGAGCAAAACAGCCAGGCATTCATGAGCCTCACATCAGTTCTGCCAGGATCAGGCTGGGCAGCCTCTGTTGCAAGCTGTTTAATCTCTGATTCCTGTGAATCAGGAACAATATCAACCGGTTGGTGAAGAGTTTGGAGAAGTCTAGGGCAAAGTAAATGCAACAACGAACACCAAATTAACTTTAGTCAAGACCAACTCTGCAAATTCTTTCCCTTTCTTCAGGTTTGCCTCTAGTCAGATGCTTTCATTACCAAGACTATTCATGCCATTCAACCCATGATGTTAAGACATGTTTAAGAAAAATTAACAAGGATGATCATTTTCATTTTAAAAGAGACATATATTAAAATCTGGGCTCATTTTTATTTTTGTTTGTGTAACATTTTTACCAATTCTTTGTAGTACATCTGCAGCAAAAAGGAATGATAGCAATGAATCTCTTTTATTTCTCACTCTTGCTTTTTAACTGTTCTTAGTCTTATCCATCTATTTCTTACTTTTTAATTGTGGAAGAGAAAGTTACAAAAATGCTGCTTTAAAATAATTAGAAAGGAGACACAACAGATCATATTTGAATGCTTTACATTTTCCCAAAGTAATAGCAGAACTGAAAGATGGGTGTTGTGTGATAAACAGACATAAACTATTACTACTTAGGTAGAGCAGCACTTCTGTGAATGCCAGGCATGGTCCTACCTGAGGGGCTTTGCAACTGCTGTATCCTCTGACTAAACACTTTACTGTAGATATTTATCTTTCTAGTTTTCTCACCTCCTTCAAGACTTTACTCAAACTACACACCTTAGTCAAGTCTTCCCTAGTTGCCCTATTTAAGATTGCAATCTCCCCTAGCATGCTCTACCCTCTTTTTCTACTAATTTTTTCCTGTAGAAATCATCACCTTTTAATATCCTCTGTAATTTACTTATAAGCTGGAGGCAGTAGACCTGAGTTATTGAGAGATGGACTCTGGAGCCAATCTCCACATTCTGGCTCTGTCTCTTACTGGTTCTAAAATCTTGAGCAAATTACTAAACATTCTCTATAAAATGTGAATGGTAATAATAGTAACTATTTCATCAGGCAATTGATTAGATCAATGTTTGGCAGATAAGAAAGAAGCATAATATAAATATAAGCAATTATGCAATCATCTCCTGCCATTAGAATGCATTTTCCGTAAGGGGCAGTAGATTTTCTCTCTTTTGTTCACTCACGTATGTCCCGAAACTACCTTAGTTCCTGGCACATAGCAAGTGCTCAATAAGTATTTACTGAACAAGTAAATAAAGGAAGGACAAATGCATGAAAAGACAGGCAATCCTTTTTGTGTGTGGGGACTGGTGTCTATAGCTAAACCACATTTAGCTGCACACAAAGACACTAAACTTGGTTAATTTTATTAACAGTTTCTCATCTACCCTCAAATTTTTACTTTAGAATACTCTCAATGTGTACAAGGTAGAGAATTGATGTATTAAACTTTTCCCTCTTCATCTAGATATTCTAGTATCCAGGTTTGTAAGAAAAAGAGACAGAGAAATTGCATGAGATGACAGTTTCAGAATTTGTAATTCCCATAATCTCCTCCAGGATGGAAACTCCTCTTTCATATCTGTGTGTCTGGGAGATTATTCGGCAATGGGAGCACAGTTCCACTGAAGAAGGGGAGGGTATGAGGCTGGGATGAGCAGAAGCGGGATGAGGAAGTCCAGGAGGAGAACCAGGGTTCCAGCAAAGCATTCCAGGCGGAAGTTAAGCAGGTATGCAGTGGATATAACTGGTGTGGCAAGATAATATTTTGATATATTAACCAATGTGGTTCTTCTTCCCAAATCTATTTCTCTCAGATATTACAAAAGAAAATGCCAAAAGAAAAAAAGAGTCAAAGCTTAGCTTTTGAGTATCAAAATAAACTTCTGAATATTGTGGCAGAGACTGGTATAAGAGAAAAAGAGTTGTGAGTTTCAAAAGTCTTGGTTTTGAGTTTCAAAATCCACAGCCCTGAGGGACATAGGGCATGAAGTTTAGGCACAAAGCAATAGATGGGAAAAAGTACAAAGTTGACAAGAGCTAGTTTTCCCCACCACGGCAAAGTTAAATTTCTCTAGGCTGGATGAGAGAGTTAAGCCAGAGGAAAGCAAGATTTTAAACACATGAAATGCCATGAAAGGGGTCCGGTGCCTGTGCCCCCATCCCCTGGCTACAACTGGGAGCTGGGACTTCAGAATCCCAGATCAATTTGGGAGGTCTAATAGTAGGGTCAACCTGTGCCTTGCTTTCTAATCAGACTTGGAAGAGGCCACCTGCCTTGGCTTTCTCTTCTGGGTCACACAAAGGAGTCGAGATGACTAGAAAGACTCTCCCTAGGTATAAAATAACCTTATGAAGTTCCTGTGTCCTGTGCATGGTATGAGGATGCTTAGAACTTTCACCATGGGCCTGAAAACAATGTAGATACAGCCTGGAGAACAGGAATCGACAAGGCCTTGCAGTCTGAAGAGGGGAGGGTAATAGCTGTGTCTTTTATTTTCTGTGTTCTGATATTTACATCCGGGGCCTTGCTGAGCCTGGAGGGACTACTCCAGCCAAGGCTGGCCAATTCCTAAAGACAGTAAAAACTTTGCCAACCCAACTAGCTGGCTTTTCAAATGCAAACCAACCAATCCAGAGCCCATACTCCCAACCACCTCCTTTACTGGGATCCCGCATTCTGGGCTACTATCCACCTGACCTAATTGTCCCAGGGCCAGTTACCAAACAAGTAGGGACAGCCCCTACACACCAGAGCCCTCTGAAATTACTCCAAGTATCAGATCCTAAACCTGCTTAATCTGCCTTGCTTATCTCTTCCCACAGAAATCACAATAAAATCTCTCACCCATAACTTTCTTCTCCCCCTGTCTTTTGACCACGCTTGGTGCTTCCCCAGGCCCCCCCACTCCCATGGCATGACATGCCCCCTCCTCTTGGGATACGCGAGTGTCACACATTATCTTCACAATGGCCTGATCTGTTGGCCTTACCCCCCCTAAATAATAAAATGCTATAGGTATAATAAAACCTATATTAAAAAGGGAGTGCATTGTAGATCAATAAGCAGAAATCAGAAGGATATTAAGGCCAATGGACAGATAAAATCAGGGGACCAGTTACTCTCACCCACTGGCACATGGCACTACAAGGGCCTTCTAAAACATACACAACTGGGAAAGGAAGGAAACATCCTGAGTCAATGGACAAAACCCTAAAATCAATGAGATAATCCTGAATTGATTATGAATAATCTGAGATAAATCTGAATTGGCTGAGTTAGTTTTTACCACTCACTGGAATGCAGAAATTAATTTAAGTTAAAATAAATAAAGTTTTATTTCCTGTACCGATGAGCTTGTGAACTGCAATTTGGACACTGGGATGGATAGAAGAAACATTTGGTAAAGAAATAAAGAATACAGTTCATTGAACTAAAGCAAAGTATAGCCCACATTCCAAGTCCAACCTGTTTTTGTAAATAAAGTTTTGTTGGAACAGAGCTACATCCATTCATTGACATATTATCTGTGGTTGCTTGCCAGCTACAAATGCAGAGTGAAGTAGTTGTGACACAGACCGTTATGTCCTCCAATGCTGAAAATATTTACTATCTGGCTCTTACAAAAAATGTTTACCTTGAACTAGAGTATAACATCAGCAAAGGCTCAATTAATCTTTTGTGATTGTGCTTTCTTGACATACAGTGTTTAAATTTCTCCTATTGGGAATAAGCTTGGCCTCAGAATCTAGGGTAGGTGGCCCAGTTGCAGACATTAAGAGAAATGTGAGTAATAGAAACGTGAAATTGGAAGCGCATTATCACAGTTCCTCTTAAAGCTCCTTGTGTAATCCTTCTCTTGTGTTGGGTGCCTATTTAATACTTGATTTGATTGTGTACCTAGAAAGTGCATGTTTTGAACAATATCTGTGAATTAAAGTGATTTCGGTCCTATCTGTGAATTAAAGTGGTTTTAGTAATTAGGTAATCTTGTCCTCTGAATCCAAATTCTCCAAGGAAAAAAGCATAAGGAAATAGGTGATAGAGGTCTTTGTTTTTATTTTGTTACGCTTCCTGAATGACTTCATACAAGTCACCTTGACCAAGTAGTTCTCAATGGAGGATGGGAGTTTTGTCCCCCCACCGCAGGGGACATTTGGCTGTGTCCAGAGGCATTTTCGGTTTTCATAACTCAGGATTGTGGTGCTATAAGCACGACCTAGGCAGACGGCACTAGGGCTTGGGCCATAATCCCCAAAGACGCAATACCAAATAACAAAATCCCAAATGTTGAAATCCTGAAAGATCATAATTCCTAAAGTCTAAAATCCCCAAAATTATAATTCTGAAAGATCAAAATCCTGAATTCTGGAAAAAATAATTTTAAAAATTACTTAAAAGATATTTATTTACATTTTTAAAGGAGAATTTATTTGAGAAACATATAACAACATGACAGGATACTTCATAGGCCGCTTTGCACAATAAATAGGCAATAACAACATACATATTTTTCAAGCATAAGCCCTCAGGTATACTGATGATAGTCTTACACGTATAACAATTATGAGCAGACAAACCGTATTAATAAAGAAATAGCTTATATAACTGAGGTCATCTGAAATACCATGATGGACAACCTAGGTGTTTTGATGAGATCCATCAAAAACTGAGATGAGTCACCGCTGAATATGCAGTCACCTAAGGAATTGAAATCCTGAGAAATTTTATCTTTCACAAATACAGTCAGATGTTCAAAAAGAACAAGAACATCTCTTCATTTACTGAGAAAGTTTCAATGTTTATAAGCACATGCACAATGCTTACACACAAAGTCAACTTTGTGTTAATGTACCTTTGTGGAGTCAAATTTGCGAAAGATGCGTAAATAAATTAGAACTCTCTAAAAGTCTTTACACACTGTATACCTCCAGTATTGGAAATGATGCAAAGATGAAATTCAAAGCATATAGAATTGTAAAAAATAATAATAATGCTGACAATTTAAAATAGTGGGAACAAAACTAAAAAAATAAAACAAAAACCACTAAAAAGAAAATATGAAAAAGTGTATTATAGGAATAGATTATGAGCAATTGCACAGAGGTAGCCTATAAGAGCTGGCCAACTTTCACGGTCGTTAGCTATATTTTAAAGTCTTGCATCACGATAAATAGCTGCTGCTTTTCTTTTAGGACATGGCTGTCCTTGGAGAATACATTTGCATTCATTTTCTACATGGCACTGCTCCTTTTGAAATTCTTCTATGATTCTGATATGCATCAACATGAACATTCTTTATTAAATTTTCCCATCAGCTGTGTCATACTTCTATGATGTTTTGGGCATAAGGAAATCCATTTTGCATGTGCTCATATACAGACCACAAATTTTGGGAAAACAATACTAGCGATCAAACAGCAACACTGTTGCATAAGTGTCTTCTTATCCTACCATGCATATAATTATTTTTGAACCAGTCAGTAACTTCTCTGGCTTCTTCAGGCAAATGTGGCTTTAATTCATTAAAAGCTTCTGGAATGTTATCAGCTGGAGGGAATGCTAATGCAGGCAAATGACGCATTCATTTTTTGTCATTGCCATATTTCATGGCCCACTCATCCAAGTTTTCTGCCAAATGCACTGGGTTAAATGGACAAAACAAAATTTTGGTAACAACTTGAATTTCACTTTTAGAAGCTTTGATCATACTTAATTCCAAATCTGTTCTTTTAGTTTGGGGATTCAATTAAATGTTAGGGATTTGGATCTTTGGGATTTCAACATTTGGGATTACGGCATTCAAGATTGTGTCTTTTGGGATTGTGTTGGCGCCAGTGGTGCTGTATACGCAGGTGCCCTACAGGGCACAGGACAGCTCCCAAATGAAGAATTATCCAGCCCAAAATGTCAACAGTGCTGAGATTGAAAAAGCCTAATTTAGACTCTTTGAGGTTCAATTTCCCCCATGTACACATGTGTACCCATCTCACACCAATTTTTCCATTTTGAAGTGAACATGGTATTCATGGAGCCTGGAATTAAAAAGGGCAATTAGACATTTAAAGTGCTTATAGATCTGAGAGATAATATTGGCATTCTAATTAAAGATGAAAACTCCCTCTAACTTTATCTTCCCACTAAATATAAAATGAGTACCAAAAGGTTTACTGTAATACATAACAAATACTCAGAACACAGAAATGGTCAATTTTATGTTTTTAAAAATTATCAATATGTTAGTAATCTGTTATTTGAAAATAAAGTGAACAATAGTTACATAATAGTAGACCTTTGTCATTTTGGGGGATGCCAGTATACAATCCCTTTTCTCATTTGAGAGATAATAGACACTGATACAGAATCATCACAACATAGTGTTTCTCCTTCCATTATGGAATCTAAACAGGGAAGATTCTCTTTCTCTCCCATGGCTTTATAGAAGGGCACAAGCAGTCACAAGACCTGGTCTCTGCCAGCTGGACAGACCTTCCTGGGACTTTGAGTTCCTTAACAAAAGGAGAGGTAGGATTTATTTATGGTAACTATGAGAGTAACCAGCAGCAGTTGTGTCTGTGACAGTGGCAAGGGTGTCTTTGCCAGACTGTTCCAGTTAAAGATCCTTGTGTTTGCTGTGCTCCTTCCAAAAGAACTCCTTTTCTTTTTTTAAAAAAAATAGCAAAATCCGTTGTAGACCTGCAAACAAGAATCTGACCAATACTGTAATTATTAGTAGATATACACATTTCTGTTCGCAGAGTTAGGGTCAAATAAAGTTTATGAAGTCGTATGACAAAAAATAGGTTTGTATCATATATTTTTTTCTACCTGCTAACCCAAAGCTAATTTTTTTTAGCAATATGTTGACAACAGGCCCCAGAAAGAAGAATGGAAATATGAATAGTCCCCAATTTTGCATTTTGGAATTTGAGGCTTGTGTAGTATGAACAAAACAAACTCCTGCTGCTTCTGTGAATTCTCTATACTTTTGCTCTATAATGTCTTTTCAAGCAATAGGTTTTCTGTTAACCAAGACTATACACAAAATGAATTCCATTAATTCCTTTTATTAAATTTTTCCTTTGTTGTTACTAGTTGCGAAATTAGCAAGAGCAGAATTTCCTGCCCAACCACAGTAAATACACGAAACCAAAAAAGAGCAGCTTTGATACAGCAAGTGTAGATAAAGCTGGGACCTCATGAATCAGAGCTAACACACACAATGATAATGGAAACATCTTATCCATATCTGATTTGCTCACATATAGTTATTTAGATAACAAATTTCACATTCCTGGATAGGGAGCTCCAATTTGATTTCAATCTCATAGCCCAAGTAAGTATAAAACGACTGCCAACCCAGCAGACATAAATCTCTACTATCTCATTTTCATCACAGTCTCTGCATTGGGAAAAATCTGAGTGAAAAGGCATTTTCTCCCACCTTGTTTAGTAGACAATTACATGGTTTAAAAAAGATAAGACTTCCAAATTGTTAGAATGATAACATTACTCAAATGATTCCCGGAGAAGCTAAAGTATTCCCCCCTCCCCTAAATGTAGGCGTAGCAAAACAGAACCAGTAGGAATGAAAAATGTTAATTGTTTCATGTTCTTTAATTTTGGGCTTAATGACACAGGCTGTGTGCCACTGAGTAAAATATTCATTTGGAGAAAAAGGCTGTTGCATGACATATTTCTGACTAAGGACAATTTAAACTAATTCTAAGAAAACTCTTACATACTGCACATGCCATAAAATAAGCAATCCACTTAGAAACCAAATGAACATGTATGAGCAATGTGGGTGAATTATGATCGCCCTGGGAGTCTTGGTGTTACTTCCCCTTGCCCTTGTAGGTTTAAATGATTACTGCAGCGTAGATATTGACAAATGGATATGGTTATATGGTTAGGCCTTGTGGGTTCACAGAAATGCTGTTGCTGTGAAAATACTCAGCTATCTGAGTAACAGGAACTGTGCTTGGGTGCATTTGCTAACTCGTTCATTTGTCCTTGGAGTGCTGGCTTTCTGATGTGATCTTTGCTAAACCACCTGCCTCACCCTAGCACCTGTTTCTTTTTTTTTTATTATTATTTCAGGGTATTATGAGGGTACAAACATTTTGGTTACACTTTATGTCTTTGCCTCACCCAAGTGAGGGCTAATGCATGCCCTTCCCCCCTACAATTCTCCCTGTGTCCTTTAGTTGCGGGTTCACCCCCCCATCCCCCTAATCCCTGGAGAGTATTTCTGCCATGTGCGCACCCTAGTGTTGATCAGTTAGTACCAATTTGATGGCGAGGACAAGCGGAGCCCATTCTTCCGATCTTGTGGTGCCTCACTTTGGATAATGGGCTTAAATTTAATCCAGGAAAGTATAAGAGGTTCTAGATCACTTTCGTTTCTTATGATTGAGTAATATTCTATTGTATACATATACCAAATTTTAATAATCCACTCATGAATTGACGGGCACTTGGGTCGTTTCCACATCCTTGCAATAGTGAATTGTGCTGCCATAAACATTTGGGTGCAGATGTTTTTATCATAGAATGTTTTTTGCTCTTTTGGGTAGATGCCTAACAGTGCTATTTCTGGATTGAATGGTATTTCTATTTTTAGCTCTTTGAGGTATCTCCAAATTCTTTTCAACAGAGGCTGCACTAATTTGCAGTCCCACCAGCAGTGTAAGAGTGTTCCTGTCTCTTCACATCCTCACCAGCATTTGTTGTTTTGGGATTTTTTTGATAGAGGCCAATCTCACTGGGGTTAGGTGATATCTCATTGTGGTTTTGATTTGCATTTCTCTAGTGATTAGAGATGTTGAGCATTTTTTTTATATGTTTGCTGGCCATTATTCTGTCTTCTTTTGAAAAGTTTCTGTTCATTTCCTTTGCTCATTTGTTGATGGGGTTGTTTGATTTTTTCCTGCTGATTTTTTTGAGTTCTAGATAGATTTTGGTTATCAGCCCTTTATCAGATGTGTAGAGAGCAAATATTTTCTCCCACTCTGTCTAGCACCTGTTTCTGTCCTCGGCCCCAAGCAAGCAAGTCTTGCCACTTAGCCAGTTGCTCCATGCTAATTTTCAGCCACAGCAGAGTCTCTTGGTTCTCTGCTGTAAACTCATGTTCCTTAAACCTTCACAGAGCAAGTCTAATCCAATCCGTTCTCACTGTTCCCTTGGGAATATCTTTGCTAATGGCAGCCATGGGTGAAGGAGTGATCCTGCTGCTATTTTATCTGTGTGTTTTAACCCTGTCTTTACCAATCTATGATAAGTTCCTCAGGGACAGCACCTATCTCTTCTTCCTTCTTCACTTCCCAGGGTGACCACATAGGGAAAATATAGATGGAATAGCCTATTAGGGAACAGTCATTTTCATGGAATAGAAGCATCCTCACTTTCTACTATTGGAGAGTTGCCCAAAGTCTTAGCCAGGTCAATCCCTCCTGCCTGACGAGACCTCTCTGTTTCCCACATTCTGCCTGGCTCCTCATATATTAAAAAAATCCAACAATTTACAACTTTGACAGGCAGTGGGGACCATTCACTCCTGGAAGTTTTAAACTGTTAGCAGGGTGGAAACTATTTAATATTTCTTCAAACTAAATGTTATCTGTAATCCTAATGAAACACTTAGCACAAATTCCAATTGATCCTTAAATGTGTGTTTATATGCTTAATACCCACAACAGCCAGCCTGTGTGTGTTTTGTTTCCCTCTGTATCCCAAACATTAGTCTAGAAACCAGTGCAGGAGACCCTGCTCATTCATATATTCAGCAAAGACACTGAGCAGCCATTCAGTTCCAGCACTGTTCTAGGTGCTGGGAAAATGGTAGGAAACAAAAGAAACACATATTCCTGACTTCTTGAGCTTAGCTTCTGGCTCATACAAAAGTATGAGCTAAGACTTAGTGATGTTTACTCTGTGCCTGGCACTTTTTACAGTATGTTAGTTACATAAATTTTAGACATTTGATCTTCAAACTAACCTACAAATTAGGGATTATTAATATCCTCATTTTTATAGATGTGAAAACTGAGATACTTTTCTTAATAAATAATATATACATAATGATTATATGTTATAATATACTAAACATAACACAATATATAGCATATATTGTTATATAACATACCATATACATACACATAAATACATACTATAACATATGGCACATACTATATATAATACATGTCACAAATACATTTATGCACGTGTATATTGCATGTGTATATGTGCTTATGTATAAACATATATATTCACCCACACATACAGAGCATTGATAAAAATGAAGTTGCTCTAGTTTAAACTTGTGGTGGCAAGAAGGGCTGAAGTCTCCTGGACTTTCCCCTGTTTTCACCCATCTCTTTTGTATCTCTTGAGGCACTTCTTCAGAGACAGTTTGAAACCACTTATCTACCCCTAGTCTCTCATTTCACATATGGAGAAAGCGAGGCTCAGAGAGGGAAGGTAACTTATTCAAGGTCTCACAGCTAAGTAATGGCTGAGCTAAAACTATTAATAGAACACTTGTCAGGTGAAAAACTGAAGGGAGGTTGTCATTTACTCAAGAGCTCACAGGCAGTAAGTGGTGAGACTATAATTAAACTTTGGTTGGCCTTGTTCTTTCATGGTTTCATTTCACTAAGTCCCTGACACCGTGACCTCAACTTCCCTCTGTAGATGCGTCTCCTGGCACTCCTTGGTCCAAGACTCTGCATACTGGCCACACAGTTTGCCAGCCCCAGATAGACTGATACCTGCTCTCATGTACCCTGTTTTCTTATTTTAACTCTCTTTTCTTGCCCAGAATGTTCTTCCTTCCTTTTTCATGTGCCATTCTATAGGAACCACATTAGTGTCACTTTGTTTTGAAGAAGAGAAAGTGCCCCATGCCCTCATCCCATTACCTCTTCCATAGGTGCAGGGCTGGCTTCATGGGTATGCAACCCAAGGGCCCTGCACTTGGTTTAATGCATTTTGAAATCCTTAATAATGTATGAACAAGGGGCCTCATATTTTCATTTTGCACTGGATCCTGAAAATTATGTAGCCAGTCCTGCTGTGTTTATTTATGCAACATGTTGCACAGACTATATTACAGCAACACATTGAGAAAGAGAGTCCATATTCTCTGATGGCTTATGAGCTCCTTGAAGCCGGAGACTTGTCTTATGCATTGTTGTATCCTCACCACCGAACTCTTCTGGGATGCTCGAGATTCCTTTGTTGATCTGTGATGAAGTCCAAGGCTCAGTTAATTCCCCTCTCTTCATTCCACACTAGTCTTCTGATTAGGAGAAAGTGCTTGACTTGTGAGCCATCCGCATATCCACCCCAGGAAGTGGATCATTGCCTCCCCATGTTGAAACTATTAGCACTCAATCATATTTCAGGACCATATAGAAGGCATGTGCCTATTCCTTCTGCTTCAATTGGTTTCCAAAATAAGTATACCAAAGAGGATAAGAAGCATTTTAGTTGCATAGATGAGGTAAGAATGTTACGAGGCAAAAGGAATTGACTTATTCCACTGGGTAGAGATTAAGTCTGGGAGTATGATTGTACTGTGATCACAATGACTTCTTTCACCATGACATTCCTGAAGATCATGACTGAGTAGAAATTAACTGACCTACATGAGGAAGATTTTCCTAAATCAGCCCCTTTAGCATATAATTTAGTGTAGATGGCTGGTCATGTTTTTTTGGGACAGGAAGAGGTAAGTTAATATCATAGTGAGGAGAAGATTAGAGGACAGAGATGTGATCACAGTGCTGTTATCACCTTGCTGTATTGATAATCCCAGGAAGGACTAGACTGGCAAGGAGGAAGATCCCAGGTCAGAGTAACAGGGATGACACCAGAGTCAGGCGGTTGGAGGATGCAGCACATGGTAAATTCAAAGGATCATGTCAGCCAAACATCTACACCCCACACAATGAGAACCACAGAGAGACCCTGCCTTTGAGTCACCCCAGTTCAACAAACGTTTATTCAATGTTCTTACATTCCATGCCTTGCAGTTGCTGGGAACAAAGAGATAAGGAAATCATAGGCTCGGCCCTTGGGAGGCAATATTTTCTGTAGGGGGTTAAGAACTCAGAGTCAAAGGCCAAACTACTGGATTTGAAACTTGGCTTGGACACTTACTGCCTGAGTCATCTTAACCACTCCGTGCCTAGATAAGACACATCCTAGATAAGAACCTTGCTATAAGATGGAATAGTTATAGTATTTAGTACAAATAGATAATAATTTGTGAGGATTCATTTGAGTTGATACATAAAAATGACTTGGGATAAAATGCCAGCAATATGTAAGCCATAAAAATATGAAATATATAATATCAAATTATATATATAATATGTAATGTCAAATTATGTATTTTATACATAATATCAAATCACACATGACATGTTTCTGGAGGGACTTAGCTGTCCACCTTCCAAGGACAATTGTGGTCAGAGAGGAGAGTGCAGAGTGAGGGAGAGTGTGGGAAGGTTGTCTATGTCTTCTGATTATAGTTCCATACAGGGAAAGGCACAGTTAGTGTCTCTTCCATTATGTGTCTACCTGGAAGCAGGTAGGGACTTCTCTTACTCTCTTTATTACTTTGTGACAATGTTTCTATTTCAATAAATATAATACCAACAAATACAAAAGTCTAAAACACAAAAAGGAGGGAATTATTATTAATACATTTCTTCAATGGTTCTCTAATATCTAGCTGCATATGTAACTATCCTGGGACAAGCACAATGTCCTAGAACCAGCTTGGATATCCACACTTCTAAGGCAAGCGGTCACCCTGGCTGGGCAGGCTTCCACCAAAGGATGAGAAATGTCGACAGCAGAGTGCCACCGCCTGACCATGAAAATGTTTCTGTTGTTTATGAGTTAATCTGAACTGTTCACGAATGAAAATGCTGTTAGTCCTCTGAGTCTAGTTTTTCTTTCTCATCCCTTCACTTCTTTTCAAGACAGCCAGCTTTCCAATGAAATTCACATCCTAGATAAGACCCTTGCTGCATGGGTAAGATAGCAGACATCAAGGCTCACGGGTGATGGAAGTTATGACCAAATCAAACCGCCGCTCTGTGTCCTGTCCGACAGAGATATGACATTTATATTAATATTTGGCTAAGTTTCACAATTAGTGATTGATGAACTAAAGCTCATCTTCATAGTGAGGTGATGTGATTTTCTTCTTTGGATGATATTTGCATTGTAAATCTTTTAGAGGGCAGGAATGGCACATCCTCACCATGTAATAATATCTCAAAGCAGGACTATAGTGAGAGGAAAATTTTTTTTAATAGAGTCTAAGAAATAGTGCATTTCATATAAATTCTTTTAACGGATTGGGTGGGAGAATACCAGATAACCAGTTACTGTGGCTGTGGGAAGTTATGAACTGCAGGAAGGGATTTAGGCCTTTCAAATTCCCAAGGCTCCTTGTGTCAAGGTGTGGCTGTAACGCGGTAAATACAGTAATAGGGATCCCTGGACCTCTCAGATGAAAAATGCCTTGAAAATAATTAGATGTGGTTTCTCCAGAAAGCCTCATGATTTCCTTAGCCTAGCTATGAAAATGGATTTCACTTCATTTTTTTCTAAAATACAGTCTTTCCATTTAATGGCAACTTTAAAGCTCCAGAGTTTTCGAGTTTTTGGCTACTTAATTGTCTGACCCAGTTTTCATGGGTCAGGATTCTAAGGAAAGAGTCACTATTTGGGAAAAATTTCCTCAAATTTCTTTAACAAGAAATGGATGTGTTTTTACTTAACTCTGAAAAAAAATTTTTTTTCTATTCGCCTTGATTAAATGTTTCTTTAATTAGAGTCTTAAAAATAACATTTACACTGCTGGGCTTGCAAACATTCTTAGATTTTGTGGATAACATTTATACATATTTCTCCACTGTCTGTGTAGCCACAGAAGTGGCTTTTCCTTTGGGCTTTCTCCCCACTTTGGTTTTAGTCAAAAATGCAGTGCTAATCCCACATGTTGGGCAGACATCTTGCCTGCTCCTCCTAAAAACCTCAGCCAGCAGTCAGTGTTCTTCAGAGAGCTTGAAACTTCTCTTTGGCCCAGGTGACAGAGTGGGGAATGGACTGTGAAAAATCCAGGAATGTGAAGCCCTGCTTTCCTCTCCATATTGGAAAGTGTTTGTGCCCTGAGCACAGATGAAGAAAGGTCACTTTCTTGGGTCCCGGCCAGCACGATGCCACATTCTGCTTTAATCTTGGTGAACATTTGTCTGTCACTACCTGGAAGTGGTTTATGGAAAAGCCTCCATGAGTGCGCTTCCAGGAAAGTGTAGATGCTCTACCTCCGTGTTGCCTTGGTCAAGAGCACCCTCCCTGCACTACCCTCTCTCCCCTCTGCTCACCCGTGGAGCTCGCATATTGGGATTTTCAAATTTAAGGGAGAGTTTTCACATAATTGAAAGTGAAGCTCTAGTCCTATCAAAATAGCCCAAGACCTCGCACATGGTAGCAAACCAAGACCATTTATTGAGAGCAGGCTACAGCGTGTAGTCAGCTGCTATCACTTGTGTTTGACAGAGGCTGAGAGGCAAACATGGGAGTGGGAAAGCTTTGCAGTAAAAGAAGGAGAAGGCTCCAGGTGTGCTCTGATGGGAGTCTATTACCATATGAAGCTGGAGGCAGCTGACTAGAAGGAGAGTGTCCCATGTGACTGGGGGGCACACTTGACTTTCTCGGGTTGGTCCTGAGTTGGAAGGATAGGACGGGGAGGGATAGACGAGCTGGTGGTTATTGACCAAGTCCTGATCATTCTGGACCAAATTGCTGCAGAGGTTGTGGGTTAGCTTGCTGGGATTCTTATGTGGATCAGAGTTTATTGTCATATATGGGCTGGCCATTGTCCATCTGTGTATTCAGTCTCTCAGTCAATATAAAGGCAAGACTGGCATGTCAGTAAAATGTAGACCTGCGCTGTCCAGTGCAGTAGCCATTGGCCTTATGTGGCCATTGAGCAACTGAAATGTAGCTAATTGGAAATGAGATATGCTATAATTGTACAATATGAACCATATTTCAAAGCCTTTATATAAAAAGAGAAAAAAGATGTCATTAATAGTGTTTTTAATATTGAGTACATGTTAAAATGATAATATTTGAGATATATTAGATTGACTAAAATAAATTATTAAAATTCACTTTTTTCTTTTTACTGCTTTTAGTGTGGCCAGGAGAAAATTTAAAATTTCCTATGTGGGTGACATTTGTGGCTTGCATTATATACCTATTGGACAGCACTGGAATATAGGACTGATATATTAAACTCTTGGGGGTGAAGACAGTGTTTTTCCTAAGAAATTCTTTACAAATCCCCACATAGTATTAATATATGTACATTTTCCATAACCAGGACAGAGCAACAGCTCATAGTGACTCAGGAGCTGAGGAGAAAAGACTTAGCTGTTCAAAATATTACTGTTTAAAAATGTCATAGGTTTGATTCAACAAATCTTTGGGGAGAGCCTGAACTTTGGTTTAGGAAATCTATTTGGAGTACTTTTTGATTATATAAATGATTGAATAATAGAAGAGAGGAATTTGAATAGAGGAATCTCTTACCTAGTATTAGAAACTAAAAGAGAAAGGAGCCAGGGGACAAAAACAGGAAGAGGAGCCTGGGATTCAGGGAGGTGGCGCTGAGCGCAGTGTCTGCAGGTTGAGGATGAGGGTGGCCGGGCAGCACAGCATGGCAGCCAGCTGGGAGCCAAGGAAGAAGCTGGCTCTCGGGACCCCCTTGTGGGGAGACTTGAAGAGAAGGGCTGATTAATAACCAATATTAAGCTCTTCTCCCTTTCTGTCTTGTAATTCCTTTTTTATATTCTCAAGTCTATAGCAAAGTCAGGCATCAGGATTGGGACTGGTACTTCTTTGGGGAATAAAAGGAAGGGCTGCATCCACATTTTAAGAGGTACAGCACATTCATAAAAACCTCCACTTTCATCCAGCTCCTCTGTAGAGCCGTTTGTTTAAACACAAGTGTTCAAAAGAAGACACCCAACTTTAATAGCATTAGACTACCCACTATTGTTTTCCTTGAATCTTTTTCTGTTGGCTCAAGAATGCAAAACTGCAGCAAGTCTCAAAGGGTTCATACTGTTGAAAGGGTTGCTGTACATTAAAAATAGCACCATAGTTTATCTTCGGCTGCTGGGGTATTGGTTTATTTTTCTCACCAAAATAGGCTTTAATTACAGAGCAAAGAATAAACTGGACTCCATTGCTCCTCAGAAAGACTGACATTTCAGTCTCTCCCACAAAATACTTATTGATGTTGATGTAAGAAAAAAAGAAGAGTCAGAATACAAAGGAGCTTTGTGTTGCCAGCAGTTGGGGAAGCATCCTTTGTCTTCCCAACTTAGCAGTGTTGATATGGAAGTCAACGCGAGATAAAAAAAATATCAAACACAACATTGTCATTTTCGCAATCTTTTTTGTGACTGTACATTAGAAAACACCCACAGTAAGACAATGGATGTTTTTGAGCTGCTGGAGGAAAAAAAAGGAAAACAAAGAAGACAGTCAACAAAACTGACCACATCTCAAATTCATACTTAGGAAAATATATTATTTGCAATAATTATAGCTGTGTTTCCCACAGATGCTGAAACACAGATGATGATTTAACATTCAAATGAGAGAGAAAAACCCTCATTCAAAATAATTGGTGACATGTAAACCCCTCTTTGAATGCAGCTTGGGATTAATTAAAATGTATGTGCAGTGGTACATATCGAAAAAAGAGAGTATACTGGGTATTCAGAGCTAAAGATATCAGGACTTCTTTCCCATCCCTAATATTTCCTTAGAGAAATACTCCTTGCAAGTAGGCAAACACCTGCTGTTAGCTAGATAAAGAAGGTAGACAGCAAAGTATAATGTGTAAACAGAAGGAGATCTATCTGAAAACAATGCTTAAGTACACAGGTAAAGGGATCATGTTAGGAGCAACCATCAGAGGGGCAACACAAACAGAGAGATTTTCATGGAGAAATGCTACTAGCTAGAAATATTTTCTGATTTGGATAACAAATGCCAGCATCTCAACTTACTGGCTTGAGGCCCTACTTTCTTCTGTATTGTAATTGCAAGTCCCAACAAGATGGTGGGGTGAGAGTGGAGAGGGAAGAGAGAGAGAGAGAAAGAGAGAGAGAAAATGAGGGAGGAGTAGAGAGGAAGGGAGAATGAGAGAGAGAGAGAGTCTTTCATCAATTTCAGAGAACTCAAAAGCAGGACTTTTTTAAACACTATTTTCTAAAATGAGAGAAAAATGAAATCAAACATGATCTTTAAGAAAATAAAATGGTGATGTGAAAAATCTCTAAATTCCACAGAGTTTTTTAGCATTCCTCAAAAGAATGTGATGTTAGTAGAAGCTATGAGGACTCCAAAACAAAAATTCACTCCCAGTCAACTTAAGCTAGTTCTTGGCACCCTCAAATCCTCATCGTTCTCAAGTGTGCAGAAGGAATGCTTTAAATAACTCATAAAATGGCAAAGTAGAATTTCAGATTTCAAAACATTTCCTTGAGAAGCCACCCAAAGGAGCAGCATCAAAATCATCATTCTGCAGCAGTATCCCCCGCCCCAGGGTCTGTGGCAGTATTTTAAGATACAACACAAAGCAAATAGAACATAGGTGCTCCTGCTTTTTAAAGACAACATCAATAATTATTTCCTTTTTAACCTGTGGTCTAAGTAAAGTGCCTGTTCATGAAATGGCAAAACAAAACTTGGAAGATAAATAAAATCATTTTATAAATAGTAGGATAATCAGTGATGTATACACGATATCTGATAGCGTGACCCACTTCAAAGATAAATTTCTATAGGAAATTTAGTAGTGCCAGAATTATGTCCAACTAGCTCTAAATCTATAAAACATTGTAGTTATTGAGCATGAGCTTCAGAGATATTATTTATTTAATGGTAGGCTAACAGGGTAAAGCAGAAATTGTTGAGACAGTGAGTTCACTGCTTTAGCGTAAATTGAGAAAATGGCTATAATGTAGAGGAATGTTGATTGCACAACTTTCCCAGGTCAACTGACCTCAGAACGTGTGACTCCCAGATTCTGCCTGTCATTACCACAGAATTGGCTGCATCAACCTGAGCCTCTCTTGCAAATGGGAAATCCAAGAGGGAAAGGCAGAACTGTCATTTTGGGAAAGTACCTTGAATTCCTGCTTTTTGGAATAGCGCCATGGGCCCGAATTCACAGATGCCGTGGTGCTGTTATGATTACTCAACTCCCTGGGTTACAGTGGCTCAAATTCTGCCACTGGCATTTTAACCTGTGCCCCAACTGTTTTATTTCTCATATTGCCACCTGTGCACTTAGACCAAAACAGAGGAGATGGCTAGAAGCCATAATATTCATGGCTGAGGTCAAAAAAGTCACGAAATCCCATTGGGCTACCAGTGGAAAGGGTTTCTATCTATGCACTCATCTTAACATAATAACACTCTTCTTGTTAAGAGTAATGATAACTATGCCCCTAAAATAAATGCCTTCCTGCAATAGACGTGCTTATGCTGCCAGTCATTATCATAGGCCACAGAAATATGATTTCTTTGTATCTGTAAGGAGCATTAACCACCAAGAAGGTACATTTTGCTTTAATTTATTGAACTTTGTATAACTTAAGCCCATACCTAACAAATACATTATAAATGCTTAGATTAGATGCCTGATCAGACAAACAATTTCTCTCCTCTTAGGCACTATATAATTAATTTGTCATAATTTCTTTGTGATATATGGTAGATAGGGAAAATGCAATGGAAGATCAGATTGGGAAGATCTTATTTTAATGTATAAATGGCCAGGCAGAGGTCTCTCATATCATCAATCTTAGGTATGAGGCTTTGAAACATGTGAACTTTTAATGAAAGAAAGATTCTTGGAATCTGATCATAATATGAAAACATTTCTGGTTTCCCATATGAGACTAACTAGCAAAGTCAGCTTAGTTGCAATAGATACAATTGGAATAAGGTAATAATTGAAATTCATCCTCTAAATTATTTTAAGGGTCTATACCAAAATCTAGCAACAGGAAACTTCTCCTTAGTGGCAATAAATGCTATAATTGCTTCCTGTTGAAATTGGCTTTTTTTTTTTTTTTGCCCAGAAAAAATAAAAAGGTCTTTTTGAAAGAAACAATTTTATGGTGGAGGTCTTCTATCACTTTGGATGGTCTTGATCAAGCCACTTTAGCTCACTGGACCTTAACTTGCATATTTATAAAGCAAAGGAAATTGGTCTCTGAGTTTTCTTCTAGCACCAAGAACCCAAATTCCAAGACATTCCCAATTGCAAGAACAGTATCATAGTACAAAGAAAATGATAAGCACAACTAAGATATTAAAATAATACTATTTCATCTCCTTGTGACTTGTCCATTGTCAGCAAACACATGATATTCTGTTTGTGTATCACAGATAACTACTAATTGCTACTTTCCATGACAGAAATTGGAATCTTCTAAGGATATCTTTAAAGAAGAGTATCTATCCTTGGTAAGCTGAATAAATCTTGATAGAGGTGCTTATTCTTTATCAGAATTAGGTAAGAAATCTATCTTTTGGCGAAGTTAATAGTATAGGAACTGGTCCTACATCAATAGCCAAACCAAAAGATGCTGTTGTTTCAATAGCACTTAGTATCGTGAATTAAAACTCAGGTTACTCTGCCTTTGAAATATTTTTTATATTTTTTAAATTTTTAATGGGTGAGAGAATTTGACCTATTGTAATGATAGCCTAGAATCTGATCTGAAATACGGAATCACAGAATTTATTTAGATGAAATCTTTCATTTTGTTTTTAGTATTAAAACATCTAAGAGAAACTTAGGTTGACTGTATTTATAAATATAAATTCTGTAAATTTAAAAAATATATATAAATTCTATATAAATAAATATATATAAAGTCAACAGTGTGTGAGGTTCCCCATTGTTCCACAGCCACATACAGAAGTTAAATAGTATGTCAATAAGGTCTTATTTTGAATTTAGTACATTTTAATATGAAGTAGAACATCTTTTAATATTATTTTATGTGTATGTTTCCTCCTCTGTAAAATGCCTGTCCATGTGTTTTGATCACTGTTATGTTATGTGCTTTATATTTTTCTTATTTTTATTAACTACTTTTTTTCAGTTATTTGCATTGCACGTAACCATTCCAATGTTGTTACTTGTCTTTTCACTTCACTTTCTTTATGGTGTCTTTCAACAAATGTATCAATCTTTTCCTTTTGACCAGCAATATTTGTGTTTAAGAAATCCTTTTCCACCCCAAAGATGTTCTCTTATATATTCTTCAAAGACTTTAATATTTTGCTTGCCCGTTTGTCTTTTTTCCTGATGAAAGTGACTTTTGTCAGTCGTCTAGGATTTGGGTACAAATTAATTGTATTGTCTTTATGGGGATTAAATTGTCTCAGCACGTTATATCCTTTTCTCCAGTTTTCTCCACTGTGATCTCTGTCATGTATCAAGTTTCCTTTTATGTCTGAGGAGAGAGAGTTTATTCTGCCGGATGTGAAGACTGTACCCAGGACGATGTGGTGTTGGCACAGGGATAGATAAATTAACCAATGGGATGCAATGTCTTTGAAATATTTATCAATATATTAATAAATTCAAAATCATGCTGAGAATGTGCAAAGATTTCAGCAGAACCTAATTTCCATTTCACTGCATGAATAAAGGTTCTGAATTATCTCTACTTCCTGTAGCATACTTAGAACGTGTTCATGGAAATATTAACAGAAAGGGTACTACTGCCTACTCCTCCCCTACAGAGGTAACAACTATCAGAGCCAAAATGAAGTGTACTAGGTTTGAGTGGTAAAAGGAGTAAGACAACCAGTTTGTGTTCGTTATAAGAAAACGAGGTCTAGTCTAACTCTCTGAATGGAATGATGGCTAGAAAATAAATAGCTAGATGTCTGGAAGTTAGAGATAGGATTGCATTTGCAAAGGCAAGTATAAGAAAGGAAATAAATATATTTTAAATTATACTTTTAATGAGCATTTCTGCCCATCGTTATAACTTCACATTCCATGAACTTAAGTCAATGAGGATTGAGATTTTGACCTTAATCAAACCTTACATATTGGCAAAAGTCTTCTCATTACCATGGCAGATCTTTTTGCCTTATTCTAAAAAGAAAAGAAAAAGGCAGCCCATTAGCTGTGCTCCAGAAGAATAAATCAGGATCTGATTACATAGTTTAGTCGGCAAATTAATTCATGAATTTTCCAACATTTTTAGAAGCACACAAGTTGAAGTGCTGAACTCTTGCCCCTGGTGAAACTTTTAAGACCCTTTTGAGACACACAGATATGGACAGAAAATATGTAAAATCATGAGAAGCATTTTCGCAATATTTAGTGATATTTGCTCCTCAGAATTCTATTAATTTAAGAGAATGACTTGCAACTGTTACTGCATTAAGAAGCTTGGCAAGCAGTAGAGTATAATTATTCCTGCTAAGCACTTACACACACAATAGAGAGGAAACCATTCATGGAATATGTGTATATATATTTATGGCTATTCTTATTTATGTTATTGTGGTTTACAGCTCCCAGAAATTTGCCTCCTTTCTTCCTCCATGCCCAAGAAGGAGGTATACACAAGTGGCATCGCATTTCTGACAATTGGTATCCCGCTGAACGACTAGTCCTAAATAGGAGATGCTGATTCCTAGGAAAGCTATTAATAAATTCTTAGCATCTGCCTTATGGATGTCACAAAGACGTAGCTCTTTTTTGATAGTATTCATCATGTTTGCTTGATACCTAGGCACTGTGGTCCCCAACCCCCATGGTACCCGTCCATGGCCTGTTTAGGAACCAGCAGGAGGTGAGCAGTGGGTGAGCGAGCAAAGCTTCATCTATATTTACAGCTGCTCTCAACCACTGGCCACCCGCCCCTGCCCCTGTCTGTGAAAAAATTGTCTTCCGTGAAACCAGTCCCTGGTGCCAAAAACGTTGGGGACACTGCCGAGGCAGGACAATTTTTCATCATGTGGGATTGTCCTGAGGATTTTAGGGTGCTTCCCATCCCTCACCCCTCTTCCCTTGACCCCTAAATGCCAAGAGTTATTGTGACAACCCGACGCACTCCTTTTCCAAATTCTTCCTGTAGACCTCCATTTGAAGACAACTACAAAGAGGTCAAACTTCAGGAATGATATTCATGTTCTCAAGGAGTATTCTGGAGGAGGGCTGCTATACTAAGCTTTCTCTTATGATGCCTTACTAATTATGTAGAATGTGGAAAACTCAAAAATGCCTCCTCTTCCTGGGCCTTCCGCAATGTGCTTTATATTGTTAAAAGTAATTGTTAAATTGTTAAAGTATTGTTAAAAGTAATTTTTGCCTGCTGGTCTGTCACTAAGTTAAAGAAAAATAAAATAATAACACCCTCTTTACTGAAAACTGGGTGAATCACCTCACCCTGCTATCACCAAAGGACTTTCCTAGGGAGGGTCAGATGAAAGAGTTATTTCCAGAACGTCTGTTCATCAGGACACAGATAGGTGTTGTCCTGAGGACAGGAAAGCCTTCTGTGATGACTCTGCTTTACAGCATATTTTTGGAAACTGAGTCAGTGAGCCAGAAATTAACTGAAGTCAGGGCACATGGAGACAGACATCAGAGTTTAAACTTCTATGACCTGCCTAACTCGGTAAATTGAATTGACAACTATCGACAGGTTATGGTTTGTAATAAAGTCTGGAGTTTAGCTAGCAAGAACGTACTAATGTGCAGATGTACGTAGACAAATAAATGCACTGTGGTTGTGTAAGATGTCATCAATGAGCAGAACTGGGTGAGTGGTATACAAGAATTCTACGTGCTATCTTTATAACCTGTCTGTAAATCTAAAATTGTCCCAAAATAAAAAATACTATTTTTAAAAAAACATTGCTTTCTAAACTTGTTCAGAATGTTCTATCCCCTCCTCTTCTCATTCTTTTTTCTCCCCACCATACCTCTCTCCCCAGTTTCCACTTCCCCCCTGCTGACTTCCAATTTGACCTGTTTTTCTTCTGCGATTGCTGCGGAGGTCTCAAGCCCCAACACTGGTCCTTTTCTGAATTGTGAATTTCTTAGGATTTTCCCCATTGACCCTACAGTTCTAACCCTCTGCTCTCTCTTGCTTGCCTGCTTTCTTGCACTCTCTTTTTTTCCTGTCTTTCTCTCTTTATTTCTTTAATTGTTTGGGTCTTTATAGCTTACAAAGCAGCTTCACATGTACTCAGACATTTGATCTCCATAACATCGCAGTGAGTCGGTCATAATTATCACATTCATTGAATAAATGAGAAAAGGGAGGTCCAGAGAGGTTAGATAAGTGATTTGCCCAACATCATTCATCATTGATAGCAGAGTTGGGAATTAAATTCAGAAATCTTGTCTCTCTCACTTATAGCACATTGCCTAGAAGTTAATTAATGTTTTTTTTTTTCTTCTGCTTTTACATTTTCCCACTACTTCTTGAAATTTTGGAAGGAATTTTGAAAGAAAAAATATGACTCAGTATCTTAACTTGATATGATCAACAACATAAAGACAAGTAGATGAAAAACTGAATGCAAAACTATGGTTAAAAATAAACTCAATCCTCTCGAATGCCAAAATGAGGTCAGATTCTCTCACTGAATACAATACTCATAAAAGAGCAGAATTGGAAAGGCTGTGATCATCATCTACTTGACTGTACCTCTCAGAGATGAGAAAACTTGTGGCAGAAACAATACTATAAATTCACTAACATATTTTATGCTTTTCTTGGGAACACAAGAAGACTAATTTGCCAGCCCTGCTTGAACCTATTTGCTACCAAATTCTGTCCAACGGAATAGACAGAAATGAGGCCTGAGCTTAGAAATTCTTGCACAATCCTCTCTCTGTCTCTCTCAGCAGTCATTCAGCTGGAAGGGCAGGACCCCTCTGCTAGAGAAAAGCTGCTGGGAAGAACACTGGATTTTGTGTGAGTGAGAAACCAGCTCTTCTTGTATTAAGCCTTGGGCATGCTGGGGGCTTACTTGTCACCATGGCATAGCCTAGCCTGTCGTGACTGATAAACTGGAGTCCTTAGCTACTTAGTAGCTTGCTTAGGTTTACTCGGGTAGTAAACTCTTCGCTGCATATTGACACATGTAGAAACACGCATAGACCTCAAGATAATTTTTCTAGGTGAAAAAAGCTAGGCCAAAAAGAAGTGGGCAAACTGTATGATCCCATTTACATGAAATTCTAGGAAATGTAAACTAATCTACAGCAACAGGAAGTTCAGTCAGGATGGGGACTGAAGGATGAGGGAGGGATTGCAAGGGGCATGAGAAAACTTGTATAAAGGATATGGTCACTATCTTGTGGTGATCCTGTCACAGATACATATATTTTTCAAAATTTAAAAAATTGGACACTTGAAATAAGTACAATTTATTGGATGTCAATTATACCTTAATAAAGATGTTTTTACAATTCCTTACCTTCAAAATTATTGAGTTAAATCTCTGTCACATATAGCCCGTGGCTCCATTTACCCATTGGTACAAAGCTTTAACCCCCCCAGGGGTACAAAAAAGCTATAGGAAGCATGGGTTTAAAGGAAACAGAATCATTGCACTTTAAAAAAAGTGATAGCTCCATGATTTATAATTGTAAAAAATGGGGTGTTAGAGCTAGAATTGAAGCATCTAGACTAGCCTTTCATATTATACTCGAATCTTAGAGAAAGAGACCTGGTTGAGGTCAATTGGCAGCCAAGTAACAACCTGAAGATGCTTCTTTGTTGTATAATACTGGAAAACACAGGAACTGAATATTCACTTTGCTGACTTTATCATTCAGTTGGGACATTTCTATTTAGAAGAACTGCATAAGAATCACACTAAAAATACCTACTCTTTTTAAACTCTCATTGGCTTCCAAAAAATGCAAGCAAAGTCAAACCTGTATTTTAAGATGTTATCTATTTAAACATTCTTTTCCCTTCTCATTCTGATTGTTTTCATATACTTTAAATTATTGCAGAAGGTTCTTTGAATTTCTGACAGCCAAAACCAGCTGTGTTTGCTGGTGAGGGTGGAATGGAAACAATATTTACTAGCAAAATCAAAATCAGGCTTGAGAGGGGAAAGATCAATCGGCAGCAATGAAAAGAAGAGTATTTTCTAATCTAGAACGGTTTTTGAACACTACCATTGGTTTTACCCTTGGCCTAGGACATCCTGATCCAAGCAACAAGAGGGGAGGGGCCCTTCATTTAAATTTCTGATGAATAGCTACAAAGAGGCACAGAAAAGAATGCCTTTCCTTGCACTTTAAATTGAGGTATCAATAATGGCTCACTCTTCTCCCTGGCACAGTGGGAAGAGCATAGGCACTGAAGTCAGACAAAACTGAATTCAACTCCTGAATCCTCCACTTGTGGATAATTTTCTCTCTATTTTATGATTTCCTCCTCTGTAAAATGAAGGCAATACTGTCTACTTTATGTTGGAACTGTTACAAAATTTGGAAATAATATATGTCAATTTTATTTTGCAGTGCCAGATTTACACAAGTGACATGTAGGCACTCACTAAATGAAAACTGTTATTATTTATCATTTTCAGACTAAGCACATAACCATGCAAAGAGACACTGCTGGGCAGAGGAGAAATGTACCTACTGCACTTGGCAATTCTTTTCAATCACACCAGGGCTTCTGGTATTTGCCCCTCAGCTTCCAGCTGTTTCCTTCTGCTATACCTGATGCAGGATAAGAAAGTTTCTCTGCAGGTTTCTGCAGAGGCAGCCAGCACCTGGGCTGTGAATCCTTTCTTGAGTGTGTAAGGAATGGCTTTCTTCCTTTCGTGCCTAGAAGGACACGCCACTCTCTCCGACACAGAGAAGAATTTTACTGACTTTGAGACCTTGATCAGCTCATCTAATTGATTTTTTCCTTCATAAATAAACAATGCCTTTTACACAGTTGTAGTAGTTATGATCTTAATTGTGTTTCTACAGCTCTATATAAATATTTTCATCATGGTAATTATCACAACGTGTTGTGGATATTAGCTTATGCTACTATTAGGATATTCAGAGGTAAATTTTGAGTTTCTCAAGGACAGGGCGCACCTTCTTCCTGTGTGTGTACTGAACACATAGCACCGTGTCTTCACATACATGAAACTCTATAAATGTCTGTGGAGTCAAATATCAGAAATCTCAACTATTCTAGGCCAAATCAGTTTATTTCTCCTTTTGAATCTTAGAAGTGCCTAAAGTTTCTATGGGCTGCATGACAAGCTCAGTGCTCCTGTGGTTGTCTTTAATTAACTGGAGCAGATCTGAAAAGATGGAAAGCAACGTCTTATTGAGTAGGAGTTTAGACTTGAAAGAGTGTATCCCTTTCTTTGAAGAAGGATGTGCAAAGGTGTGTTAGGATCACAGTTGCAAATGAGTGAATACTACATAGTTGAACAATATGTTGGACTAGTTGCACAGAGAGATAGGTGGGAACAAATCCTCAAGGTTAGTTTGGGGAAAGAGATGAATTGGCAATAATGCTTTGTCTGCTACATATAAAATACATAATATTACCAGATAGAACCAGGCTTTATTCTTATGCGACTTTATAAAGCACGTACTTGATTATTTAGCATCCCATCTCAGGGTCTCACAAAAACCAGTTGTGTGTCTCTTAATGAGTTATGTCTTCACGACTGTTCCCTTCACTTGTTCCTTTCAAGTCAGAAGTTTATAAAACAAAAGAAGTTTAGCTAAAAAGGCCTGAATCTACCTACTGGGATCCTCTATTTAGTAAACAGTTAATTTCAGTGTGATTAATTTAGCGAGGAGTCTGAATTTGTTAGTTGCATGGGAATAAAATGATTTTATTCTACTAATAACTGCTGCTGACTGTGTTCAGTCAAAGCCTTCTTTCCAGCTGGTGGAAGATTCCCTTAACAACCTTTCATCCAATTCTATTTCTTTTTTTGTCTCTTTCAATTAGTAGAACAGTCTCATTTTGTTTCTTCAAAACTCTGTCCTGTTCATTTTAATACTATATTGAATATATATGCAGCTTAAAGTCTTCTCTCTTCCTCTCCCTATCCCCATCTCCTGCCTGCAGTCCATGGGCTTTGTACAGAAAGGTGGCCTTGGCACTGCCAATCAGTCCTGCAATTAGCAGTGTTTCTGAGTATTGGCAGCCCCTGGAGAAGTTTGTTCGCATCCGCTAGCTAATCCCCAGCTGGCAGCCTCATGCCTCGTACCTATATTCTCCCTGCCTCTTTGACGTTCTTTGTGCTGTTTTTCCATCACGTGCATCTTCAGCAAACCCCCAGCCCTGGAGCCTGCAAACATTGGCGTTGCCCATCTTCTGTAGTTCTGGAGCATGGGGAACTTAGACAGCCAGCCCTGGGCCTCTCCACACATAGCCATCCCAGTCTGCACTCCCTCTCCCAGGCTCGGATGGAAAACAGGCTTTAAGCCAGCTCCAGGGGCTAAACAGACGTGTAGGCTGTGGGATAAACGTCAGTCTTTATGCGTCTGTGGAAGTGATTCTTTTGGGGCCTTTCTTGGGTGGTTCCTCCCCACCACCCTCACGGAACTTAGGCAAAGGAATTGCTTTTCTTCATTAACATTGGACTATCCAAAGGGGACCTCTGCATCCTTCTCTCAGCCACCTTCTTATATCTACCAGAGTGAAATGAAGGTGGGGGTGAGGGGTGGCAGTGGCAGCAGAGGCAGATCTGCTGAACTGGCATCTCTTAGTACACCCCAGTGGCGGGCAGGGGTGGGGCTGACCCCATAAAAGGGATGGTCTCCAAACTAACTGATGTGTTCATGACTTAGTTCTTTCTGTTTTCCGTTGTGTGCCTTAGTCTCCAATTCTGACAGCACTTAATACCATCGTAAGCAGTCACAGTACAGCATATGTTTTTGTATACATGGACCCTGGGGATTTCTCTGCTTCCACCTCCAACACTTCTCTACAACGTACTTCATTTTTCTCATATGAACAATGAGAATTTAAGTTTTAAAATTCTCACTCCATTTGTCTTCAGTTGCTTGAAGTTAAGTTTTGAGCACTCATAGACTTCATGCTTCCTAAAGAGAGGATTAATCATCTGTGTGTCTACTGCCCTGCTCCTGCCAGCTGTGTCACCAACCTACAAAATACTGCTTCACTGTAAACACGCCTCGCTAATGTCTGTTGTGAAAAGTCTTTTGTAGCACGCCCACTGCAGCCTCTGCACCAAGGACTTTACAGACCTTGTCTTCAGGTATTTTTTTTTAGTTTGTATATTTCCCTGGTCCCTCACCCCCGCCCCCTGGCCCTACCACCCATAATCGCATTGCTCCCATGCAGCTGTTGGACGGCATTAAAAGTGTGCCTCTTTCTGCCTTGCTGAGGTTTGCGGGGCAGCAATTCCATGCCCACTTATGTTCTTCTCACTTATACTAGTCCATCTTTTCACTCAGAAACTAGTCAGACAGCAAGCACAAGAATTCAGACAACAGCAAAAAATCAGAACAACTTTTTCTTTTCATTAAAAAAATAACTGATTGATTCAGTTCAGATCGAAATTTAGTAATTGAGCCATCCCAATAACTTGGAAAAACACCTTTTCGCAACTTTGACCATCTTCAAACTCCTTATGAACTGTTGTCTAGGCATAATATTGGATGAATGCTTACTCCCCACCGGGAGATTACAACTCAATGGGTATTCAAAAAAATGAACAATGACATTCAGAAATTCTAGTCATCAGTATGAATATGTTTAATATTCTTCAAGAAGAAATCTAAGGAAAGTAGCAAGAACTTCTATTGAATTTAGAAAGCTTTATTTCCTCTGTTATGTAAAACAAGTACTGATCATAAAATCTAAATCTTATCTAGGCCATTCAACTATTTGCTCAGATGACAATAGTAAGAGTTTGTCACATGTTCAGAGATGGTGGATTGGATGCTGTAGTTACATAGGGGTAGTAATTTTATTATTTTATTTTCCCCTTTAGCACTATAAATAATTACTTGCTAATATTTCTGTTTTCCCCGCTTGAAGTTTTTTAAAAATTTTTTTATAGAGTCCACTTATATAATTAACTGACTTTGTGTGAGGGCTATTTTTTATCCAAGCTTTGGCCGCAAATACATCAAAAGGAAAAGAGTCCTGAGGTTTGCTGACAACAAAACCAATGACCAAGCAAGTGTCATTGGTGTCATATTTCACATTGTGGTTTGTAAGTCATAATGTCTTTCCAAATTTGCATTTTGGTTAATCTAGTCCTAGCAGCTGGACCATCTCACTCACTGAAGATCTAGGCACTAATTATGCGGCTCCTGTAATGTCTGCCCACCTCCTTTCTGCTGTCTGAAATCTCCCTCTAATACATCATTTCTTCCCTTATGGACTTGTAGGCTCATTACTCTGAGAGGGGGTGATACTTTCAGTGTTTCTAGTCTTTCCTTCAGGTCATCTACGTGGAGTAGGAAAGCATGCCACACAAGTCTTTAAAGGAGACTTTAGATGCAGGAGACAATGCTTAATGGGAAGATTGGATACCCTCAAAGAGAATTTCAGTTTCTTCATTATTTTGTCCAAATTAGATGATGACTGGAGTAACACACTTGTAAATCTTCTGTGTGATCTCTCTGATCTGTATACATAGAATATAAAGAAAAAAAAAAAAAACCCTGATGAGGCGACTACAAAGCAAGTGTCTGCGAAGAAACTGCTTGTTGAACATAAAAGATCAGAGGATTTAATCTTACCTGACAACCCATAGAAGCAGAATAACTGAACCTGTCCCCTGCTCATTTCATCCGCTTTCCCTATCTGCTTTGCGCAGGCTTCCCTAAGCCTTGACTTGGCCAATGGCTATTTCCTAAGGTGAATACTAAAGAATCAAGTCTTTGGCACTAATTGTTGAATACAGTCACGAATATATTCTGACATGCACAGCTATTTAAAGCTATGGGTATTTACAGACACACACACACACACACACGCACGCACACACACAATCTGGTAGAGGTTAATGAGATGAGATTTTTAAAAGGCATTGTATGTTTTATTTCCTGGAAGAAAGATGTCTGGTGAAAGCCGCACATGTTTTACTACTTTGACTTTGCCTTCTTTCCATTTTCACTTGCTCCTGCCTGATAAATACCAGCAATTCCCTACTCACGCCTCGGCTTTAGTGCTCCTCTGGGGGACCAGCAAAGCAGGTGTGTAATGAACCAAAGTCAGTTAGAAACTAATAATGCTCACCCGATAGCTTTCTCCATGTTGACGTGATGTCCTGGCTTTCCTTTATTTCCCCATCAATTGTGATGGATTAAAATAATAGAAGTCTACATTTGAATGCTTAAATTATGCTAAGAATTGCGTTCTATTCTGAAGAAAACACTAGTGATTTTTGACAGGGATTAAAATTTAACTATTGCATCATCCCCTTAACATTGTGTTTTTAGAAATCTTTGCTTTATTCACTCTCAAGTCCAAATACAGTCATGTCAGACAAAAAGCAAGGCAACAGCTGCTGGTGTTTTATGCTTTGAAAGACACTCTGAAAGCTCACCTCTGATTCACTCCCCCTCCCCTACCAACCATCAAGATGTCTGTAGTTCTACCATTATATATTCCTTTGGTTCTTTTCTGGCTCAATGTCCTTCAAGAGTTGGCAATTAAAATGTAACTACTCTTGGAAGGATTATACATTACATGTTTATTACTGAAGACGGTAGGTAGCAAGGCTTTGAGGGGTCAAGACCTATCACTGTCATATGATGCTAGGGGTGAGCAGCAGAGGAGTGGTGGGAACAGACGCTCCAAGGTGCCAGATTCAAGTTTTGATACCTCACACATTTGCTGAGAGCCCATCCAGCTTCTCAGGATCTTCGCACAATCTGAAATATTTACTTGTTCAAAAATAACCCCTTTGTGAATTCTCTTATCAAGTCATTTATTTCAATTTAATTTAATTCTACAAATATTTGTTAGGTATGTTCTATGTGCCATCCAGCATGCCAAGTTCTGGAAAGATGCGATAAGGAAGACAGGTGCCCTGCCCTCCAGAAAACCACAAATAAAAGAGGCAGAGACCCAAAAGAACCTAATATTAATGATATACAAAGCAGCCCAAAGTCAATGCCAAATAGAAGCAGTGACAGCAAGCTATGGGGAGGGGAAAGAAAAAGTTGTTTATCCTGTTTGACAGATCAGAAAGACATTCATAGAAGCGATGGCATTTGATTTTAGCTCCGATTGATGAGTGGATAGAAAATAGGGGAAAGGATGTTCCAGGCATAGGCAACAATATAGGGGTAAAGGATTGGAGGATTAAAAGGCTATGGCTCTTTCAAGAATCCTCTGTTTACTATGACCTATTCCGATAGAAAAGAAAGAAAAAAAAAGAATCTTCTGTTATCTGGTGTGGCTTCAGGTCTGGGTATGTGGAAGGATGCAGTGGGAGAGATCATTCATTCAATCAAAAATTGTTGTGAGTTTTCTACCTGTAAGGCATTTGACTATGAAATAACACAGTATACTTATTACAAAAAGTAACTTACAAAGCAACATGCACACGTGCATACACACACACACGCACTCACAGAGGACTGTCTTTTTTTCTTACAACTTTCTATGCCACAGCAGATATTTCCCTTCATCTTTTGAACTTCTAGAATTAGAGAGGACAGAAAAATGGGTTAGTGGCAAAGGTAACCTGGAGTAGAATCACAACTGGGGCCTCAAGGTGTTACAGAGAGTCAAGCGTGGGGAGTAACTAAATCAAAGGCCTGAAAAACTTTCCTCCCCTCTCTGAGGGAGCCTTAGAAAGGCTCTGGGGAAATGCACATCAAAGTAGATGTTGCTACACTGTCGTTCAGTCAGTTAGTAAAAATACACCAATGGCCGCCTAAGTACTAGCCATTGGGCTCAATGCTGGAGGCAGAATGGCAAATAGAATAGGGACTATAGTCATGTAGAGAGAAACATATACAAATCAATAACAACAGTAGTTGAGTGAGGCAATAGTTAAAATGAAATGTACTCTACAAGGCCAAAGAGTGTTTCATTCTGCTTATGGAGGCCAGGAAAGACTCCCTAGAAGAGTTGAGAGACAAACTGAAATTTGAAGGATAAGTAAGCCTTTCTCATGACCAAGAGGAGAGGACATTCCACACGTGCAAAGGTAGCAATTGCAGGCTTATTTGAAGAACTACAAGTAGCTGAGAATTGAAGTGATAAGACAATAGAGCAGTGAGGACAGAAAAATAAGGATGAGAGATGAGTAGGGGCCAAATTTTGAAGAATCTTATATGACATGTGAAGGAATTTAAATTTTATGGTATGAAAAATGGGTTTCATTGAGGGTTTTAAATATTTGAGCAGAGTTAACTTTTAATTTAATTTAATTTATTAATATTTTAATTGACAAAAGTTATACATATTTATGGTATATAACACAATGTTTTGAAATATGCATACACTGTGGAATGGCAAATTCAAATCTAATCAACATGTGTATTACCTCACATATTTACATATTTATCATTTTTTGTAGTGAAAACACTTAAAATCTATTCTCAGAAATTTTCAAGTATACAATAAATTGTTAATAACTATAGTCACCGTGTTGTACAATAGATCTCTTTAACTTACTTCTCCTAACTGAAATTTTGCATATTTTGACCACTATCTTCCAAATCCACCCACTCCACCTCCAGCCCCTGATAACTACCATTCTACACTCTACTTCTATGAGTTCCACTTTTTAAAATCCCACATATAAGTGAAATCGTCAGGCATTTGTCTTTCTGTGCCTGGCTTATTTTACTTAGCATAGTGTCCTCCAGGTTTATTGATGTTGTTGCAAATGACAAGATTTCCTTTTTTTTAAAGGCTGAATAGTACTCCATTATATATACATACCATGTTTTATTTATCTATTGATCCATTGATGGACACTTAGGTTGATCCCCAAGCATCCTAAGGTTGATTCCTAATATCTTGACTATTGTAATGCCATAGTGAACATTTGCGTGCAGGTATCTCTTTGACATTCTCATTTCATTTCCTTTGGATATATACCCAGCAGTGAAATTGCTGGATTATATGATAGTTTTCTTTTTAATTTTTTGAGGAATCTCCATATTGTTTTCCATAATAACTACACAAATTTACATTTGCCAAAGTGTATAAGAGTTCCCTTTTCTTTACATCCTCATCACCACTTGTTATGTTGTCTTTCGGATAATAGTCATCCTAACAGGTGTGAGGTGATATCTCATTGCAATTGTAATCCCTGGTGATTAGTGATGTTGAGCAATTTTTTGTGTATCTTTTGGCTATTTTTATGTTTTCTTTTGAAAAATGTCAATTCAGGTCCTTTGCCCATTTTTTAAATTAGATTATTTGTTTTCTTGCTTTTGAGTTGAGTTTTAGATATAAAATGCTTATCAGATGTAGGATTTATAACTATTCTCTGGCCAGGCACAATGGCTTATGCCTGTAATCCTAGCACTCTGAGAAGCTGAGGTGGGAAGATTGCTCGAGGTCAGGAGTTCAAGACCAGCCTGAGCAAGAGTGAGCCCTGTTTCTACAAAAAATAGAAAAATTAGCCAAGCATGGTGGCACACACCTGCAGTCCCAGCTACTTGGAAGGCTGAGGCAGGAGCATTGTTTGATCCTAGGAGTTTGAGGTTGCTGTGAGATATGATGATGCCACTGCACTCTAGCTAGGGTGACAGAATGAGACTCTGTCTTAAAAATAAATAAATAAACAAATATTCTCTCCTATTCCATAGGTTGTCTCATCACCCTGCTGATTGTTTTCTTTGTTAGGAAGAAATTTTTTAGTTTGACGTAATCCTACTTGTCTATTTTTACTTTTGTTGTTTATGCTTTTGAAGTTGTATCAAAAATACTGTTGCCCAGACCAATCTCATGGAGCTTTTCCTCTATGTTTTCTTCTAGTAGTTTTACAGTTTTAGTTCTTACATTTAAGTCTGTAATCCATTTTGAGTTGATTTTTATATGGCGTGAGATAAGAGTCCAATTTCATTCTTCTGCATGCGGATATTCAGTTTTTCCAGCACAATTTATTGAAGAGACTGTCCTTTCCCCATTGTATATTCTTGACATCTTTGTCAAAAATCAATTGACTGCAAATGAAGGGATTTATTTCTGGGCTGTTTACTTTGTTCCATTGGTCTATGTGCCTGTTTTTATGTCAGTACCATGCCATTTGGATACTATATCTTCGTATTATACTTTGAACTCAAATATTATGATGCCTCTAGATTTATTCTTTTTGCTTAAGCTTGCCTTGGTTATTTGGGGTCTTTTGTAGTTCAATTAAAATTTTAGGTTTTTTTTCTATTTCTGTGAAAAATATCATTGGAATTCTAATCAAGATTGCATTGGATTTGTAAACTACTTTGGATAGTATGGACACTTTAACAATATTAATTATTCCAATGCATGAACATGAGACATTTTTTCATTTTTGTGTCTTCTACAATTTCTTTCACCAATGTTTTGCAGTTTTCAGTATAGAGATCATTCACCTTCTTGATTAAATTTATTCCTATAGTATTTTTTGTAGCTATCATAAGTAAAATTGTTTTCTTAATTTCTTTTTCGGATAGTTCATTTTTAGTGTATAGAAATGCTACTGATTTTTATATGCTATTTTGCATTCTGCAACTTTAGTGAACTTATTAGTTTTAACTGTTTTCTTTGTAGTGTCTTTAGGGTTTTCTATATATAAGATTATGTTGTCTGCAAACAGCTACAATTAAACTTATCCCTTTCTTATTTGGATGCCTTTTATTTCTTTTTCTTGCCTAATTGTTTTGGCTAGGACTTCCAGCACTATGCTGAATATAGGTGGCAAGAGTGGACATCCTTATCTTGTTCCTGATCATAGTTAACTTTTAGAAAACACACTGGAAGCCTTATGGAGGATGGGTTGAAGACATCACTTTAGGGAAATAAGTATAAGTGAAACAACAGAGTGTCAGAGGAAATAGAGAAAGGGACAAATTCAAGAAACATTTGAGAGTTTGCGTAGATAGAAGTCAAGGACTAATTAGGTGGTGGGGGAAGTTGGAAGAATAAGAAGTTTAGAATAACTCATCTTTCTAACTTAAAAAACATAGCAAAACAACTTTTAAATGTATCTCTGAATGTGTATTTTTCTAAAAGAGCTGATATGTGATTTTTGGCTTTCACTGCTCCATCTCATCTTGAATTCTACCTTTTTGGTTGGCATTTCTCTACTTCCTTATAAAGAAGTAAAAAGCAGGATAATTCTTTATCACCACTCCATGCTCATTTTGTTGATACCAGGCTAACTTTATAATAAATGTACACAAATATAGTATATATTTATTAGTTAGAGTTACTGAGGAAAAAAGCCAGAAAATTCAATAGGTCAGTAGTTACACAAGTCTTGGATGAGCAAAGTAAACATTAACAGCAGCAGCATGTCACTGCTACTCATCAGGCTGAAGGAAGGAATGGGTTTAGTCTGCCTACTCAGAGTGAGACTATGATGAGCCTGTGTGCCTTCTGAAGAGATCGAGTACTTATGGGGCTGGCATAGAGGAGGACAGGAAACCACTGCTGATGAAGGCACCCAAAGTAAAGAAAGAGAGGAAGAAACATCTTAGATACTCCCTTTTACCCCAGCTTCTCATTTTCTGCCAGTGCCTCCTTCTGAAACTAACTAGCTGAAAGACAGTTGGGAGGGAACCTAGGAAATGTAGTTTGCAGTGATCAGCCCCTGCAATATGGAGCTAAGAAGAAGAAGTCAAGGGATATTTCTGGAAGCAAATAGATAACTGACTGACACATATACATATGTGTTTATCTACACTTAAGAAAAAAATACATTACACACAAAAACAGATTTATAGATTATATGATCTCAGTATAGGATATTGTTAGGGTGCAGAAAAAGATTCCCCAAAATATGGCACTTTGGCATACTGAGCGCTTTGGAAATTGAAAATCCTCAGAAATCAGCCTTAGAGCCAAGGTCTCTCTAACCTTTCCCCTGCCTCCCTATCTCTCTGGTTCTCTTACCTGAAGCACCCAGGCAGACTCTTTTTGGAATTTCCTTATCTGACTAAGAAAGCTTCTTTCCAAAAGAAATGCAATAGTCAGTCTCAAGACTCCCTTCCTAGGAATCTTATCAAATAACTAGGGAAGATCAGCCACCTAAGAAGAGACTGGAAGTCCTCACCAAGCCCAGACAGACTTTACATCTATTCTTCTGAAGGCAGTTCTGGAAGATTACCTTGGGGACTTTATCTAAATAATAAGCCAAGAGAATCATTTAATAACCATTTTCTGAGCACTGGTCCTATTCATTCCTTCATTTCCCTCTTCCTCATGAAGAGGGCATTTAAGCCTCAACCATTTGGCCCCTTTTAGTTCATATTTTATATGACTACTGTGTACACATGTGCATGTAATAATAATAAATTTGCTATATTTTTCCCATGTTAACTTGTTTTTTTGTTATAGGGGTGTCAGCCATGACCTTTTATGATGGGGAAGAAAGGAATCACCCCCTTTCTACCCCTACAGCTCATACTCCTCTATGCAAATGTAAATATTTTATTCATAATTTTTCATATTTACCTACTACACAAATTCAGAAGGGGATCAGAATTTCAAAATTAAAAATATTTTATAAATTGATCCCTGTACATTTCATAGTCTGCATTTGGTCAATCAGTAATTAATGATTTTATTTTCTTCATAATTTAATCCAGTTTTTATCCACATAGTCCTCATGGTCTAAATTGCCATATGGACTCATTTCCTGTATTATGTAAGTGCTGAGGAATGAGTGTTCTCTCTATTTACTTGCACCCCTAAACACCCTGCTCAAAGCTCTGTGCAAGGGGGTACTGAATAAGTACTGTTTGATAAATAACTCATAGAAGTGGAGCTTGCAAGGTGACAGTTTATTTTATTTCTTTTTTCCATTTGCTTTTCTTTCCACAGCAGTTCTCAGTAACCTTAAAATGTATTCAATGTGAATTCTAACATTAGGTTAATTTGTGGCAAGATGAATATGTTTTCCCTTCATCAAGCCACATTTATTCTGAAGTCCATAAAATAGTTTTATTCATGTTGCTGTTAATTGCAGAACTCCTGGTAATCTGCCAAGGATAATGACGTTTGCCACTTTTGATCAGTGCTCTGCTATAGACTTGTTCAGACCCTTGCTGAGAAAAGAAAAAACTTGTTAAATGGATTAAACCACATTTGTTGTATGTGGAGTACCAAACTGAGCTGATACTACAGAGAGCGATAACATCATGATTCATTTTTGTAACTCTGAAATAAAAAAGAAACACTCAAATACTTCATGACTGTGAAAGTTCTTTACTCATGTGTTTTTCCTTCAGTATTCTAGCATCTTTTCTTAAATCAACAGTGAGCTTAACTGAATATTTCCTATGACTTTTATTTCGATTTGAAATTAAGGGTAATAGTTAAAAACTGAGGTCACAGATTCATGCAGGAGTGAGGCATGAAATGGTCAGTTGCAAACAGAACACAAGCCCCATCTAAAGAAAGCAACTGCTTCTCAACATCATTCAACACTTTTGCAAAAAGTAATACCTGACACGAGGAGAATTACCTGTAGAACATGAACCATCAAGTCACATGGATATTTAGGAGGAAAGAGCAAATCTCTCAGGCAGGGAAAATAGTGAATTCAAAGGCCCCAAGACAGTGGTTCCCAGATTTTGCTGATCATTGGAATCACCTGGGCATCTTTAAAAATTACCAATTCCTTGATCCCACTCCCAGACATCTTGATTTAATTAGCCTGGGATGGAAGGTGAGCATCAGGAATCTTTAGATCTCCCCAGGTAACTATTAATATAATGTGCAGTAGAATTTGGGAGCTTCTGCCCTAGGTTTCAGCTAATTATTGCCATGCGTTCTTCTGAAATTTTCAGGAATGGTCAGCAATCCAGCTTTATTTTTTTCTTATTTGAAATCTCTTAATTTGTAAATATTAAGTCTTTTCTTTCTTTTTAAATTTTATAGACCAATGAAACTACCTCTGGACCAGATCTAGACTATGGGCTACTAGTTTCTAGTCGCTTCTGAGTTAACAGCATAAATTCATAGATTTCCCAGAGATAAAAATATTCCTATGTGTCAAAGTGTCAGGGTTTAGGGCAAACATATTACAGCTTTAAAAGGGATAGATGTGGATATGGATGAAAGTCACGCCTAGGCTTTTCAAAGCATGAGGCAATGGTGGGGCATTGTCACTTGGTCTTCCCTTAGGACTGTGCCTCTGTCCTCAGCTGTCCCTGCTCCATCTTCTCATTCAGTTTGACTTGGGTTTCAAGCCCAGGTATCTGCTTTTTGCTGCTTTTTTGACTTTGGAGTCACTGACAAAATTGGCTCCGTTGAAATGGTGCATATCTTGGTAGTACCTTTGATTTACCCCTAATGTGAAAAAATCAGATTGCAAAAGTACAATGTGCAGTAGAATCTCATTTTTAATAATACATCCATATAAGTATCCTATTAGATAGATACACCCATCTGGAAGGATATACCAAATGCTGAAGTACTTATCTCTGAAAGGCAGAATTATGACTGGCTGACCTTTCTTCTTCATTGCTGTCACCACTGTATGAGAGTTTTTAGAAATGAGCTTATGTTATTTTGAGGATTCAGAACTTTTCTCATATTGGACATTCAGAAAGGGATTTTATCTCAGTATTTATATATATAGGAGGGGGCTTTACATGTTATTAATGTAAGTACCTGGCAAACATATGTCAAATCAATGAATGAATGAGACACAAGTTTTAAACTAAAACAACTTCTTTGTATTAAAATGCATGGTAAGCACAAGCAGGTACCAGAGTTCAGTGAAAATCTTCTTGTTTTTAACCTTATGTTCAAAGCAACCAACTCTCTCAGATGTTAGGATGGAGGGAGGGCGTAGAGAAAGGGGTAAGAGGTGGAAATGGTACAGGCCGTGAACATGCTCAATTATCTTTCCACGTTTTTCCCCAAAATTCAAGTGTGTGTTGATTTCCCAAAATATTCACTGCCCTGTGTCCAAGTGAACTGCCCACCTCCACTTTAGACCCGCCAATTTTAAATTATAGCTCTGAAAATCAGGTATAAGTGAAAAATGTAAACATGGTTGATGTGGGCATAATTTCAAGATACATTTCTCTTAAAATGTTAATTTATTATTTATTTCCTGTGTACTTGAAAAGTAGGAATTCAAACAGCAGATTTTTGTTTTTATGACGAATACTGGCTATATGATAAATATTGCCTTTGAATGGGCCAAAACCTCTTTAATCCTTAACCTTATCAGTGCCACCTGGACAGAAAAGAAACCGTAGACAAGAGGCACAATGCTTGTTCAGCGCAGTCTGGATTGTTAGCGTCGGGGATGTTCTTAGACTTTGCCTTGTCCAATGATACACCAACTTTATTTTAGCAGAGGGACTTTTTTTTTCCCCCCAGAAGAACTCTGACTACAGCGTCACACATAAAACATACAAATGCAGCATGGCCTATTTAAAGTAGAGACTTGAGGGGTTTTCATGTTTCCTGAGATGACCTGAAGGACCATCCTAGAATCCTAAGGCTCCTCAGAGCAGTTTTAATAACTGCTGAGCTAGTCCAAGCTCTATATTCTACAGATATTGAAACTGAGCCCCAGAAAGGCTGTGAGTCATATTATACTGTCAAGTTAATGTGCAGAAAAACCACCCCTTGAATGTTTAATAGTGATGATGAGTGGATTCTTAATGGCCTTATCCAGTTTGTGGATTAGTCTTGCCATCTGTTTCATTTATTCTTCTCTAAGGCTGCCTGCCCTGTGGCTATTTTGCACTCATTAATAGCTCCATCAGAGGTCTAGTAAAGGGAAAAAATGATGGAAAGCTCAAATCCCTTATTAGATCTTATCTAGAGAAAGAAAGATTGAAACTAATGAACATAGCAAGATTGGATGCCAGCTCTGGCTGGGTCAGGAGTGCTGTCAACCCTGTTACTGTTCTGTTTCAATTCTTTCCTCCAAAGCCAAGGTTTTCCACTGGCCCGACATTAGCCTCCTGGCCAAACATGAAACTTAGGAAAGTTTTCCTGCCCAAAGCAAAGACTAGGTTCAATATCAAATTTGACCTCATGTGCCCTGAGACTTTGTAGCTGGCTCCAGACTCCACTAGGGTTCTGTCTTCTCTTGTTTAGAAATTTTGAGGGTCTCAGCATCTCTGCTATCCAGCTGCCTCTTCTGAATGTTGATGCAAACTGGCCTTTCTGTTGAAGCTTGTTTAGGAAAATGGTTTTGTGGTCTCCCTGTGGCAACTTGGTCTCCATTATCAGCTTCTGGGCTCAGCTCTCAGGTTTTCCCTTGAGGGAATGTCCTCTGGGTTCTGGGCATGGCTCCCTGTCCCTAATGTGTGACTATCCATTTCACCTGCCATGAGCCTAATGAGGAACTTAGCAATGCCTCATTTTAGCAGAGTTCCTGACTTTGCTCTGACCAAACTAAGACCAGTGGCCCTAACTTGTAGACACAGGCTTAGTAATGAAACCAGCAGCTCCACCCACCCAACATAAATTTTGTGAGTCAAAAATCGCAACCTCAACTGTGGATAGGCTCTGGAAACTTCCATTGCTTTGTATTTATCAAGACACAAACTGAAAAGGGAGGAGAAGCTTAGTACTATTGGGTATCAGCTATGTGCAAAACATTCTGCTAGAGACTTTTGCACATGCATATTCCTGGATTCAAGTCATTCCTTCCCTCATTTAAATTTATATGTTTACAGATATATATATATATATATGAATAAATATACAATTGGCCCTCTGTATCACTAGGTTCCACCTAGTGGATTCAACTAACCACACATTGAAAATATTTTTTTAAAAATTATGTCTGAACTGAAAATGTACAGATTTTTTCTTGTCGTTATTTTCTAAATAATGCAGGATAATAACTGTGTAGCATTGACATTTTATTAGGTACTACAAGTAATCTAGAAATTATTTAAAGTATATGGGAAGATGTGAACAGGTTATATGCAAATACTGCACCATTTTATATCAGAGACTTGAGCGTCTACAGATTTTGGTGTCTGTGGAGGTCCTGCAACCAATCCCCCATGGATACTGAGGGATGACTATGTAAATGCATTGGTATATATTCAAATACGTATGACATATACATGTGAATTAGTTTAAATATAGCTTTAGCTGCTATAGCAGAGACCAAATAACAGTGGCTTAACTAAAAGTTTTCCTCTTTCAAAAACTAGATCTGGAGATTATGTACATTTCCTGTTCTTCCCAGTTATTAACTACTATGCTTGCGTGACCCTCTCTCCTGTAAGCACCTGAGAAGTAGTGTTGGTTTACTGATAAACAATGAACTCTTCAGAATATACCACAGTATGTCTGCTGCCGTATATAAAGAGTCATTTAATCTGCCTTACCCCAAATAGCTCTCTCTCACTCAAGCATAGCTAATACATCTGTTCTTTTCCTTTGGTAGATTGTATGCTCTTGAAAGTGGGAACTGTGTCTTCTATAATTTACCTTGAGAGGTCTTCGGATGTGTAGATGGTGATTATCAGCTATTTCCTATTACCACAAAGGACAGAACAAGGAGAAATAGCTTCAAGGGAAAGGAGGTAATCAGATAAGTTGGCCAGATATTACCCTGTTATTGGGGGAGCTCACTGAATCTTCTTCATTGAAAATATTGCAAATAGAGTGGAAAACTCTATGTCCAGGCTGGTCTGGAAGCTGTCTTGCCTGGTTGAAAGTGCCTAACCTTTGCAATAAGTGATTTTCTATAATTTGGATGAATTCAGTTGTACTGTTTACCCCTTCATTAGGCAAGAGCACATAGAGCTGCTTTGTCTTTGCACTTAGCCTGAGAGTGGCCCTCTCCATTCTTCATTCTCCATTCTCTTGGGGTGTGCTGGTGGGAGCTCCTTCTACCATGACCCATAGACATTATACCATTCCATTTATTCATTCATTCATTCAACTAATATATATTGAAGCCTTATTATATAAAAGGCACTAAGTATTGACTATAGAAGTGTAAACATAAGAGGATTCTTCTAGAAGGTGAGAATCTGGTTGTTTCATGGACACTGCTGACCTAGGCAGTTTACACATTCCAACTTACATCTTCAGGCAACACAATAAGTCTTATATAAAAGGAAAACTTTCTATTTGTATATTTTATGGTATCTTTTTCTCCCCTTCTCTGAAGTTTTTTATTTTTGTATTTGTCTATATTTGTATGGGAAATATACTTGCATTTATCTATGTTTTCTTTGTTTTTGTCCATTTTGAGCTACTGTATTAATTTTCTTTGGAGACTGAAGCGACGTCTCAGTTCCTGATTCCTGATGGTTGTATTGCCCTTAGCCTCCCACCAGGCAGATGGAGACAAGCCCACAATAACCCCAGCTTCCCAGAGTATATGGCTGTCTTCCTGGCCAAGAGTGCCCAAACTTTTCACCAAAATGGCTCAGTTTGTCTTTAATTAAAACTTAAAGCATGAGCTTCTCGGCTCTGGCAAGGGCTCTGCAATGAGAAGCTGCCTGTCACTGCAATCTGCCTCACAGCAGGCCCCGTGGTGGCTGCCATCGGATTCTGGGCCGAGAGAGAAGGTTTGCAAGCTCACAGAGCTACAAAGAAAGGCAGTTAATGGCCAGAGATACCTGCAGCTCCTCTCAGTTCATTAACTAAAGCTAACTTGGGGATCTTTACTGGAGGGAGACTAATTTGGCAGCTGTCAGCATAGAGGGTAGGGATACCATGCTGACTGCAGGCCACGTGGACCCAGTGTCCTACACCTATCAGCTGTTCTTTCTGTCTCCTGCGTCCCAAAGCTTGGCTACAGCTCAGGAATAAAGTCTCTCCCTGTCTTTGCCCACTACTCACCTTTTATTCCAAAATAGAACTGTGTTTTGATTTAAAACTCTCGTAAAATCATTAGCAACATTAAAAGGCTAGCTGGCCTATCACCTAACAATTATTATTCCCACACTTAACCAAAAGTTGTTGGAGATGTAAAAGAAAGAAAAGCTACTACCACAAACTTGTGTGTATATTTACACCCACAGAGATCTTTCAACCTAGTTGCTGAGATAAGCCTGTAATGAATACGATATTATGTACAAAGTATAAACTATATGTATGCATATGTACGAAATTATATGGGGCAGGTCATAAAAAATTAGACATTGTAAAACGTACACAGTAAACTAAGAATATTAGCAGTTCAAGAAAAGAAAGATGCTTGCGGGGTCTCATTACTATTTTGTCCTACTCCAGATTATTTAACAAAAGGCCCCTTGATTCAAATGTACAAAAGCATATACAAAAAGTAGCAATTTATGCTTTAAATGCATCCTAAATTCCTTCACCATTTATTTAATCCACATCAGTGATCCCAACTTGTCAGCAGAAGAGCCTAAGAGATTCTTAGATACTATGCAATTCCGTATGCCTAACTAACATTGCTTGCAGGCTGAATAAATGTCCAGTTATTTTTCAAGCTGATATAATTAATGAATTGATAATCCATTAAGGAGAATTATTGACTCTATGGTAGTCCTTTGTCTTTGTATAATTTTTTTTCAGTCAATTGAACTAATTTTATAACTTCTACATATAAAATGTTAAATTTAACCCAAATTGTGGCTATAGGGCATTCTTTTACCGTTTCTCAAAATTTTACCTCCTCAAGTATAAAATTATATTCAGGTTATTTCCAACGTTTAAGTTTTAGGTAGTTAGTGCCTTGCTGATAAGTATATTCTTTTTTTAGTTATTTGGTTTATTAGGTGACTACATGGAGCAATTTTAATAGAAAGAAATTTACTGTACTCTTTCATGAAAACTTTTGCTCTCACTGGTGAGGTTTCCTCATTGCTCAGAATAGCACTATCAATCGTGACCTCTTAGTTGCTTTTAAGGTTTTTAAACTTTTCTTCTTACTAGAAGTCATTAAAAAGTGCTTAATAATAACAGTCACTATGTGTAGATCATCTACCACATACTGTATTATCTAACATATTATATGTCAATCTTTTATTATCCTTGGGATATAATCACTATTTATCAATACACTGTGGATGAGAAAACTGAGTCTCGGAGCTTAATTAATTAATAGTATCTGACAAGGCAGAATCAGAACACAGATGTCTGACTCCAGAAACCACGTTTTTTTCACTGTATTGAAAGGATACTTTGAGATTTGCTTGACCTTGCAATTTAAATCTAGTATATTGCTGTTCATATAGTGATGTAAAAGGTGTACATTTATGCAAAAGAGGAGAAAATATATTATTGTATGAAGGGCCTATATCAGGTATGATCTTCTCTCACATCTTTCTAACCAATACATTGTTTATTCCATTCATTCTTTTATTTGTTCATTTTGTGTTCATTTATAGAGCACCTCTACACGCCAGGCACTGGGACTGCAATGATAAGCAACAAGGAATCCCTGCCCTCACCCTCACGTGGCTTGGGTGTGACTGAAAAGGTGATTCTAATGCAAAGAGATATGCTCAGGGCCCTACAGAAATATCAGGAAGAAGAACCTAACTTACCTAGCCTGGGAAAGTGGTGAGAGTTAAGTCATTAAGAAATGAGTAGATCCACATAATTTCACCTTTTAGAATTGTATTGGCAGTGGCTAAGGAAGTTGGAGTACCTAATTTAGGCATTTCACTGAAAAAAAATACTCCACATAATCTAAACTTTTTGCTCTTAACACCATCAAAGTAGTCTTAAAGTCTCCTGGTGCATCTTTTGGGGAGCTCTGATATTTTGGATATATTTGAAGAGGTCTGTAGCCTGCAGCATGCACCGTGATCCCTGCCAACTTTATGCTCCTTGGTACATGCCTCAGTCTACGTGTTCTTCCCTCCACACCCACAGCCAATGCCGCTGTCCAGGGCACGACATCTTCTGCCCAAACCATGACAATAGCCTCTGAACTCAGTGTCCTATCCTCTGTCTTGTTCCTTTCCAGTGTACTTTCCACCCAGCTAGACTCGCCTTTCTAAAAGCATGTTTGATTATGTCACTCCCCTATTTAATGGGATTACTGTTATCCAAAATAACAGTCCAAACTCCTTGAGAACATGTCTCCAAGGCCCTTTACAACTTGGCCTCAACGTGCCAGTGCCAGCTTGATGTCCTAATCTTTCCTTCCACGTTCCCATGCTCTGGCCCTTCCTCTCTGTCTGACCAATACTGCTTTCCCTTCAGGTCTTCTTCTCTGACTGTCTTAGAGCCAAGATGGTCACATCTTTCTTTATGTCACGTTGGGGCCTGGTACCACCTTTATCATAGGACTCCACATATGTCTTTGCTACCAGACTGTGAATTCCTCCATGGCAAAGAATCAATTTTATCCATATTAAATACAGTTGTACCCCAAGTGCCTAGCCTAGCACCAAGCTTATAGAAGGGACCTTATGAAAATTTTTCATTTATTTATAACACAGCCAATATTTCCTGAGCAATTGCTATGAAAGTTACTATAGTGACTAGTGTTTTATATGCATTATTTCTGTTTTTCCTCACAACCTACCCACAATTAGGTACTACTAATACTCCCAATTTTACGGATTAGGAAATCAAGGCTTAGATTTGATAAATGGCTTGCCCAAGGTTCAACTGGAGGAAAGCAGCCCATCTGCACTGGTCTCCTAACCACTACACTGTATTGTTGAATGGATGAGAGAAATGGAAAAGGCAGCCTGTTCAAATTTCTGGTTATACTAGAAATTGTGATAAACCTACTTTCTTTAGTGCTTCGTTAGGTGTCCTCTTACATAAACTTCCAAAATAATTTAGATAGAGCTTTAAAATATATTTGTCTTCTCTCTAGAAAAGAAAAAATCTGTCTGGAATTTACTGTTCTAAGTAGAAATAAATGATTTGCACCTTAAAAATATAAAAAAAAAAAAAAGAAAGAAAGAAAGAAAGAAAATACCAGCATGTTTACCAGACTGTGGTCTGAGTAAGCATTGCAGAGCTTATTATAGACAAGTAATGGGCAAGACATTTTAAAGAGAGAAATAATGAGCAGAATACAATTTGGAAAATGGCTAGCTAGACAGAAAACGTTTAATAATCGTAGCGGTTTTTTTGTTTTGTTTTGTTTTAATGTGTTCTTAGAGATCAGAACGTATGACTGTAGGGTATAAACCAGGAACCAGGAGCCAGAATCCTGTAGTCTTTTTACTACGTAACTTTGGTCAAGTTTTTCACTCTCTCCAGGCCTCTGTTTCCTAAGATGCAAATTCAATGAAGTTCAGCAAGTCTTTATTGAGTGGCAATCAGGCCCAAAGACTGGCTCATATAGTCTCTAAGTCTGCTGTTATAACTCACAACCAGTGACTTCAGGCTTCTTTCTTTACTTCTCAGGGGATGACCCAAGAGCAAAGAGCTTTGCCAAAGTTACATCACTAATTTGCAGCAGAAAACAGATGATTATTGCAAACTGCATTTTATACCACTAATGTATTGTTAGCCAAAAACCACCCACACATTGAAGAGTGTAAAATATATAAATTTGTCACCTATCATCCTCAGCAATGTCCAGAATAATTCTGCATAAATTAAGATGTGGAATATTTGGCAAAATGTTTAAAAGAACCTCAGCAAATGAGAAAAAGGTGCTATAATCTTAACATTACCTATGAAAACAAATAAAGGACAGTTTCTTTCTTCTTTATTTCTTTTTTCTTTTTTTCTCAAGAGAAAGAGCTAGAATAACTGAAGTCGAATTCCAGTTCTGCTGGTGTAGTCACATGGCCTTGTCCCCTGTGAGTGTCATTTTCCTCATGTCTAAAATGAGATGAGATGTTTTGACTATCAAATAAGACAATGTATGTGAAAGTCCTCTGTAAACAACTGAAGCTCTACAACAATGTTCATTGTTATTAACTGAAGGTGCTTTTCCAAGAGAAATTTTTATGCTTTTCTATCTTCTTCCAGGACAGAGAAACTGCATTAAATAGGAGAAGAATTTCATCGTAACAAAAGAATCAACTGTCTGATACTAAGGATTCTTAGATGCTGGTGGGGAAGCAATAAAGGCATTTTAAAGCAATATTTCAGCCAAAGAATTTTAAGAAGACAAACACATATAGTATAGTTTGTTCCTTGAAGCAGGAAGAAGGAATAGATGATCTCTGATAAGGAAGATCCAATAGTGACAACGTGTGTATGAAATTCAAGGGCCGAGCTTCATCTGTTTCTTTTGTTTGAAATGAAAAAGGGAAAGAAATCTTGGTAATACTTTTTTCAAATACCAACTTCCTAACTGCCAGGAGTCCTTGTATAGGATGTGGTGGTCATATGCATTTTGAGGGGAATATTTTTCATGTAGTCAGGAAAATAGTTTGATCTTTCCTGCACGACTGGGTTCTCTGGGTGAAAGCAAAGACCCTCAAAGCTGTTCTGTTCCGTAATGAGAAAAGAAAACAACCGAGATGGCTGCATGTATTTCAGTGCTCCGCTCCTGACAGCACACTTAGGAGTTCAGACGGTGTGTTTTAACTATATCGCCTTTATTTTCTCCAAAGAGCAATTTGGGGAATGGCGAGTTGGCATTTGCAAGAGGTTAAAAGAAAAAGAAAATTGTTAGCCTGCTGTGAATTTGTTCGTGTGCCTGTTTTATGTTTCCAAATAACAGCCTGTGGCTTTATTCAATATAATTGTGCACTGTATTTATAAGAGGCTGAAAGAGAAAAGTTTCTTAATTTAAAAAGTACGTGAGGGACCCAGGATATGGGCAGCAATTTTGAGTGTAAACTCTGCTCTTTCAGCACTTTAGGTTGTTCCATTATATATAAATTGTTTTATCAATCCATACACAATATGTACATTGTGTGGATGTTAACGACATTTAAAATAAAATGAGAGAGCAGGAGACTTCTGTTTGGTCAACTTTTTATATTGCAAGAGCACTCTTGGACCACCCAGGGTTATGGATTGTCATTTGCCAGAGAATGATCAGGGTCTGTTTATTATCAGGAGGGATCATTTATCTTGAGCACCCGTAGCACCAAGTACAGCATTGGCACTGGGAAGACAGTCAATAAATTTCTCTTGAACTGAATAAAATTCATACGATTATGGTGTTGGTCACTTCCGTGGAAAGCCAGATGTGTCCTTTAAACAAAAGTTGGCTGATATTTCATAAGGAACAACCTTGAACAGACTTCCTGGTTAAGAGCACACACTCTGCCTAGGTGCAATCTGTCTATTTGTGGACTAATTGTTTGACCTTAGTAAGTTTTCTCACTCTCAGTTTCCTCATTGGTGAAATGGGAATTGTTATGAGAGCTTACCTCATTGAGTTTTGTGATGGTTAATTGAGGTCATCCATGCAAAGCACTTAGAAGAGTGCATAGCAAGTGCACAATAAATATTAACTATAAGTATTGCTCCTGGATAAAGTCTTAGCTAACTAATTTTAAATGTGAATGTGAATGAATATAAACATGTATATATTCATTCTTGCTGCAAATGTTTATTGAGAGCTTATTATGTGGCAAGGTTCTGTTCACAACAGATACAGAGATGAACAAGACAGACAAGTGATAAATACTATATACCATGAAGAAAACAAAACACAGTGAAGTAGAGAACTCCTGGACTGGGAGTTTGCGGTGTGGAATCTGGGGTAGAGATTCAGGGGTGACATTTGAGCAGAGAAGAAGAGAGACTACTGGCTACATGGAGAGCCAGGACATGAGCCTTTCCTGGATAAGGAACAACAACTGAAAAGAGATTGGATTTTCTAAGGAATAAAAAAGAATAGTATGGTAGTTTCGGGCTTTTCAACAGGAGCAACAATGACATTGGGGGCTAGATAATTAATTCTTTGGTTTGTAGTCGGGGGAAGTGGAGTGCTGTCCTGTGCTTGTAGAATGTTCAACAGATCCCTGTCCTCTACCAACCAGATGCCAGTCACACCCCTCCCCCAATCGTGACAACAAAACATGTCTCCAGATGTTGCCAAATATCTCCTACAAAGCAAAATTGTCCCCTGTTGGGAACTGCTGGATCAGTGAATATGCAAGGAGGAGAGTAGTTTTCTATGGAATAAAAAGTGTTGGGAGGATCTTTGTAGTTCTTCCTAAGCAATACTCCTAAGGCTTTATTGGATAATCATGTGACCTCACCATCCACCTCCTGACAAGAATATCATGTCTGGATTTGTGGGAAAAAATAAGGATCCAACTTCCTAGGCTTCCAACTTCTAGTGTCAGTTACAATTCCTTTTCTAAGCCTCAAGGCTTATGTCTTTATTTCTCTACTCGGAATATGAAGCAATATTATGTAGCTTGTGCTCTGCCAGGTGAAATGTGTAACCCTGGACTATAATCCTAACAAGATAATAATTATTTGGGATGAAAGTAAAACAGTATTTCTTTAAACTCATAAAAGTTAAACTTGACAGATTTCAGTAAGTAAGCTTTATATTTATAGTACCTGGAAATTGAATTGAAAATAACTGTCTCTTTTGTGTCTTCAATGATAAAGGTTTTCATGCAGCTTGGATTTGGAATATTTATCTACAATGTGTAGATTTAAATTAGGTTCCAAGGATGGGGGAGCACTAGTAATAACATATATCCATAGTAACCTTCCTGAAATACTTCCCAATCTGTGTAAAATATTAGCAAATAATTTATTCTTTAGAGTATAGTGACTTACAATTTCTGAGGCCACATGATTGGGAGGTGTCTTTATCTGCTGGAAAATGAATAATTTAATAAGACATCTCTGATGCTGCCATTTTAATGAGAATAACCAGAAAGAGGGCTTGCATTTCAATGGGTGTGACTTTAATCAAGATCAATTTTATAATGTGATCTCAATGGTTTGGGATCTCCTTTTATCTTTAAACCATCATTGCTTCCTTGGAAGTGATAATACATTTGCTAGAAATGGCTTTATTGGAATATTTATGTTCTGGTCAGAAAATGCCCCAAGAATATTTTCTAGATATGGGAGAAAGTAGAAGACAATGCTAGAAGCTAGTTTTTAGGAATACATTCAGGAAATTTGATCAGTTTTCTGGTTTCTTTTCTGAATTGTGAAGATTCTGAAATTTCTTTACTTATCTATGAAGATTTCTTAGATTAGAACTAGTGGCTGCCTATAATTTCATTGTGCAATGATAGATGCCAGAATTTGCAGGCATCCACAATACAGTAGAACTAAGTCAAGACTCTGGAGAACTCTGCTTTAGTCATAGCTAGAAACCTGTCCAGTTCACTGTCAAGATTCTTCCCTCTAGGACTTGCTAAGGTCTCAGATGCTATGACTTATACTGGGTCACTTGGAAGTCCTTCAACAGATAATTTCCGCTTAGCACACATATCAGGTATTTGAATGTTTTAGCCTTCATCATTCAACCCATATGCTTCAGAATAATAACTAAAAACAATTCTTCACTAACAATATCTCTTAGCTTTGGGAATCGATTTCTTCAGAAGCAGAAATTTCAAGAGAGGAAGGATAATTGAACCCAAGAATAGACTACCATGGGAATCTCTCCATTCCTGGAGAACATAAAGGAAAGATCATGCAACCGTCTGCTGGATGGACTAGACACAGCCCTCTCTGGACTAGGTGGTCTCTCAGGCTCCCTTTTAGCTCTAGGCATCTATGATTTTCTGTGGAGGCAAAAGGAATGCCATGGATTATTTTTAGTACTGTGAATCTGTGCCTTTCTTTTAAAAAATATTTATTGATTTTATTAAATTACAAAGTTAATACATGCTTGTTTGCAAAATGAGTACAAAGCAAAATGTGAAAATTGGCTCCCCCAACCCAATTTCATTCTTCAAAGTAAAGGTTAACAGTATTGAGGATAACATTCCAGGCTTATTTATATATGTGTCTGAAAACATTTTGCAAAAAAATATTTTTAGAGAAACAATAATACATAATATATATGAGTAGACATTTATTTAATCTATATAAGTAAATATGTATAGTTTATTTTTATTATAAAAATGGGAGTTCTTCAAAACTCCCCCCTAAAATATTTCCTCTGCCTTAACATATGTTTCTTGTTCTTCCCCAAATTCCCTCAACCTCGATATTCTGTGCCACTAAAAGCCAAAAATCTTTCTGAAAAAAAGATGATCCTGATTGGAGGGTGGGGCTAGGGAAGACACAGAAAAGTCAGAGCAGGCATATACCATATATATGTAGTGTGTTGTGTATGTGTGTAAAATTTATGTGTACTAATTTATGTAAGATATATTCATAGAAGTGGGATTGCTGCGTCTAAGAATATGCCTTTATTTATAATAGATTTTTCCGCAAAAATGCCAAGAAACTTCTGTAAGATATTTTGAACTATTCCTACAAACATTACATAGCATCTTGCCATGCTCCAAGGATGTTTACCTGTCTGGAAAAGGGGCCAGGTATGCATGTAGCTCTCCAGTCAACTTGAAATGGGTGTCTCAATTCAGGGGACAGCAAGCCTAACAGTAAGAAGGAAAGGAGCAGAGAAAATCTAAGCATTCATAGCTCAGTTGCAGCAAAATACAAAAGCAGGAAACCAGACAGGGTAAACCAAGAGTAGATTCTAGATCCCACTTTCTGCTTACTTACCTCTTCTGTCTCATCTCCCATTGTCTACCCTTTGGTTCAAACATCTTCCACTCCCCACCCCCACCAGGAACTCTTTAATGATTAACCTATCTTTTCCCTTCACCCACATGTCCAATTCTTGTGCTCATATATCACGCTGTGATTTCATCACAGTATATCATTGTTAGAATTAGATTTTTTAAAAAAGATTCTCTGAACTAAACTAAAATTCATCAAAGCATCTTTCATCTCTATATGCCCAACACTAAGCACAGTTTGGTATAAGGTTGGTGCTCAATATATGTCAAGAGATGAATGGAAGAGCCATGATGTATTACAGTAACATCATCAGAGCATCATATGAGTATCCTTAGCTATAGCCCCTTAAATGGCATTGATGTATTCCACTTATTTTGATTATTTTCTAATATCACAAAAATAGATCCCACAAGCTTCTATTAAATTTGTCTAAGTTATTTAAAAGAATAAAAATTGACAGAGACCATCATATGAAACAATATGACCATCATAGATCCCCACACTTCTTAAAATGTCTATCAAGTTATTTTTTCTTTCTCTTTCTATACTATAACTGTTTCTGTCAAAACAAAGCTGATCTTCTCCATGATTCAAGTGGGTGGATAACTTCCTTCCCAGTAGGTTCACTATTTTGAAAGACAACCGTGTTTGCACATTAAGATGCAAGTGGTTTTCTCTAGAGCCAGACAACGTGTCCCTGGCTCCAGTACAAGGGACAGTGCCATCACTATGTTCAGTGATTGGATAGAGGCTAATATTGACCCTCTTCTATGACAGCCTGAACTCCCACCCAGGAGTTCCTTAAAAACCAACTGAACAACAATGAATAATGCCCTAACATTTGCATTTTCTGTTTCATATTTCTTATGCTCGAAAATTTAAATAATAATTTTCAGAGTCTCAATGGTATTCATAGCAATATACACTTATTTTCATTATTATTAAAATTACTTTACTCTCTTTCTCTCTCCCCAACTTCACTTCATCTATGAACTGAAAACTCCTTTCTCTTTTTCCAAATTGAATGCTTTCAAAATTTTACCGGGCAATTGCCAGAATGTTAAGACAAAAGCACAGGATAAAGAAATCTTTATCAATGATACAAACCAACTATGTATGGAAAAAATATTTATGTATATATATGAAATATATATATTTCCCCAACTTGGAAATCCTACGTCAGCACACAAGAATTACCCTGAGACATTCTCGGCTATGCCATCAATTAGGCCCTGAAAATATGTCAAATGTTGTAACCTCTCATCTTGGTGTGCAGTGTGCTGTACCTGTGGTTTGAAGTATACTGCAGCAATGACCAGCTCGATATATCAGGGTTTCAAGAGAGTCTGGACTGATACCCCTTCTAAGCCTACTCCTCCCCATAAGTGCCCGTCTCTTTCTCCATATAGAGCAGAATGGAGCCACATTGCCTTGCATGGTCCTTGGGAATGGAACAGTCATTACTTTCACCCTCATGTTCTCTATGTGTGTTTGCCTTACTATGTGCTGCAGAACTGAAAACCTCATACTAAATACAACATGGAGAAAAAGATTCTATGAAGTTAATCTTCCTTTATATCAAACATTCATTTAGATGCACTGAATATAAAGCAATTTCTTGCTGCAGTCTCATTTTTAAATAGTTGGAAAATGGGAACATCAACTCTAAAGAAGGCAGAATTTTTATGAGTGCTGATAGCTTGTATTTTTTTTCCAGTTTCAACATTTGATCTCAACTGCTGATTGATTTTTAGTGGTGAGCTCATTAAAATCGAGATTCCAATTGTTATTTCATGTTGCTGGTAGAGCAAGGGCTAAGATAAATTATATCTTGTTCCTTCATACCTCACAGCCCAGGAAGCAGAGAAAGCCAGGACTTTCCTCGCTATCATTTCTCTCCATAAATTGCCTTGATCTTTGAGGTGTCTGTCCACTTTTCTTATGATCAAAATAAAGGTAAAAACACTTGGTTTAAAAAATGAGCTCCATATGTGTATCTGTCAGAATCCGTTCAGGAGACAGAAACCACACCAGTTATTTTAACAGAGAGAATTTAACGTAAAATTATTAATTAGGTATTGAAGAATTCAAAAGGTTAAAATGGAATAATAAAGTAACCTGAGAGTGGCAATTGCAGGAAGCAGCTGTCACCCCCTAGGGCTGGAGGCACAAAGGGAATAGGTTGGAATAATTAGAAGGTTGGAGGAACAGTCCCACGTAGCTTCTTAGATGGTGGCAGAGATTCTGAGCCTGCAGGAGGGGTCCTAGCTAGGATGCAGAACCCTGAGCCAGTCATGTGGCTGCTAGTGTTGATACCTCTGACAAGCATAGTAAGACTGGCTTATGAGTATTAGAAACACTACTAGGATCAACAGTTTCTACTGGAATGGAGAGAAAGCAAACAGGAAGGAGCAAGTCACTTCTTTCTTCTTTTACCTGGTAGTCTCCATCTGTAGTTTTTATTAGTAAACCTTAACAGGGACCCAGCTGCAAAAGGAGAAATGTGGCTTGCAGAGTCCCAGCCCAGTATTACCAAAGCAGAGGAGAAAAGAGTGGATGTGAAGCTGAGAGACAATAGCTTAGTGTTACTAAATGGTAAAATATTATAAATCAACACTATAACCCATTTAATCTCTCTCTTTCTTGCTTTCTTACTCTTTTTTGTTTTTACAGAAACCCATAAACCTTCCTCCCCTTATAGGTATTTCATTTCACATATGTACACCCACCACTCTTGCATTTTGCTTTCTCTCCAAAGCTTTGTAAACTGATTGATTATAACCATAAAGTTTGCTTTATTCTTCTGGGCACAGAAAATAAAAGAAACAAAAGTTAGAGTAACTGCAACCCTCAGTGGTGTGCCAAGTGACCAATTATCTTATAGAAATCTAGTGTTAATCTTCCTAAATTCATAGCCCTCTTGTTCTCTTCATATTCCCCCCTAGTGCCAGTATACACTCTGCATTTTACTGTTGCTGAACAGGGCTTCCATTTACAGTTATGCAAGCGTTCCACCCAAGGGATAAGGGAAGTACTGGAAGTCACCAAGCCATGCACTCTGATGAAGGGCTGTATCTACAGAGGAGAGGAACTTTTCAGTTATTCACATAAATATGTTCTGTTGACTAGTAGCAGCCCTTCTCTGCGTCTTTGTTTGGAATTTTTTTCTTTGACCTATAATATCTATCATTCACATTCTTCCATATCCAATTGTGTAAAGCCTTCAGGCTGGTGCAAATGTCACCTCTTCCATGAAGTCTCTTTATTACTCAAAATGAAAAAAATTACTGTTTTCCGCCTTCAAAATGCCAAAGCACTTTAGTTTTGTCATTTTTGTTGTTTATAAGATTTTTCCTTCCCTTAAAACAATTTGTATACTGTAACTTCTCAACAAAACATAACATTTCATTATTCATATTTAAATCTCCAATAATTATTTTCCAATATGCATCTCATTTTTTTACATGTTAGAAGTGCAATAAGTGTTGTGTGAAAAATGAATAAAGGAATAGTTTGCCACTGTTGATGACCATATAATATCTATTTTGGGGGAATTAAAAATTATTTTTGTAATTACCACTACAGAAAGAAGTATCTGAAAAATTTGTTGTTGAATCATGAAATAAAAATTTTTTATCAACTTTAAAGAAAGCAAACCAAGTTGGGCTACATAAAAAATTTAAAAGTTTTGAGTTACAAATAGTGCCTTTAAGAAAGTAAAAAGAAAAAACACAGAATAGGAGAAAATCATTGCAAATCATATATCTGAAAAGGGACTCATATCCAAAATAGGTTAAAAATAAAAAACCTCTTATAAGTCAATTACAAAAAGATAAATGACCAATTGAATAATGAGCCAAGGATTTAAATAAACATTTCTCCAAAGAAGATATACAGATTTTTCATGATTGTATGAAAAACATGCTTGGCATTATTAGTCATTAAGGTAATGTAAATCAAAACCACAATGAGACACAACTTCATAGACCTGGAATGGCTACAATCAAAATGGCAGACAGTAACAAGATAGGATATGGTGAAATTAGAACATTTGTATATTACTGGTAGGAATGTAAAATAGCACAATTGCTTTGGAAAGCAGTTTAGCAGTTCCTCAAAATGTTAAACATAGAGTTCCCATATGACCCAGCAATTCCACCAAGGTGTATGTATACTCAAGAGAAATTAAAATATATGCACATGTACACAAATGTTTACAGCGGCATTATTTATAATAGCCAAAAAGTGGAAACAACCCAAATGTTCACCAACTGACAAATTTATCAACAAAATATGGCACATGGATACAATGGAACATTATTCAGCAATAGAAAAAAATGAAGTACTAATACAAGCTAACATGTGAATTAACCTTGAAAACATTATGCTAAATAAAAGAAGCCCATCAAAAAAGATTACATATGATCCTATTCATATGAAAGGTCCAGAATGGGCAAATCTATAGAGACAGAATATAGATTAGTGGTCACTTAGGGCCAGAGGTGAAGGTGGTCATAACCTTGTGAATATGCTAAAAACTTAGAATTGCACATTTTAAATGAATGCATTGTAATGCATGTGAATTGTATCTTCATAAAGCTGTTAAAAAATAAGCAAAGCAATTCTGCCTACTAAAATGAGTGTTCAAGAAAAATTTTACTCCTATTTTCCTTGACTTGTGGAAAATTAATTGATTTTTTTCCATTACCTTAATTTTTGAATAAATACAAGTTAATCCAAAGCTTTAATCTCTTCAAATGTAAGTATATAAACTTAAGATGTATAATTTATGTTTTATTTATTCCAACTTTTAAAAATCCTCAATTCCATTTGGTCTTCCATCCATTTATTTTACAAATGTTTATTGAATGTTTATTATACCCTTCACATTGCGGTAGGTGCTAGTGTTACCACAATGAAACAAATAAGCCTGCTCTCTGCTTTTCATAGACCCCGAATCTGTTGAAGCACAAATTTAGGTTAGCATAAATTTGTAGTCAAATATATACTCTCAATGGGGGAAGGGCAAAAAGAGGGCTGGGGTTGAAGTTGGAAGTGTCTTGTAGTGATCCAAGCAACAGATGGTGACGGTTTGGCCAAAGGATATGAAGATGGAAAGAGTTGGATAAATATGAGATATTCAGGATAAGGTATTTGTGGACAAGTTTATCACTTGATAGACTTGTTGGGGGATAAGAAAAGGGAGGCTCCAAGTGTGACTTTAATGTAGTTTAGGTTTTCAGAACCAGGTGGATGATGACACAATCCACTCAAGTATGCAATTCTGGAAAAGAGTCTGAATTTGAGGGGCCTTTGAGACATCCAAGGAGAGAGATGAAGTAGATATTTATGATACATTGATATACGAGAGAAGGTCACAGCTGAAATATAAATGTGAGAGTCAGCTGCATACAGATGTTAATTGAAACTGTGGGTATGGATGAGGTCACCTAAGGAAAGAAAACAGAACGAGAAGTAAAACAGGACAGGGACTTGAGGAACTTCGATGTTGATAGAAGTCTGATCCTATAATGGAGACAAAAAAGAAGCAGTCTGAAACATAAGGATAAAACTAACAGAGTATCATTTCATGAAAACCAAAGGAAAAATCATATTTGAAGATTTGACTGAAGGACAAAGATTGAACTGCTTTCATGCTACCACAAGACAGCTGAGTAGTTGGAACAGAGATTTTAAGCCCAAAGAGACATGAGAAGAGTTAGCAAAATCCTAGGAGATAGTCGAGAGTGATTCCATTAATACCCAGGCGTACCCAACAGATTCACTATGAATGACTGGGCTTGTTTTATACAGGGCCTAGCAAGAAAGCCTGTAAGTTGTGATGTGTTTAGAGCTAAGTACTTTCAAGAGATGGGTGATGATGCACATCTCCCAAGACCAACGGTAGAGCTTAAACTCTTTTTTAAATTTTATTTTATTGTGGTAAAAACATTTAACATGAGATCTACCCTCTTAAAACATTTTTAAATGTTCAATACACTATTGTTAAATGTAGGTATAATGTTGTTCAGCAGATCTCTAGAACTTATCCGTCTTGCTTAAGCTTACAAAATAGTAATTTCCCATCATACGTCATATAAGTGGAATCATGCAGTATTTGTCTTTCTGGGACTGGCTCGTTTCCCTTAGCATAATGTCTTCAAAGTTTGTCCATATTACCTAATATTGCAGCATTTTCTTAAATAAGATCAAATAGTATTCCATTGTACGTATAGACCACATTTTCTTTATCCATTCATCTGTTGATGGACATTTAGGTTGTTTCCTCATCTTGGCTATTGTGAATAGTGCTGTAATAAATACGAGAGTGCTAATGTCTCTTTGAGAGCCTGATTTCAATTCTTTTGGATAAATATACAGAAGTGGGACTTCTGGATCATATGATAGTTCTATTTTTTTCCTCTTTTGAGGAACCTCCACACTGTTTTCAATAGTCATGCCATCATTTTTGCATTCCCACCAACAGTGTGCAAGGGTTCTGGTTTCTCCCCATCCTGCCAACATTTTGTTTTGTTTTGGGGTTTGTTTTTTTTTTAATATACAATAGCCATTCTGACAGGTAGATGTGAGATGATGTCTCACTGCAATTTTTATTTCTATTTTTCTGATGATGATTAATGTTGAACATTTTTTCATATAGCTGCTGACCATTTGTACATCTTCTTTAGAGAAGGGTCTATTCAAGTCCTTAACCTATTTTAAAAATCAGGGTATTTGATTTGTTTTTGCTACTGGATTATTTGAGTTGCTTATAAATTTTGGGTATTAATCCATTATGATATGTATGGCTTGCAGATATTTTTTCCCATTCCATTGGTTGCCTTTTCACTCCGTTGATTGTTTCTTTTGCTGTGCAGAAGATTCTTATTTGATGTAGTCTCAGTTATTTATTTTTATGTTTGCTGCCTGTGCTTTTAGTGTAATGTCCATGAAAGCATTGCCAAGACCAACAGTAGAGCTTAAATTTGAACCCATATCTATTTCTTCAAATCTTAAGCTCTCCTAATGGTTGTGTTCAGGTTGAATAGATCAGGGAGACAAGATGAGGTCAGTCAGAGGCCCACAGCTGTAACTCAGAGAGAAAAAAACAGTGGTGGAGACTATGAAAAGACAGGGGAGATGGCAAAACATGCTAGAGAAAATTCCTTCCCTGCTTGTTAGATGTCTCTATGCCTCAGGCCACTTGTGCCTGCCCCAAGAAGCCACAGTCACTACCCAATACCCCCCATGTCTTTCTTCAATATGCACTTCTAGCCCCTGCAACACCTGCTGGATGACCAAAGAACATGTATTTCAAAGCATTCTAAATATAGATATTGCATATCTTTCACTGAAGTTTTAAAAAATATTTGCTGTTTCTTGATATTGTAGATGATATTGTTTTTAAATTTCATTTTGTATTGGTGGCCAATATATAAAATATAATTGATTTTTGTACATTGACCTTGTACTTAGTGACCTTGGAATTATTTATTTATTTATTTATTTATTTTCTCCCTCCCCTCCCCGTCTGGGCTTATTTATTTATCGTTATACTTTATCCATAGATTCTTCTGGATTTTCTTAATACATAATCATACCCTCTGCAAATAAGGGCAATTTTGTTTCTTTATCTCTAATATGTGCCTTTTCTTTCTTTTTTCTTGTTTTATTGCCCTACCTAGGACCTCCAGTCCACTGCTTAATAGAAGCTCTGGGAGCAGGCAGCTTTGTTTTTTCCTGATCTCAGAGGGAAGGCTTTCAAATTTTTACTATTAAATATAATAATTCTATAAACTATTTGTAGCTATCTCTCATACAACTGAGGATAGTCTCTTCTATTTCTATTTGTTGTAACACAGATAAATATTGAATTTTATTGCACACTTCTTCTGCTCTGTTGTAAAGATCATAGATTTTTCTTCTTTGTACCGTTAATGTTGTGAAATACATTAATTGTCAAATGTTAGATTACTCTTGCATTGCTGGGTAAATACTAGTAAGTCATGCTGAAGTTTTTAAAACACACTGCAGGATCTGATTTACTAACTTGGTTAGGATTTTTGCATTATTCATTACTGCAATCAGCCTGTAACTTTCTTTTCATGTAATATTCTTGTCAAATTTTTATATCAAGGTTATACTGGTCTCATGAAATTAGTTGGAAATGTTACTTCTTTTCTATTTTCCCAAAGAATTTGTGCAAAATTTATGTTATTTCTTCCACAATTATTTGGTAGAATTCATTGGGAAAGCCATATATGCTAGAACTTTTCTTTTTGGGAAGGTTTTCTTCAATATGTATAAGATTATTTAGATTTTCTTCTTATTTTTGTACTGCTTTAATATGTTGTAGTTTTCTCAGAATTTATCCATTTCATCTATATATTTATATTTATGGGTGAAAATAATACAGAATATATTTTTAATGCCTGTGGGATCTGTAGTAATGTTGCCTTTTTATTCTAAATTTTGATTATGTGAATCTGTCTTTTTCCTTGATTAGTCTAGCCAGAAGTGTTTCCATTTTATTATTCTTTTCGAAGAAATAAAATTTGCCCTTTTTGATTCTCTCTATAGTTTTTTTCTATTTTATTCATTTCTGTTCTTATAGTTGTTATTTCCTTCCTTTTCTTTCTTTGGATTCACTATGTTGCTCTTTTTCTAAATTTCGGGGACAGGTACTTGGATCATTGATTTTCAGCTTTTCTTCTTTTCAAAATATAAATTTGATGAGATGAATTTCATTCTAAACATGGTTGTCAGTGAATTCCACATTTGATTTAATACATTTGCATTATCATTCAATTCAAATATTTTTCTTATTTTCTATGTTTCTTTTTTGACCAATGAATTATTTAAAAATACATTGCTTTATTTTTAACTTTATGGGCATATTCTTGTTATCTTTCGTTATTGATTTATAAGCTAATTAATCTGTGGTCAGAGAACACACTTTGCATGATTTTAATCCTTTAAAATGTGTTGAGAATTGTTTTATGATATAGCGAATGGTGAATTGTTATAAAAGTTCTATTTGCTCTTGAAAAGCATGTGTTTCCTCTCATGTTTCAGCTCACTGTTTTTAGTTACTTGGTGATTTTCCTTATTTTGCGCTGGAAATTCATTAAAAATTCTACTTTACCTAAATCTAGTTGTTTTATAATGGAGGGACCCTCAGCATATTTAATCTACATTACTGCCTTGAGGCAATAGCTTTTGATTGATGGGCCTTTTGTGTACTCTCATATTATAAATGACATTGTTTTTCAGAAGTAAGCAATTGGTATATCTCTGCCATCTGGCCTTTTCTGGTGAAGCACAGTTTCAACACTATTAAGTATCTGTGCTTAAAAAAAAAAGACAGTGATTTCTATTCATCATAATGTACTAGCACAGACTCAGACTTCAAGGACTACTTAACCTCCACTATTCTCTATTTCTGCTGAGCAGTCTCTTGCTTTTATCTGGTAGGCCATGGAATTTTTCAATTATAGTCTTTTATGTACATAAAACATATTAGAAACTGAGTACTTCTTAAAAGGCTTGTAGCTCTTGCTTTATTTTTGGAGTAGTCACATCTTAACATTTCTGTGATGAATGTCAGAAGCAATAATGAAAGAATATGATGCTCTCTGTTCCTAGTTCACATTACTCTCCCTCATTTAGACACCTTTATCATGGATGCTCTATGTTATTTCCTAGAGACTGTCTACAATGATTACATCATGAAAATGTATCCTAAGGCATTGATTGATGGTAGGCCACAGACATAAAATGACCCTTGAAAGACTCAGAACACTTCTAATGGCTACTGAATACATGATCATCTTTTAAAGTGTCTCCCTAGGCCCTGAACCATTTCCTTTCCCTAAGAGCTAATTCACCATCCACATCACCTTACTACTCACAGAGCCCTGGAAGCTATATTCAAACTACATGAGTTTGACTACAAGTGACTGAAGCAGAGCTGATCACCTGATCAAATTTGAGTCAACCAAATTCTCTTTTTGGGACTCAGAATTGGAAGACAAAAGGAGTAGAGATCAAAAGGTCAATAAAATTAAAGACAGAGATACAGAAACAAAGTCCACAAAATTCTACTGCTGTAATCTAAAGTTGCCCTGCCTCCCACCCTCTTGGAAGACCTAATTATTCTCCTTTTTCTTGGACCACATAAGATAACTTAACATGGTGTACATGAAGATCTGCCAACCAGACCCCTCTTCAAAAAAGGACTCCCTTGCTCTAGCTGCTGAGAATGTATCGGCTGCCCAGGGTTTGCCTCAGCTGCAGAGAGCTGCCTCCCCTCAAAGCCTACCCGTTCCAGGATGGCCCACAGCCATTCCTAATCATAGTTGGGGGAGGGATAAAGTAACGGGCCCATCACAGGAAGATTTATATAGGTTTTATACGCTTCAGAATTCCTCATGAGTTTGACCAAGGTTTTGCCAGATCTATATCACAATTCAACTTCTTCCTCTGACCATTCTATTTCCATCTTCTCATTTCCACAGGTGTGGCTCCCTAATAAATTTCTTCATGCCAAATTCCATCTCATTATCTGCTTCTGGAGAACGCAACATGCAACAATCAGTATATGACCAACAATTTTCTTTTATATTTTTAACCTAAACTGAGTTGGTTCTGTTGCTTGCAACCAAGAGTGTTAATTAAGACATTCCAATATTTACCCAGTGGGAAGCATACATGATCAGCAAGCATATTTAACAGCCTTGAGAACATCCTGATTGATTGAATGCTGAATGCTCTAAAATTTTTCCCTTAGAAAAGGAGATAACTTTTAGATTCAATTGAATTGGTACAATTCAGATAAAATTACATTAACTCTTCTATTAGCACTTCTCACTCTTTGGAGAACACTTTCAATAAAGTCATGTTTATTCTGTCTATCTTTATAAACCTGCCATCCAGCACAGTTACTGGAACATAGAAGATGATCAATAAGTGCATTCTGACTAAATGAATAAATTCTGATTACAATTTCATTAAGTCAGACTATTCTAATAGAAGAGTTTCACCTGTACTGATTTTACAGATGAAGTTTTGTGCCAGCTAAACATTTTGTGCTCCACATTCCTGTTTTCCTCTCTCACTCCCATTCCTTTTAACTATGCTCCTTACCTCTGACTCACATGTTCACTGTTTCTTTTCTCTCTTATTTTTTTTCCTATCACTTCCCCCCAGAGTCGTCCATGGTAAACACACCCTCCATATCCTCAGTCTTCTTCTTGAATATTCCCTTGCCCTCACTTTCTCCTGAGTTTACTACTGCTCCTTGCAGTTCTTTCTGTCTCTGACTTTCAAGACAGAAACAACTCTGATAGTCAGCAAAGATATTCATATTGATTGGTATCATGTGTTCTTTATTAATCACAAAAAGAGGTATCATATCATGCCCAGAGTGACCAAGGCAAGAGACTTAGAAAGATTCTAGTATTTGTAATTCTAGCTTTGTATCCAAGAGAGTGCTCAGCTCTAGTTAAGGTATTTATCAAAATTGGAGGCGAGGACTCCATTCCAATGATCCAACAATGGCTCCAACAATGATGTTATAACAGGGAAGCCTGGTAAGGAAAAGAGAAGCAACTCTACTTATTCCAGGTGTGAAGGTTTTAAAAAGGAATTAAGCTTATCGAACATTGCAAAGTACAGAGGAATAAAGGTCAGGGAGTACCAGAGGGTATCTTAAACTTGATGTAGAAGATTGTCGACAGCTTACCTGAAAGCCACTGCAAATCTTAAAAATCTCTAGGAAATTTGCACCAGCTAACCAGCTAGTCTACATGAGTAAAATGGGTGGCTTTCAAGCATTAGCTGGATATCTGCTTTGATCTCACACATGCTTTTCTAATATCTTCAACTCTTATATAAGTGCCTCTTATTGGCTGACTCTAAACTGGAACAATAAAGGGAAAGGAATTCTGGGACATGTAGTTGCAGCTTCTCCACTGCAATGCAATGGTGAATTAGAAGCAGCTGGGGGTCATGCCAACTTGCCAAGGGACTGTTCAAACACTTCCCATTGGACCACTGGAAAACTTGAGCATGTTCACAAACTAGAAGAGGCATAAACTGGACCATAATTTACTGGGGCCAAAAGTTAAAGTTTCATTCTTCCTTTAGCCAGGTTACATAGCCAGAAATGGGTGTGGGTCCCCAGAAAGTAAAATCTACTCAAACAAATATCATGCTGCCAGAATTAAACAATTAATGTGGACAATGTGAGGCTTGGCAGAGTAGCAATTTTTCTAATTCTAAAGTATCTCCATTCTCTTTTTGGAACTTTATATAGTATGCGCCACTCCTCAATCTTTCTACTATTTCTGAATTGCACTAAAACATTAATTAAATGAGTTCAGCCATCAATCCCAGCAGGTTTTCCCCTAGGAATAAAGTAAAACTTAATTTATTTCTATTTAATTACCTCATTTCAGCCTTGCCATGTTTATTAATAATGAATATCTATTCCTTTTTAAATGGCATTGATCACCAATTTTCACTGCTGCTGAAGAAATTTGACATGACAAATGTCCAGAACTGGAAGTGCAGAGTTATTGTTCGACTTGATATACTTATAGCATAATCAATTTTTGAGGCAATCCATAGTGCATATGTACCAAACACATTAAGCAGTACGGTACAAGAACAGAATGCTTTTTTTCCCTTGTTCCAGTATGTTTTGCTGAACCCTGAAGTCCAACTTAACTCTCATGAACTTGGAAAACTAATACATCTACATTTCACTGCGTGATTTTTTTCCCTCCCACTTTCCTTCTTTGGACCCTGCTTCCATGCAATGAATGTCACCAAGACTAATTGACCCATTTTTAGTTTAGGAGAAATCACTCCAATTGATGTTTCTAGCCATATTTTTAACAATGTTAAATAGTTGGAAACAGACGAAGTGAAAGACATTTACTACTTGCTGCAAGTGAGTGGTGTAAATAGTATTGATCTGCTATGAAAGGTTTACAGTAGAGAAATATTCAGCACGTTACTTAATATATAAACACCTATTTGATTTATTTTCAGACTATATCCAAACATTTGTAACACGGTTTTGCTGTTTTATTTGGTTTCTCCCCCACCCCCACCTTTTTTCTTTTCATGTTTTGACATAAGTAGTACCCAGATCTGGCCTATGAAGTTGTTTGGATTTCATCTTTAAAGGTTAATGTCCTAAGAAGAAACAAAGAAAAGGAAAAGGAGACAAAAACTAAAAAGAAAGGCTGATGGGCATGCACGTAGATTGCTAAGTAAGTGACTAGAAGTAAAGATGACTCAGCTCTCCAAAGCTGATGCCAAGCTCTTTTTTGCTCTCTCCCTTTCGCTGCAACAAGGGGTCTGGTCATCATCTGTGGCATATGCATCCCATTCTATAAACCTATATCTTGCTCTGTAATCCTATGGTTTTCTCTTCGATAAACCTCATTTTAATGCTTGCCTTACTTTGGTGCATCTGGTCATTCTTCAGCCATGAGTGCACCAAGAACCAACATTTCAGACTGAAGCCCGACCTAAAGTCTGGGAGAAAAAAAAAAAAAAAAAGGGAGTTGGGGTCAACTAGGCTCCTGGGCTATGTGAGAGGTACTGAGGAAAATGTTTCTTAAAAAAAAGTTTGTCCTGTGTATTATGAAGGAAACCCCTCCTTGGCTTTGTTTTGCCCTGCAATAAAATTTTAAATTTGCTTTTAAAAAAAATCAGCAGTGATCAGCTACATGATACATTTATCTCTTTATGTTTCCAAGCAAGGACATTAAAGTCTCTGACAAGTCCTGATTTAAAACAAACAAATAAAAAATAATCTCAATTTTTTTCTTAACCCAAAAATCCCCATACTTATTTGGCCACACTTCCCTGGACACTCATACTCAGCGTTTTGGCTCTGAAGGAAACTAGAAACATTTTACCCAAAATATGACATTTTGACCTGCTTGGCTTACTGCAGAAGCCTCAAGATCTCTGACCTCCCCGTCCCACTCCCCCACCCCTGCACCTCCGAATCCTTGAAGTTTCCTCACATGCCTGAGATCCAGACCCATCTGTTAGGTTGAGACAAGGAGGAAGGGGAAAAGATGCTTTGTCTAGGGGGTTTCTATTAAGAAATATATGATGTTAGGAGGTGCTTTGTCTACTACGAGGAACATATTGACTATAAAGGGGGTTTCCAAGAAGGAACAGATAATGTGTCAAGAGGTCCCCAAGGCTGAACAGATGTTTGGTGTACAATAAGGGGTCTCCAAGGACTGACCAATTAGAAAGAGGTAGAAAGGCCACAAAATGGAGATGTGATAAATGCCACAAATGAGAGTCTCTGGAGCATGCGCACAAGTAAGGTGACAGTATCTTCACATGGCCTACCCTCATTAACATAGTAAAAATCACGCCCACCAGCACCATGTCAGCGTACAAATACCATGGCAATCCCCAGAAATTGCCTTACAAGGTTACAAATGGGGAGGGCTCCCAGTTCCGGGAATTCTTCACCTCTTTCCAAGAAAACTGTGACTATTCCACCCCTGCACTTAACATAAAATTAGGGAATCAGCATAAAAGGGAAAATCTTGTTAAACTCAGGGTCTCCTCCGCTTGTGGGGGTTAACCCATTCCTTCTGTGGAATGTACTATACTTTAATAAACTTGGCACTTCACTTGCCTGCAAAAAGCAAAGCTGATGATGCCAAGAGGCAAAGCCAAGGCTGGCCTCCTCCTTGGACCTCTCCCATCTCCTCCACCCCATTAGAAAGGAAAAGTGTCCTCTCTGATACGGCTTACCTGGAAATCCTCAGGGAGACAACGCACAGGTCACATGGATATAAAAGTTAATTCTCTCCTCTTGATAAAAGCTTTATCTAGTCCAGAGAAAATACTGGGGTAGGGATCTCTCTAGATATGAGAATGGGAATAAGGACTAACCGAACAGAAAAGAAGGTCCAATTGGTAAACCTGGGCAAACATATTTTTGCCATTGAAACAATTATTCAATTAACATTTGGGGACATAGAAATTTTTCTTATGTAAGAGTATCTTTATATGAGTGATTATTAGATATAGAACCCCTTAGCCAATATTTCATATATTTTAGTTTTTGGTACAAGGTGTCAAATTCCTCCAAATGGACTTTAAAATTCTGTGCTACTATGAAAATATATGTGTTGTTCCCACTATTCTCACAAACACAGATAAGCATCGATATTTTTAAATGTCTGCCCATCTGATGGACAAATATATGATTGATATTTTAATTTGCATCTCCTTCATTAGTAGTGAGATTTAATTTTTAAATGTGCTTATTAGTCACTTCTATATTTTACCATCAGTTTCCCGGTTTCATATACTTAGCACATTACCTATATTTTTGGATGCATTTTTTTCTAAATTAAAAAACTGTATCCTCCAAAGAATTTTATGAATACTCCATTATTTCTCCACTGATTTGAAATGTTACTTATATCATGTACTGTTGCTGAATTCTCATTTGTCTTTTTTCTATTTAGTTACTGTAAGTATTTATGGATTCTATTGAATTTTTTTTTTTATTTCAGCATGTTATGGTGGTACAGATGTTTAGGTTACATATGTTGCCCTTGCCCCCCCTTGCCCCCAAGTACGAGTTTCAAGCGTGTCAATCTCTCGGATGGTGCGCATTGCACTCTTTGTGTATGCATATACCCGTTCCCTCCTCTCCCCTCCCCCCTCCCCCCTGCCCGACATCCATTAGATGTTATTCTTATATGTGCACTTATGTGTTGATCAGTTAATACCAATTGGATGGTGAGTACATGTGGTGCTTCTTCTTCCATTCTTGGGATACTTCACTTAGTAGAATGCGTTCCAGCTCTATCCAGGAGTATGGAAAAGGTGCTATATCACCATTGTTTCTTAAAGCTGAATAGTACTCCATGCTATACATATACCACATTTTACTAATCCACTCATGTATTGATGGACACTTGGATTGTTTCCACATCTTTGCAATTGTGAATTGTGCTGCTATCAACATTAGGGTGCAGGTGTCTTTCTTATAGAGTATCATTTGCTCTTTTGGGTAAATGCCCAGTAATGGGATTGCTGGATCGAATGGTACTTCTAATTGTATCTCTTTAAGGTATCTCCATATTGCTTTCTACAGAGGTTGCACTAGTTTGCAGTCCCGCCAGCAGTGTATGAGTGTTCCTATCTCTCCACATCCATGCCAACATTTATTGTTTGGGGACTTTTTGATAAAGGCCAGTCTCACTGGAGAGAAGTGATATCTCATTGTGGTTTTGATTTGCATTTCCCTGATGATTAGAGATGTTGAGCATTTTTTCATATGTTTTTTGGCCATTATTCTGTCTTCTTTTGAAAAGTTTCTGTTCATGTCCTTTGCCCACTTTTTGATAGGGTCGTTTGATTTTTTCTTCTTGATTTTCCTGAGTTCTAAGTAGATTCTAGTTATCAGCCCTTTATCAGATTTGTAGCATGCAAAAATTTTCTCCCATTCTATAAGTTGTCTGTTTGCTCTTGTGACAGTTTCTTTGGCTGTGCGGAAGCTTTTTAATTTGGTCAGGTCCCATTTATTTATTTTGGCTGTTGCTGTGATTGCTTTTCGGGTCTTCTTCATAAATTCTTTGCTTAGCCCAATGTCTAGAAGAGTATTTCCATCATTTTCCTCTAGAATTCTAATAGTTTCACTCCTTAGGTTTAAATCTGTTACCCAGCGTGAGTTGATTTTTGTGAGAGGTGAAAGGTGTGGGTCTTCGTTCAGTCTTCTACATGTGGCTATCCAGTTTTCCCAGCACCATTTATTGAATAAGGACTCTTTTCCCCAGTGTATGTTTTTGTCTGCTTTGACAAAGAGTGGCTATATGAGGATGGTTTTATATCTGGGTTCTCAGTTTTGTTCCACTACACAATGGCTCTATTTTTGTGCAAGTACCAAGCTGTTTTGATTACTACAGCCTTATAATAAAGTTTGAAGTCTGGTAAGTTGATACCTCCCATTTTGTTTTTATTGCCTAGAATTGTTTTTGCTATGCGGGGTCTTCTCTGATTCCATAAGAAACGTAAAATAAATTTTTCTACATCTGTGAAGAATGATGTTGGTATTTTAATAAGGATTGCATTGAATCTGTAGATCACTTTGGGTAGTATAGACATCTTAACAATGTTGATTCTGCTGACCCATGAGCATGGTATGGATTTCCACCTGTTTACGTCCTCTGCTATTTCCTTCCTCAATGTTTCATAGTTCTCCCTGTAGAGGTCTTTTACCTCCTTAGTTAAATATATTCCTAGACACTTTATTTTCTTTGTTGCTATTGTGAAGGGAATTGAGTCTTTGATTTGGTTCTCGGTATGACTGCTATTGGCATATATGAAAGCCTCTGATTTGTGTGTATTGATTTTTTATCCTGAGACTTTACTGAATTCATTTATCAATTCCAGGAGCCTCTTGGTTGAATCCATGGGATTTTCTAGATATGATATCATGTCATCAGCAAATAGTGAGGGTTTGATCTCTTCTGTTCCCATTCATATGCCTTTAATTCCGCTCTCTTGCCTGATTGCTGTGGCCAGGACTTCCAGCACTATGTTGAATAGAAGTGGAGATAGTGGGCAACCTTGTCTGGTTCCTGTTCTAAGTGGGAATGATTTTAATTTTTCCTCATTCAGTATGATGTTGGCTGTGGGTTTGTGTTAAATGGCTTGTATCATTTTTAGGTAAGCCCCATCTATGCCTATTTTGTTAAGCGTTCTTATCATAAAAGGGTGTTGAATTTTGTCAAATGCTTTTTCTGCATCTATTGAGAGAATCATATGGTTGCATACATTGAAGCATCCCTGCATCTCTGGGATGAAGCCCACTTGTTCATGATGGATTATTTTCTTAATAAGCACCTGGATTCGGTTAGCTAGAATTTTGTTGAGAATTTTTGCATCTATATTCATAAGAGATATTGGTCTTTAGTTTTCCTTTTTTGTTGCGTCCTTTCCTGGTTTTGGTATCAGGGTGATGTTGGCTTCATAAAATGTGTTGGGGAGGAATACATCCTTCTCCATGTTGTGGAATAATTTCTGTAGGATAGGCACCAGTTCCTCTTTGTAGGTGTGGAAAATTCAGGTGTGAAACCATCCGGTCCAGGACTTTTCTTTTTTGGAATGTTTTTATTGCTGTTTCAATTTCAGTCCTTGATATTGGTCTGTTCAGGAATTCTATTTCTTCCTGGCTGAGCCTAGGGAGGCTGTGTGTTTCTAAAAATTTGTCCATTTCCTCCACATTTTCCAGTTTGTGTGCATAAAGATTTTTCTAATATTCATAAATTATATCTTGAATCTCCACAGCATCAGTTGTAACTTCTCCTTTTTTGTTCCTGATGGAACTTATCAGAGATTTTTCCTTTCCTTTTTTCGTTAGTTTAGCCAAAGGCATGTCAATTTTGTTTATTTTTTCAAAGAACCAACTTTTTGTTTTATTAATGTTCTGTATAGTTTCCCTGTTGTCAGTTTCATTTAGTTTTCATTTGATCTTATTAATTTCCTTTCTTCTGCTTGGTTTGGGGTCAGTCTGTTCTTCTTTTTCCAGTTCTTTGAGTCGATTCATTAGGTTGTCTATTTGTGATCTTTTTGACTTTTGGATATAGGCATTTATGGAAATAAACTTTCCTCTCAGGAATGCTCTGGCTGTGTCCCACAGATTTTGATAACTTGTGTCACCTTTGTCATTTAGTTCAAAGAATCTTTTGATTTCCATCTTTACTTCCTCGTTTATGAAGGAGTTGATCAGCAGAAGGTTGTTTAATTTCCATGACTTTGTGTAGAGATGAGAGTTTCTGTTCGGGTTGATTTCTATTTTTATTCCACTGTGATCTGAGAAGATGCATGGTATGATTTCTATTTTTTTAAATTTTTCGAGACATGCTTTGTGTCCTAGAATATGGTCATTCTTAGAGAATGTCCCATGAGCTGATGAAAAGAATGTATATTTGGTGGTTTTTGGGTACAATGTCCTGTCAATGTCAGTCAGGCCCACTTGTTCTAGAGTTCTGTTTAAGTCCCTTATTTCTTTGTTAATTCTCTGTTTGGAGGATCTGGCCTGTGCTGTCAGTGGGGTGTTGAAGGCTCCAACTATTATGGTGTTGCTGTCTATCAATTTGTTTAGATCAAGTAGATTTTGCTTTATGAATCTGGGTGCACCTAAGTTGGGTGCATACATATTTAGGATTGTTATGTCTTTTTGTTGAACTGTACCCTTCACCATTATATAGTGACCACCTTTGTCTTTCATTACTTTTGTTGACTTAAAAAACTAAGTTATCTGAGATCAAAACTGCCACAACAGCCTTCTTTTGGCTTCCATTTGCTTGTAATATTGATTTCCACCCCTTTACCTTGAGTCTAAATGCATCCTTGCAGGTTAGATGCATTTCCTGGAGACAGCAGATGCTTGGCTTGTTCTTTTTATCCATTCGGCCAGCTTATGTCTCTTGAGAGGGGAATTCAAGCCATTCACATTTATTGAGAAAACTGATAAGTGGGGTGAATTACTGTTCATTCTGTTGGGTTGCATTTTGTTGCTTTGTTTTCTCTCTTGAGCCATTGTGGAATCTAGCCTTTGATCTTTAACTTTTGAGTGGTTTTACGTTTGAGAGTGTTTATTGTGTTGATCCTTGTGTAAATCCATTTTGAGTACTTCTTGGAGAGCTGTTTTTGTCTTGGAGAATTCCCTCAGTCTTTGCTTATCTGAGAATGTCTTTATTTCTCCTTCATATATGAAACTTAGTTTAACAGGGTACAAGATTCTAGCCTGGGCATTATTCTGTGTCAGAAGAGTGAGAATAGGGCCCCGGTCTCTTGTTGCTTGTAAGGTTTCAGTTGAGAATTCTGGAGTTATTCTGATGGGCTTTCCTTTGTATGTTGCTTGTTTCTTTCACCTTACAGCTCTTAGAAGGGCCTCTTTGGTGGACATTTTGGTCAATCTGATGACTGAGTGATGTGGTGTCTTCCTATTAGCATTGAATCTCGCTGGGGTCCATTGAGCTTCTTGTACCTGTGTATCTAGATTTTTAGCAAGGCCTGGGAAATTCTCCTCTATTAATTCTTCAAATAGCTTATCCAGCCCTTGAGTGTTTTCTTCTTCACCTTCCAGAACCCCTATCACCCTCAGGTTTGGTTTTTCACATAATCCCACATTTCTTGTAGGCTTATTTCTTTTCTCTTAATTTCCTGCTCGATGTCTGTGACTGACTTATTTAATTGGAAGGATTTGTCTTCAATCTCTGAGATTCTTTCTTCTGTTTGATCTACCCTGTTCTTGAGGCTTTCCATGGTGTTTTGTAGTTCCCTGAATGAGTCCTTCATTTCCAGGAGATCGGTTTGATTTTTCTTTAATATTTCAATTTCTTTAGTGAATTTTTCTTCCAAGTCCTGGATTTTTTGTGTGGTTCCTTGTGTTGGTTATCCATTTTTTCTTGCATATCATTCAGTTTTCTTACAATCCATGTTTGAAATTCTTCTTCTGTCATTTCAGTGTTCTGAGTTTGGTTAATGTCAATTGCTGGGGAGCTGCTGTTCCTCTTTGGGGGTGTGCTTTCCATTTGAGTCTTCATACTTCTAGAGTTATTTCGCTGGTTCCTTCCCAGCTGGATCAGTTGTTCCTTCTTGCCTTTAAATTTTTGTTCTGATATTGGCATGCCCTGTTTAGTCTCTGAGCCAGTAGGTGGTGTTTGTGGGTGAGATTCGACCATTCCCTTTATGATGAATCAGTAGATGCAGTAAAAGGGTGTGTAGGATGACCTCCCTGTCAGTAGGTGGGACTTGCTGGGAGGAGCGGGCTGCAGTGCTGTTTTTGGGTCCTGTAGCCAGCTCTTGTTCCTCTAGAGAGGCCCTCTTGTGCCTCAGGTGGTGGGTGGGGACCTGGGATTTCCAGGTGTGTCCTTACTCCCCACCTCAGTGGGGTCAGGACCAGGAGTGAGTCTGGGTGAGGCTGGGTTGGGTAAGCCTGCCCTCAGGCTCCACAACAGCTGTTAGCAGGGGTCAAAGGTCTGTTCTTTGTTTCTGTGCAAACCTGCTGGGAGGGGCTGAAATGGCTCCACTCAGCTGAAAGTCTGGGCTTGGGGGTGGGGCTGTCCAAGACCCACACTCTGGTCTTGCTCCCCTCCACCCTCCCCCTCTCCGTGGCCTCTCCCAGGTCTCTGCCAGCAAGCAGGACCTCAGGCTGATGGATCTCCCCTGGCTGTGATGTGGGCCGGGAGGTTCCCTACCCAGGATCGCAGCCTGAGCTGGGTGCACAGCCCTCTTTTGGGAGGAGGGTTGCCACTCAGGCACTCTGATCTGCGCCTGAAGGAGCACACTCCTCAGTAGACTGTTTCACGGATCTCCCTTCTGTGCCCCAGGGCAGTACGGTCATGACTTGGGTGTACGAGATCTGGTCTGCAGGCCTGTCCCCTGGGCCCTGGAGATCCATCCCTGACCGTGCCAGTGGGAGGGGTGCTGGTGTTGAAATACCTACAGGGTGCCCAAGCTGGATCTATTTCACTCCACCTTGGGATTTGCCCCGCTCTCCTGCAGACCCCAGGCAAGCAGCACCTGGGAGGGCTGGCAGGTAGGGAGCTCACAGTCTGAGTACCCTTCAGTCTGCTGTACAGCCCCAATAGGAAAGGTTCCCTTCCTTGGAGATGCCTCCGTGTGATGGCTAAAATGTCTCTCTGTGCACCCATGGGTAGGGAAGGGGAAGGAGAGAATGGAGCAATATGGCGTCTGACGATAGGCTGAGGTCTGCACCCAGGGAGGTGCCCCGAGTGAGCTGGGAGCCCGATGCCATGTCCACAAGAGGCCACCACTCGCTGGCGGCAGCTGTCTCTGGGCTGGTGTTGGCAGGTCTCTCCAACCACTCAGGAGCCCACCAGCAGTCCAAGATGCAAGGGAGGGGAACGTTAACCACTCCACCTACCCTTGTCGCTGGTCTCCAAGCCTCTTGGGGACCTTTATCCTTCCAGTTCTCCTCTGCAACGTCTTCCCATGGAGTCTCCTATAGTTTCAGGCACCCTTCCTTCCAACCCTCAGCCAATCTATGTTTCTCTTCTAGTTTATTTTTTTCTCTTTCTTCTAAAATTTGTCTTTTTTGCAGAGACACTCTGACTGGCGGCTTTTCTGGTCCGCCATCTTGGCTCCTCCTCTATTGAATTTTTTAATGTTAATTTTGTATCCAGACAGTTAAATGAATTCTTGTTACTTTTCAGTTGATTCTCTTGGATTTTCTAAGTAGCAAATTACAGACTAATTGCTTTGCAATATTTATACCTCTATTATTTTTTCTTATCTTTTATTGATGGAAGTTTCCAGGACTGTATTCAACAGTAGAGATAATAGTGACTTCTTTGTGTTTTTTGTGCCTTCTATTGAAAGGATTCTAATACTTGCTCATTGAGTAAGATGTTTGCCATTTTCTGGAAGATAACACTTACTCAGGTGAAGGACCTTTCTTTGAACGTTTGCTTACCACCTGAAAGGCATGTTAATTATTATTTGATAATTTTAGGCTGTACTGAGATTATCACCTAGATTTTCTTCTTTAAAGGGTTAATGCGATTTATATGGAACAAAACAAAAATCTTTGTCATAATGACTTATCCTCACAATTTTTTAAAAACATGTGACTTGGTCATAATTTATTATTTTTTTATTACAATGTTACATTCAATTTGCTCATATTTATTTAAAATTTTTGAATCTATATTTCTAACTGAATGTATTCTACAGCTTGTGTGCCTCTGTGTGTGTGCAAATGTTTCTTTATTTTTGATATCAAAACTATAAAATTATTTGTGAAAATTTCCATCTTTTCACATGTCTTGAAATGATACTTCACAAATTGGCTGATCATAGCCATCACTTTGTGCACTTGTTAAAAATACATATTCCTTAGCATTTTCCCTGAAGATTTCAATTCAATGAATCTGAAGTAAACTGAATATGAATTTTCACAAAATATCTAAAGAGTCTTCTTGGTTGGCAAATTTGGGAAACATAATTTTGGAAATACTTAAACAACTTGAATTTATATGCTTCTTGAATTTTAGACAATTTTCATCTCTAATTTGGGCTGGACTTTGGATTAAAAATGATAGATTGAAAATCGATATTTAGATCTACTCTGTCTTTGAATTCCAGCAATATAGGTGTACAGAAAATCTTTTCAAGTAGTAATCTATAAGGACAAACAGAAAAGAAAAGAAGTCATATTAATACAATTTTGTAGCTATAAAAAAGGATGACGTGTCAGTGATAACTGATTTATCAGTTTTAAGAACACTAAATCCTAAGGTATCAATAGGGAAAGCAGAGAAGCTAATTATGTCTTTGAAATTTCCAACAGCAAAGGAATAGGCAACAAATTAATTGTGAAAGTGGGAGGAGGCACATATGGGGTTAACAAAGAAACACTTATCCAAAGTCTACTTAAGAAGTAGTTAAGCCCTCAGATCTCTTCCCAGATTTTGAGCAACCAGGTGACTATTATTCCCCATCCACACAGAAGGTGAGAATTTTGTTCCCTGGAATAATAGAACAGAGATCCTTGGACAAGAAGACTCATTAAAGTTGAGGGTAAGAGTGCTGTACTGAAACCAGAAAGATTGCAATTGCCATGTTAGAAAAACTTCTAATATCGACAAAAGAAGCCAAAATAACAAAGCAAAAAAAATTACCAGCCAAAATAGAGGCTACACAGAGAGAATAAAATGTAAAAGAGAGATAAAATAAGTGAGTCAAACAATTATTAATACTCTTTAGAAAATAGAAAATAATACCAACATTTAAAAAAGAACAAGTTGCAATAAAAATGCCATACTCAAAAATATGAAAACAAGTTCTTGGAAATTAAAAATACAATAAATAAATGAAAAGCTGAAGAGTTAGAAGTTAAAGTTAAGAAAAATCTCTCAGAAACTAGAATTAAAAGACAAGAGATACACAGTTGGAAAAACTGTCTAGTAGATACAACTTACACATTAAGAAAGCATAGGAAGAAAGAACAGAAAGAAGTACAGTGGGAAATCAAAGAGATAATTCAATAATATTAATTAAAAAGGGAGTAATTTTCCAGATTAAAATGGTAATTAAGGACCCATGACATGGAATAAACATACATTCATATCAAGGTACAACATTATGAGCTTTGAGAGCAATGAAGATGAAGAGAATATCCTACAAGCTGAGGGAAAGAGAGAGAAGAAGAGGAGGAAAAGGAGGAAGAGGAGGGCGAAGTGGAGAGGAAAAGAGAGGGGAGGAGATGAGAAAGGAGGGACAAAAAGGAAGATATGTCATTAAAAAAATTGAAAATGAGAATTTCATTCAACTTCTCAACATCCAACCTAAAAGAAGCTAGAAGACTATGAAGAAATTCATTTAAAGGTTAGAAGAAAAGTGATTTATAAACTAGAATTCCAAAGTCATTCAAACTTGATAGTTTTGGGGCTGAATGAAGTTTGAGAATAGAATTAAAAATATTTAGGATATGCAAGATCTATGAATATGTCTTTTGTATAAACTAGTTCAGATATTTGCTGGAGTTTGTGCTCCACCAAAACAAGGAAGTAAGTAAACTTATAAAAAGGAAAATATTAGATGTAGAAACATGAGGTCTAACAAAAGAAAAGCAGGAGAGAGAAATCCCCAGGATGATGGTGCAGGGAGATCTCAGGAAGACAGCTGTGCAGCCGGCCTAGTTACAGCCACTCCTTATTGGAGCAGATCTGAGAGCTCCTGATGAGATTTCATTAGGAACATGAAATTAACTCAAAATGTGTTTCAGGAATTGACACAAATGGAGTTCCTTGGATGATAAATACATACAAATCTAAGCCACCAAAAAGCAAATATTCACCAATGGGGAAACAAAAAGTTGATCAGTAAAGAAAAACTAAGCACGTAAGTTACATGATTCAGCTCCTAAAGAGAGTCATATGATCATGATAATGTAAACACAAACTATTGAACTAACCAAATTACAACAAAATTTCTCTTGCACAGAGAAAGGAAAAAGAAAGAAGTAAAGAGATGATACCCATACCTGAGAATCAAGAAGCTGCAGTGTCAACATGTTATTTAGGAATACGGAGGCAAATACCAAATTATGTGCTGAAAGAATTGAATGTTTTAATCTGGGAAGCAGGAAAAGCTGACAAGTAGGCAGGGCACTGCTTTTTTTTTTTTTTTAACTATTTATTGTTTCATAAAGAAGATGTAGAATTATTTGTATACAACTATGTAGATATATACAATAGAAATAAAAACTAAATTTGAAAAATTAAATACTATTTCAGAAAAAAAATTATGGTCCTTCAGACATTTTTAAGAATGAATCTGGGCCAGGCACGGTGGCTCACGCCTGTCATCCTAGCACTCTGGGAGGCTGAGGGGGGTGGATCGTTTGAGCTGAGGAGTTCGAGACCAGCCTGAGCAAGAGCAAGACCCCGTCTCTACTAAAAATAGAAAGAAATTTGCTGGACAACTAAAAATATATAGAAAAAATGAGCCGGGCATGGTGGTGCATGCCTGTAGTCCCAGCTACCCAGGAAGCTGAGGCAGAAGGATTGCTTGAGCCCAGGAGTTTGAGTTTGCTGTGAGCTAGGCTGATGCCACGGCACTCTAGCCCGCGGGCAACAAAGTAAGACTGTCTCAAAAAAAAAAAGGGGGAATGAATCTGACTAGACAGAGAAAGAAAAAGTTGAGCAATATGGTATAAGACGACCTAGCTCTGTACTCAAATGTCCAGAAGAACCCAGTCTTTAAAAAAGAAAAATAAAAATTTGAAGTGTTTGTACCCTAACATAACAAGCTATATGTAATGCGTAATACATAATGGCTTAAAACATGATGAAAGCATGAAAAACTATGAATATAGCTAATGCATACCTATGCTTCTTTATTGATTTTTAGGCTTTTATCATAAATTATTCCAAACCTAAAGTCAAGTTCAGAGAATAATGTAACTCTCATTCAATATTTACTACTCATATTTTTAAATCATTAATAATATATCATGTTTGGTTTTCCGTATATGTATATAAGTGTACTACTTATGTACTTATACATTAAAAAAATATAACACTGTTTTTGTGTATTTTTAAATGAATCCTTGCTCCTCTTCGTGTTGTCACTCAATATTTTGTCTTCTAGATTTGTCCATGTCAATACACAGCGATATAATTCATTCATTTTTAATTGCTTTAGCACTTAATTTAAATAATTAAAGATTCTCAAAGACCCTAAATTTTAATCATCAAAAGTAATGGGGTTTGCTACATTAATTCCTACTTGTACTTAGGTCTCAGGTCTTCTATGCTTCTGCTTTCTCTACTTTCCAGTTACTGTATTACGACCTTACATTGTAATTATCCTTTGCTTATATCTCTCACTAGACTATAAACTCCATATGGTCAAGGATTTTGCCTGCCTTATTTACATCTGTATCTTTAGGACCTGATGTTGTGCTACCCTGGAATAGGGGCTCAATAAATACGTGATGAATGAATGGATTCATGAATAGAGGAAATTTGGTAGATCAATAAAAATTATTGATGGTATTCGTGTAAGAAAATAATTATACTTACTATTCCTAAACTAATAAAGTGTTTTTGGAAAGAGATGTATCAATACATAATAAGAATCAGGGGAAAATATACTCTTCGATTTAGTTATGTCATGTTTAAAAATATATTCCAAAGGGCTCTTTTAGGAGAATACATTGGTTGTGACAGAAGGTCTATACACATTAATTACATGTGGAAAGAATAAATGACAAATTCATCAATTGTACCAATGATATTTTTACCATAATTCATAAATAATTGATTTCATGAATAGTAATGTCATCAAGTGTTAGATAATTAATATCTAGTTATTCTCTTGTTCAGCTAAATCGATTTTTGCAAGAAATGCTTAAAATCTCTTTTCTAAGTTAAAATGTTATAAGTGCTCTTTGTAGAATGGTTAGAGAAGAAGACACAAAATATATGGAAAGTATAAAGATACGAAGTGTAAAAAAATGACCACTTCCATTATTTTAATGTCTTCTAAACTTAAAAAAAATGCTTCTTGTGGACTTCGGAGAAAGATATGCCTAGTTTGAAATACTACTAGCTATAGATCTTGGATGATTTGTTGAACTTCCCTGAGCCTCTGTTTCCTTTTGTGTAAAATGGAAATACACTCAACAATCTAAATTTTATCACACACAATCTATCATCACTTTAACCATCAATTGGAATAGGTCAACTCCAGTTGTATTTTCAAGACTCGACTCAGTGTAACTTATTCCAGGAAGCCTAGGATCTCCCAAGCCTGGGCTGGTGATTATTGAATGACAAACATATACACAATGTGTAAACAGAGAGTAGAACAACCAGAGCCTCTGGAGCAGTGCCTGACCCATGCTTGGCTCAAGATATGTGGGCTGCTACTATTATTATTACTTTAACATTGTATCACATATACAGTTTTACTACATGCTTTAGTTTTACTTAAATGCTTAAAAATAAGCATCTTCCCATTTTATTATGAAGTTAAACAAAGTTTAAAGTATTTTAAAAAGGAAAATAAGGCATAAATGGAGGCCGGTTTTACCTTCCTCTGAAACCTGGTTCCAGAATGTTAACATGGAATGGCTCTCCCCAGTGTTTGAGAGGGGATTGTTCTTGGGCTGGAAGAGCGCAGAAATAGAGAATCTTTAATTGAAGGCATCATACATCTTCATTGGTTCAACCTCATTATCACTGAGAAATCCCTTCTATAGTATTATTGACAAATGATCACTTGGGCCTGGTGTAACTGCTTCCAATGACAGGGACCCCACTACTAGCTGTTTTTGTTTCAGGAGCTGTGCTCTTTTCTGTACCTCTCCAAAGGACCAGAGCTGTGTGTGACTCCAATGTAAACTGACAATAAAAGAGACAAATTAGCATAACTGACTGTTTCAGTTATGAAGATTAAATAGCCTTTTATTGCAGATGTTTGCCAAGGAAAATGCTCCCCAGTGGAAGACTCTAAGCAGTTAAGATAGATTTGATGAGGGTTTTAATTGCTGTTATGCAACTGGTAATGGAAAGGTTTTATTAAATGTCATGCAAGAGTCAATCGATAGTTTAGAAGAGAAAAGCTTCTCTCTAATATAGACCTCAGGCTTTTCCAACAGTAATTTATCAGCAGGGGCGGTTTCATCAGCAACCACAAATATTTATCAAGTACACAGTATGCGTGTGGCAGCACCATAAATGGATTGGAGACTATCGTGGATTAAAAAAATAAATAAGCCCATGCCGAGGAAGATCTAATGATTTTAAGCAAGTAAATAGCTACCGTGGAAACCAAAATTGATACAGATACAGGCATTTGTATATACAACGTATATGCATTCTACTTAAAAACAATTCAATATATAACATCTAGAATCAGAATAAGACATGTGGTTGAGATTGAATATGTACAAAAAAATTGTTTTCTTTGCAAAATGATTTGTCATAAAGATTTTAATCCATTTATTGTTTTTTTGTTTTCTTATTTTGTGTGTGGGGGGGTGTTTGTTTGTTTGCTTTTTAGTAGAACAATGGAAAAGATATTTGATGGGAACACAGAACACTTGGGTTCTAGTCTACCACTAACCTGTACCTGGGGTACTTTTTTAACTTTCTGGGTCTGAATGTTCTTCCATAAAATAACAATCAAATATCCCACAAAATGTAGGTATTTTAAAACTAGAATAGAAACTTGCTCAGCAAATCATAGTTGGTAGTTCCTGGATCCGCAAACCTGTAAAATTATCTCAAACAATTTTTATCAAATTCAGCAAACTGTCTAGCTTGTCTCTCCCTATTGGTGTCCCACTCCCCGAGCTGCTCAATGAGCTATGCTGATAAGTAAAAAGCACATTGCTTTTTAAAAAGAGCTGATCCTTCCTAAAATGGATGTTAGTAGAGTATGAATCATTCTATGCCATCCTGTAGTTTTGTGATTTATCGAGACTGAGTCAGCAACTTGTCATCTGAAAAGTAGTGGCTGAGTAGAGGGGGTGTTTGGATTTAGAATGAAGACCTGAATTCAAGTCCCGACTCCACCACTCTTCAGCAGTGTGATATCGGGAAAGTTGCCTACGTCTCTGAGTCTGTTTGCCCAGTGGAAAGGGTGTGATTCTCAACATTATTGAAAATGAGATAATAAACAGAATTCTATACTGCAAGTCATCACACTTGTGTAGGTTATTACTTTTATATTAATAACTCTAAGCAGGCATTTCATTTTTTCCAGATTCAAAAGGATTTCATTGAGCTCCTACTCCGTGTTAGGCATTATGCTAGGCAATTTCACTAGGAAGCTTCTATTTAATCCATAAGAGTTGCATTGAATTGTGCATACAGATTAAAGAATGAATTAATGTAGAATAATTTATGAGGATTTGGAGAAAGTGGAAATAATAGCAAGTTACTGCTTTTGAGGCAGAAGCTGCTACAGCTTCCTACTTTAAGTATTTGCCAATGTATAGCAGCTTTGGAAATGAAAGAGAAAATATTGTACAGGGAATGATTTGCCAATTACTTGCTAGGAGTAAAATAAAGTGTCACCGCATTTTTAACCCATTCTTTCTAGTCCCCAAGTTCTGGAGTGTACCTAAAGGCCATCTACCAGCAGCTATATTTATACAAGTTAGAGAGCAGTGTTCGAGCCATTTTCAATGAAAAGGACATCAGAACCAACAGGAAATGTACAAGTTAAGCGGAGGAAAGCCTGCTGTGTGCTTCTGGACCAATTATTTAACAAATATAATTTATTTCACTTTTTAAAATGCAACTATACATGGCAGTCCTTTTCTGAAAGATGAAATATAAATAAAGGGAAAGTTACAGATATGACTGCTATGTGCCAGGCACTTTATTATAATAAAAACAAAGCAATTTATATAGAGTATTTCTTCTTGTATTCTCTGCAATCCTGAAAAGTAGTTATTACTAATTCTTCTTTTTACAGGTGAGAGAAGCTAGGTTTAAAAATATTAAGTTATGCAGCCAGCAATAGTGGGATTTAAACTCTCCATCTATAATTCCAAACCTAAAATTATTCCTGAGAATGCTTTCAGGTTCCCAGTGGGATGACTCTTCATCCTATGGACTTACTATCCTTGTGATTCTACTTTTGAAGTAGATAGGAAGTTGCCTATCATGCCCATGGAAGGGACTCTGAAATGCTCTCATTTTGAGTATACTGCTGCCTGAAGATGCACAGTTAGAGTTTCATTAGAATTTGTCTTAAAGCTGGTTCTCTCTGTTAAAAAAAACTTTCCACAAGAAGGGCCAACTATCTGTTAGTAGCTTCAGGATGTGTGGCAGGTTAGAGCATCATTCCTCTATTCTTCACACCTGTCCCGTATTACAATTATACATCTGTGTCCTTTGCCGTATGACCTTAAAATTCTGCCTTTTAGAGTCAGGATTCCTTTCCTTCCAAGCTTGATGTCACGTTTGGCCATAAGTCTTTCTTTGGCCAATGGAATAAGGAAGAAGTGAGAATGTGCTGGCTCCAGGCTAAACTCACAAAAGGCATTGGCTATTTCCACTTGCTCTGTCATGTTCCTGCTATTCACCATGAGGAGAACATGCTTGAGTGCCTACTGATCCAAAAAGGATGAGAGAAATGTGAAACAGACCTGAACCCAACCTGCCACCTAAAGTAGGGCTGCCCAGCCCAGCCTAGCCTGTATCAGTTGGTTCACAGACCCTGAATAAATGATTTTTAATGGAAGCCTCTGAGTTTGGGGTTTAATAAAAAATTATCATTGCAACTGTTAAATAGCACAGTGTATATGAATTAATAGGGTTCGTTGGCCGGGCGTGGTAGCTCACGCCTGTAATCCTAGCACTCTGGGAGGCCGAGGTGGGAAGATCTCTTGAGCTCAGGAGTTTGAGATCAGCCTGAGCAAGAGTGAGACCCCGTCTCTACTAAAAATAGAAAAATTAACTGGTCCTCATGGTGCATGCCTGTAGTCCCAGCCACTCAGGAGACTGAGGCAGGATGATCACTTGAGCTCAGGAGCTTGAGATCAGCCTGAGCAAGAGTGAGACCCCGTCTCTACTAAAAATAGAAAAATTAACTGGTCCTCATGGTGCATGCCTGTAGTCCCAGCCACTCAGGAGACTGAGGCAGGATGATCACTTGAGCTCAGGAGCTTGAGGCTGCAATGAGCTAGGGTGATGCCACGGCACTCTACCCAGGGTGACAGAGCGAGACTCTGTTTCCAAAAAAAAAAAAAGGTTCGCGTGACTTGGCGCTTGTATAGCTTCCTTGAGACTCTGCATGACAAAAGAAGAACCTCTTCTGGCCTGGAAACAATTGAGAGTGCCAGAGCGATTGAATTACAGAGGGAAAACTGTTCTTGCAAACTCTGAAACTGGTAACTCACACTCCATGTTTAGGAATGGAAAGAATTAAATAGACTAGAGCATCTATCTCCACATTCAATCTCCTGCTCTGGAGCTCATTGTTGGTGCTTCTGGGTAAAGTAGGATATCTGAGAATTATCTGTGACGAGTTTTGCATTTAAAGAGAATATGCCAAAAGTGGAGAAAAATTGTGGGGTTTTTTTTTCCTTCTGAAATGACTTAATTTCTGTAGTGCTCTAATAAGCACGCTGTGCTTGATGGACTGATGGCCGGCTGCATTATGTGTGTTTGTTTCTCTACTGCTCTTCAGAGCCACAATAGCACTTCAGATAATGGCTGCTGCTTAATTACCATTACACAGATGTTATTTGGTCAGATGCTGCTCATCTCTTTGGCTCCTAAACATCTGATCTCTGCAGCAGCACACATTGTCATTCAGGTGGGAAGAAGCAGGGTTCTGAAGCTCACCTCCTTTTCCAAAACATGCTTCTTAAAGCCACCATAAGTACTGCCTTCTGAGGGAGGGGATGGGGGTCATATACAGAAAAACCTAATATTTTATTTAAAGAGGATTGGCCAAATTAATCATCCTATGTCTACAAAAAGAAGTACCAGGCCACCGTCAAATATGGTAATGTAGATCTATATTTATTGACTTGAATGTATATACATAATCCAATTGATTAGTGGAAAAGGTCATTAATAAACCACATATGTAGTATGATTCTGCTTTAATTATACAATTGTATATGTTGGGGGGTAGGATAGAATATAAATTAATATATATTCAAAGCCAATAGCCTTGAAGGTGCCAAGATTTTATTAGTAATCACTAATTAGTAATCATAGTAATAGGATTATGTGAGATTTAAACTTGAATATTTATACTTTTCCTATCTTGTTTTTATAATGAGTACTACTTTACAACTTTCCATAATCACAAAATGTATTTTCAAAGAATAAAAGAAGGGTGTGTCTTTAACTTTTTTTGCATTTCATATGTATTTCTCTTTATTCAAAATAATGTAAACCTGTCTCTTTCCTTCTCTATGATCAGAGTAGAGATAAATTTTCATGAATGAACTGGAGTCATTTGGAGAGCTTCAGAGAGGCCACTGGACACCTGCTACCTATGCATGATAGTCACTGTAAAATATGCTTTGTCAAGTCAAATTTAATGCTGCTCCCTGGAAAGGTGACAACACAGTCAAACATTCATTCAAAAAACCTTTTATTCAGCATCTAGAACAAGACATTGTTGTTTGCACTGGAGTAGAAGAGGGGACCCAGAGGAATAGTGATGATAACACTCTATGTTGGCTTTCTAACATTTCTTCCTATGTGGTATCAGTTATGATCGTCATGATATGGGGTGGACCAGGCCAAAGTATAATCACCTTTCAGGTGGACGAACTGAGACTCGGACAGGTGAAATGATGTACACGTCTGCATAGCACCATCTGGCTTCAGTCTTAGCAGCCTTATCCCTGATCCCTTAGCCCCTGTTCTTGGAACTGCATGCTTCATCAAAGCAATGGAAGTCACGATTTATGTATGTATGTATGTATTTATTATTGATTGATTGATTGATTGATTTATATCTACCTATGGTTGCCTGATGAACTCAGCTTTTCGCTTAAGGGATATTGTGTCTAAACATCTGGGACCAGTCACCTGGAATTGGATTAGCTCTTCAGCTAGATTATGCTGGCAAATCTGGCTGGTTATTAACACAGTATAAATTAGTTCATAAGAGTATCTTAAGAGCAGTCTGAAAGTGGGTAGGGAAAGAGGGAAGGAGGCCAGGACACCAGAGTGACAGGTCTGAGCAGTAATCTCCTAGTAGCTAGTGACAGCATGTGTGCCTCGGATTCTGAAGTGATCACATTCATTGATTCCCTGGTGTCCAGTCCACTTCAGAAAGAATTAGAATGTGGTCCAGGAAATCCCTTTCCCCTGCCTAGTAATTTGTTTAGATAGCAAAAATTGGGCCAGTTCTGGTGAGTAAGACAGGAGGGAAAATCATCTGGGAGCATTTTAATAAATGTTTCCTTCATCACACAAAGAGGGTGTCCCCTTCTTCTTCTTCTCAATGGCTCCCTGAAGGAAGGTAAAGCCTGGAGCTGCCACAGCCATCTTATGGCCAAGGGGAACCAGCCTGAGGTCGACACTCTTGGAGGGAACTTGGATATGTGATGACATGGATAAGATGACTGACTCAATAAGACTTCGATTCTGAGTTGTTGACTTCCTGCTACGTGAGATAATCCCTTTCCTCACAGCTGAAGCCCATTACCCTTAAGGTTTTTTGATATTTGCTGCCAGAAGCTTTCAAACCAATACAAGTTCCCCAAAGAAAAAAGTAGAGTCATGAGAGGGGAAAGTAGGAAATCTCTGATAATAAGAACTTTTATCTTTAATTTGTCTTAGCAATAGCCCTACCTGGTAATACACTGCAATATGTATATCAGAACTTCTCAAATGTTAATATAGTCCCTCCTGGGAAGCTTGTTAAAATTCAGATTCTGATTCAGTAGCTAGCTCCCAAGAGATGCTGATGTTGCTGGTCCAGAGCACACTTTGAGCAATAGCAAGAGTGTAGAGCACAAGGAATGGATGTTGAAACTGTATGTATTTGATTTAAGCTCTCAGAACCTTCTCATCATATGAAGGTAATATTTTATAAATTATAAATTATTATATAAAAGCTATCAAGAATGATGATAATGATGATGCTGATGATGAAAAAATGACTATTGCATGTGCATACAGGTAATATGGATACTGGGTGATTAAGATCATGGATTTTAAAATTAGCTACATAGGCCCAAATCTTGGCTGTACCTTTACTGGATGCATGGCCTCAGACGAATTACTTAATGTCTTTCTATTTCAGTTTCCTCATCTGCAATATGGCTGTGCTAATGGTACCAACCTTACAGAGTTCTTCTGGGGCTGGAAAGAGATAATATACACGCAAAGTGCTTGGAGGTACTTGGCAGATAGTAAATGTTCTAGCAATAGTAGCAGTAGTAGCAGTAATAGTAGTAGTAGGAATATCTTGCACAGCATAATGTTTTCCTTCAATTATCTTTCTTGTTTTTGGCCAAACTCCTGTCTGCACTGGAACTTTTTCTTGAGTGTTCTTTGCTGCTTCTCCTAAAATGAAACCTGATTTCATCCCTGTAATTCCACTTCTACACACTGATCCCTAAAAGCCAATGTAACATAACCCAAGTGTCTTACTGTTAGCTGGTTAACGCCACATATAAAATCTAGGGGATATACAAACAGCTCTTTATTAAGCTTACACTGGAAGGTTACGACCCAATCTGGGACCACAGAGGGGAGGAGATCCAGATCCACCCAGCACTCTACATGACAATTCGGCAGCCAGTAAAAAACAACTCTCCCCCTTGGATTTTTTTCTATCATCTGTTCTCCTTCTTCTGCTCTATTTTCCTCATCTCTCTCCTTCACCAACGCCTTCCCTTTTCTTGAGCTCATCCTCCTGAGAGCTATAGATAGGAAATAATTTAATTTATTTTTATTTGGTTCTGTTTCTAGATGAAGTCTGGCTGGATTCAACATCCAACCAACAGCCTTTCTCCTTCCCACCCCATTCCCTACCTTTGTCTTTGACTACTTCAGCCTCCAGGTTGATGAGCAAATTAGAGCTCTAACTTCTAAATTCCTCAGCTCTGTGACTTTGGGTTTATGAGATTTGCCTTTCCATTTCGATTTAGCTACCCAAAGTTGAATAAAATCATCACTCAAAGCTGCTCTACTTTTGTGATCTACATCCTAGAACTTCATTCCTCAAAACCAACTCCCTTCTCTGTCACTTTGCTCAGCTGAACAACCTCTCAAGGTTTCTTCTGACCCCCCACTAATGCATCACTTCCTTCCGGCTTTATTGGACTCTCCAGTAAACTCTAACTCAGCTACTTCGATGCTATCATCTCAATCACTTTAGAACTTCTTATTGCCTTGCTCTTCAGTCATGTTCCTCTGTCAACCCCCAGCCCTGGGTCATAACCACAGTTCTGTTTCTCTACTTCTGGGTTCTGAGATTCACTGGAAAAACTTAAAAAACAACCAAACCAAAATATTGATTCAGTATCAATCGAACCCTTGTCAACTTCTTGTCACTTTCTCCTCATCTGTTTCAAAGATTTTCCTACACTTTTCAGGCCTCCAATCTCACTTCTTCTTAGAGCAATGTTTCTTAAATGTTAATGTACAAACCTATCTCCTGGGAACCTTGTTAAAATGGAATTCCAGCAAGTGATCCTGAAGTCACTAGTTTAGAAAACACATGTTTGAGTAGGAAGGTCTTGTAGTTAAACCCTTTATGTTTTACAATGTCCACCATCCTGAGTGGACTAGTTTTCAAAGAAACTATATTCCTTTGTCTTACATCTTCAATCTCTTCCTTTCCACTATCTCCTTCTCGTATGCCCACAAACATGCTCAGGTCTAGCAAATATAACCTTTTACTAACTCTGCTATTCTGAAAAGCAACATTTCTCGAAATGTGTTCCATGGAATATCAATCTTACAAGGTACAATGTTGCATGGAAAAGATGGATTCTATGATCAAATACATTTGGAAATGCTAGGTTAAACATAGCTCAAAAGTTTCTTAATGACAGTATTTCCTACATGTATTCTCCCAGACACCCACTCTGGAATTACTTTAGTAAGTACTATTCTAGGAATCATCCTTCCTTTTGAGGCACAATCTTTCCAAACCATAATTCACATGGATTTTCTCAAGTTTCTCAGCATCTATTGAGCCAGTAAGCCCTTGCATTTCAGCTTTTGTTCACTATGCAACTGAAACTGCTCCTCCAATCTTGATCTTCAATCTTTAATCTTGGGCTTGCCAGCCCTAATATGTTCCTCTTAGGCCTTGTAATGATGCCTCAGCCCTATGGTCTAGGCCCTTCCACCCCATTTATCTTTCCAGCTGCATCTCTTCCTATTCATCCCTTCCTCTCCCACCTCCCCTGACTTAAAGAGAACATAAAAGTACATGCACCATAAACCAGGTACTCCAAGTTCTTGGCAACTCCAAAACAGCAAAGCCTTTCAGTACCTCTCGTGTTCTTGTTGTCTAGAATGCCCTTCTGCCCAATATTCAATTCAACCACTACATGCTCAAGGAAGCCTTTCTTCAATCCCCCCTAGCAGAATGAATGATTCTATTTCTGAGCTTTCCCAGCACTTGATTTATATCTCTATTCCAGTAGTTATCATGGTGCCTCTCAATTATTTGTTTACATGCATTTTTCTGGTCTAGAGGTAGGAGGGGAGATGATTCAATATTGTAAAATAGGAACACATTATGAAGCTATTTATGATCATTAATAACCATCATGCCAAAGCTAATGTGTCAATTATAATATGCTAGTACAGGTAGCAATAGTACTCTGCCTCAACTGTTACACCTGCACAAATGTGCCTGTGCTTTCTCTTTTTCTCTTTTGCTTTCTTCTTAGGTAATACTTAGAAAAGGCTCTACAAAGGTCTTCGGCGTAAGGCCTATTACACCATACATTTTCTTTTCATGAGACCTCTAGCATGATGCATTTCAAATGTTGACATGCACTTATACTAGCTGGGTATTTTGTTAAAATGAAGATTCTGATGTAACAGATCTGGGGTGGGTCCTGAGATTCTGTATTTCTAACAAGCTCCCAGGAGATGCCAATACTGATGATCTGTAAAGCACATTGAAACACGTATTTCCACTGCTATGAATTGAATAAGTGTTAAGTCCTGGCAGGACATTCATACATGAAAAATTTATATCTCAGGTGAGATTTGGGTTCAAAAACTAGCCAACACTGCATATAGTTAAAATTATCTTTGAAGAGTATGACAGAAAGGTGCCATGGTGGAGAAGAACACAGTTGCTCTCAATAAGTTCTTTGTGACTTTGAGTCTTTAGTGTTTGTGTTGAATGATAATCCATCCTTTTGTCAAGCACTAGATGAAGGTGTCAGTTTACATGTAGAGGTCATGTACAAAAATAAATGAATGATTTTTAAAAAGTAGGTAAATAAACAAATATCCTTAAATACTGGGATTACAATGTCCACCATCCTGAGAGGCACGTGAGAGCTCAGATGGCTGAGGGAAGAGCACCTCTTAACTGCACACCTCATGCCCATTCTGAGCCATAGGTTCACTGAGTGGAATGGTGAACAGAACTCACCCTTGGTTAATCATTACACTCCTCTATTTTCTATTTTTGACTGAATGAATATAGCCAAATATGCGTAAATTATAGACATGCAGTTTCAGTGTTCTCATAATATCAATGCCAAACACATGTAAACTTTTTGTGTATTCCTGCCATCTGTAGTTTAAGATCAAAAGTTCAGAATTTCTCAGACAACCTGTGAGTCAAGGCTTGCAAAGCAGTGAAATATAATATGGAAAGCCTGTCATAGAATATTAAGTAACGTAATAAACATATTTCTGCTGAAATCTATAAACCTGCCATTTTTGGATGCCAACAATAAGCCAATAGAACAAAGTTGACATGATTTTTTCATGATTCCTTATCTCTTTTATGGACTATTTCCAGTAAAAGAACGAGATAGCTTTTCAATTTATTGTCACTTGGTTCCTGGTCTCTCCTTAGGGAGATTAGTTGATCATGAGTATTATACAATTCTGAAATATTCATTTCATCTTTACAAATAACATTGAAATTGAAAGATTTTATGTCGCTCTAATAGAGCCCAATGAACTTTCCAGGCATGTGATTAAAGATCGGGTAATGATCACTTTTGCTAGAATCTGTCTTTATACTTATGTCTTGCTTTCCCTACTACCTACATCACTCTGCACGAATCAATAGAATTTTTGGAAAAGAAGGTATTGCTAAAATAAAATTCGTAATTAACCTCTTTTACCTCCCAATCTCCGAATCAAACTGGACTAACAACCTGCTCTTGATTTCCCTGAACAAGCTAATCCTGCCTTCTGCCTAAGGGTGCTCTGGGATACAATTGAAAATTTTAAGATATAAAAACACACTGGAACTATACTAAACAACTCAGCAATGTGTCTTCTAAGGTGGACAGATTCTTGGTAGGCAGTCCTAATTGTTGCAATCGCTTTTAGGTATTCTAATGCACTCAGCTGAATTATGCACCACACTGCTTCTGAATGACACAGCCATTTCTGACTCCATTAATATGGAAGATTTTAGCCAAATGCTCTTAAACGATAGCTTCTCTTTATTTGTAATTTCAGACTCTATTGATTTCCTTCTGTTCCCTTCATTATGATTTCAATTGATTACCTTGGCAACTGCAATAACAATGATTGCACTTGACACTGTCTGAGACTCTTGAGATGGTATTTGAATAGGAATGGTATAATTTGGGGGAAAGTGCCTGCAAGAACCTGTCATTAACAGTACACTTACACTTTACTTTTATTGACTTTCCTCTCTTTTGAGTAGGCTCTTGTCACAGAGTTGGCTGTTAACAGGGCTACAGTAGTAGTTCAGATTTCTGTGGCTCTTCAGAGGGTAAAAGATTCTTATTATTAAAGGGAATGGAAAGGGCTTGCATATATACACACACACATATATACACATTATACAACATCTGTGAGTGCGTGTGTGGGTGTGTGCACGTGCGTGTGTAGCTATTGCCCTTTGCCAGTGTTGCCAGCTCTGTGACTTGCCATCCAGATTAACTTACCAGCTGGGGTGGGCATCTGATGGTGGTTGAACTCTTAGGGGATCAGATCTCAAATTAGAGACTCCAGCCAAGATTTGATAATGAGTTCTGTACAATGTCTTTATTAGGCTTTTAAGAAAGAAGGAAACAAACAAACCTTCTTTATGTCATTGTCACAGCGCAGAATTTAAAATTCAAAGGCCTAACTGTGGATTGCAAGCTGCGAGTTTTATGTAAACTCTTAGGTCATCCCTTTAGCTCAGTTGGCCCTTCCTGAAAGACTGATTTCTGCATGAGATTCATGGAGAATATTGGCTGTGGGACACAAGGGCATTTGTGGTCACGCTTTCCTAAGTTCCTTTCCTCTAGTGATGTTTTAATTAAGTAGCCACTCATTTATCCTTTTGCTAACAGCTCAAGTCTTCTGGAACAAAAGGAGGTATGTGCTACGTTGCAGGGCTTCACAGGAATTTAGGAATGCTAAGTGTCAGCGATTTTCTTCTAAGAGGCTCATGTTCTGTGCATTCTTTGGAAAGAGATAACACTCTGCTCCCACCAAAATGTTTGGCTTATTTAAATGAGATAAAGTGTGATCAGAAGAATCATAAGTTAGAACTCGGTAGACATGGTTTCTAGGTTTCTCTCTGCCATGGACTATGTGAGCTTCTGTAAGTCAATTTACATCTCTAGACCTCAGTTTATTCATCTGTAAAACATGGGGATTGGATTCAGTGATGCCTAAGGCCCTTCCTAACTCTATATTTTCATAAAATATTTGACAAAGAAACTTGGTGAGCCAGCTTATTACATATAAATGTCAATGAATTTAAATAGGGGAGAAAGTGCCTGGCATAAAATGTGCTTAGTATTTGCAAAAATCTGCAAATTTGAAAGTAAACAAATAAATACCAAAGAGGTTTTTCAATTCAAGCTATTTTCTTTTTCTCTTCAAAGTCATTCATCCTTGCCCTTGCTTGTGTTGCTCTGTTGCTTTTGTTGAGCTGAAAGCTAATTAGATTTGATCAACTATTTCCTGTTGATTTGGAAGACACAAGATTCTAGTTCCATCTTCAGAATAATCAATTTTTAATTTGATATTTCTTAACTTTGCCACAATATTGTGTGAGTATAAGTGCATGAGGATTGGGCAACAGAAACCTGTGGCATTACCAACACGATATCAGAGAATGATAAAATCAGTTTTTAGGGTCATACAACTGGCATCAGTGATTAAGCTGAGACTTAAATGACCCAAGTCCTCAAGAGACACTTTAAATGTAAGCCAGTTAGGATATGATGTGTTGACTGCATGTTGTACTTTGTACTATGGATTGTGAGACAAGAGAGAAGAGGGACAGGTACAGGGCACCCTCTAAAGGAAGAGACAAAGGAAGAGGAAAAGGAAAGAAAGCAGATTTTGGGAGAAGACTGATTAAGTCAGATTCCTTTCGCATTTCCCTTTCTCGGGAATCTGCCTTTTTTCACAGAACTGTAGATTCTCATTTGGTTTTGACATGGCACATCCTTCATCATTGCCAGAAGCGAAATCAGCATCTTCTGGATGAAAAGTCTTCATATTTACCGTGTTTAAGAATGTCAATCATTCACCAGCCTCAATACTCAGACTCTCTGTGTCGGTAACCGCTCTGCCAGCAGTCCTAAAAACAGATCTGGAGTAAACAGTGGATGGATAACAGCTAAACCACCTGACAATACTGAAGATCCAAGGCAAGGTATAATTTTAATCATGGAAGTCAGATATGCAAGGAGCTTCCCCTTTCTTTTTAACAAGCCCTACCCATATTTCATTGTCACTTAACACAACCCTTACACGTGAGGATCTCTGTCGTTTAAGAGAGGGTTGGTGACAACCATTTTATTATGAAACACTGCTAGAAGATTAAGAGAGAAGAAATGAGATTTGGGGCCCAGACTTCTTGACTCTCTATAGCTCTTGGTAATTGTTTCCTTTCTAAACTGAAAGGCCAATTTAAAATGGAGAAAACTTGTAAAACAAGAGTAACTAGACTATGCCAGAAAAGACCTGGGTAACGTTATAAGTTTTACAAAGAGGTTTCATATACTATACACATTTGTTTCTCACAAGAATACCAAAAAGAAGATATACTTATTGCCTTATGTCAATGGGGGAACAAACTCACAGAGTTTAGCACGGTTTATGAAAATATTAGGAAGCAAAAGTTAGAAATTGAATGCAAATATTACATCAAGTTAGAATACTCTTTCCATTATAGCATAGCTTCCTTCTGGAAAACAGAGCTCTGTATTTTTAAAAAGTCCTTTCTGGGCGATCATGCCAGGGTAGACTGGGGTGTGTCCGTGAAGGAGGTGAGGGGCCTTTGGTTTTGGTAAAAAAGTGATTTTTGAACCTCAGAGGTTATGGTTGCTAACAGTAAGGACTGTTCTTGGTACAACTTCTGAGACACTGTAATAAGTCCTGGGATCGTTCTCCTCTGCCAGCACCTCCCTGCTGGCATCCTACCCAAAGGCTAACAGATCTGGGACACTGGCACAGAACTTTGGAATGAGCAGGTTCTCCTTGTGTTGGTGCCCCTTTGTAATGGTTGCTCGCATCCTCATTCCACTGCCAAGGAATGTGTCCTTTTGTGAGGGCATTTGAAGGAGATGCTTTTTTGTTTAGTGATTTTCTGCACCAGCAGTTTCTTCATTTAGAGATTGAAATGGATATACTTCACCTTGGGAAGTGATGTTCTAGAATCTGTTCCTTTTCTGCCAGCAGCCAGGTGGCAGAGACACTGCAAACATGGGATGAAAGAGGACACAGCTTTTGCTGAGGAGAAAAGGGTCTGTGTGAAGACTGTCAAGTCCAGGAAATCAGTCTGGCCATCCTTTCCCAGAATTGAAATAAAATAACCAACTTTGCTTGCCAGAACAGTGGCAGAGAAACACTATAGAATGTATAGAGTCAGCAACGTGGTTTCTACTAGGGTTTCTTTTTTAAATGCTTGTTAATGGGCATCTTTGATGTTCATAAAAGTGCCACTTATATGAAAATTTAGTGGGACAATTTAATCCAGAGACCATGATGGATACATTAGTGAAGAGTTTGACAATCTGGGAACTTAACCAAAAGGGAAACAACCACATGTGGAGAGGCACATAAAACAGAATCGAAGTTTACTGCAACACAGAGATCATTGCACTGGGTGATAGTCATTAGGCAGCATGGTGTACGTACAACATGCACTCTTCAAGTGCATTGTGCATTAAGAAGCTGTGTTTTGAGGTCAAAAAACAGAACTATCTCAACTTAGGCATGAGTTGGTTCTGGATTCAAATCCCAACTCTGCTGCACACAAACTTTATGACCTTGGAGGATTCATTTAACCTTGATGAACCATGGCTTCATCGCCTGTGAACTGACGATAATAATGGTACTAATTTGGCAGCATATAAAGCATTCGATACATGGCAATCATCATTGCCACTATTATTCAATTCTAAAAAGACTTTATATTGGTTATATTAGCATTACTTTCTGTTGTTCACAGTGTTTATTTCTCAGGTCACTTGTTCTACATACAATTCCAAAAGGTTAGCCTTTTGCTTTTAGATCTGCTCTAACAGGATAGAGAAAAGGATCAAGAAATGGCCTCTCTTTATTAGGAATATTGGTAGAAAATCACAAAACGTGCCAGTCTGTAGTTACTTGGTTGGAGAGGTATGATTTGCAACTCAATTGATTGTCCTTGGTTCACTGCCACTCTGAGTTGACTGTCCAGACTCTCAACTGTCACAGCAAATATTTCCTGTTCTCTAGTCCTGGGCACTTGTTCATATAGTATCTCCCATTTCTCAGCCATTGTTGCTTTGAAAAGAAGACTTGGCCAAAAATCTACACTGACTATATAAGCTCATTCCATCTTATGTGATTTCTTTTTAAATTGGCATTTGCTCCTAGATCTATTTCAGACCAGTCATATTCTTCATTAGTTATTTGCGAAAGCATAGATTTCTAGTCACTGACAGTAGGGTTAAAATTAATGATAATATCAAACAAGTATATATATATGGTGCATTGTTCTAAGCACTTTAAATATATTAACTTATGAATTCTCAGAGCAGTGGGTAGATACTCCATTATTATCTTCAATATACTGATAAATAGTACCACTCTTAGGCCAGAGCGAGAGGAGTTCTTGCCCTAAGTCAACTTATTTAATCTCTCTTATTTGCTTCCTCATTTTCAAAAACAGAGAGGACAGAAATCCCATGTGAAGCTATTAGCACAGTACCTGACACATTGAAGGCACCCCATAAATGGGGATCAGATTGATAATGGAAGCAGCATCAGTAATAAAGATAATAATAGAAATAATAATAATGGTAATAGTTAATGTTCATGTAATAGTTACTACAATCTAGGCATTCTGCATTTTCATTTTTTAATCCTGACAAGAAAGTCATGAGGGAGTTCTATTATCATTATTATTCCCTTCTACGAATGAAGAAACAGAGGCACTGGGAGGCTAACTTGCCTAAAGACACTGGGATGACAAAGTGGCAGAGACGAGATTCTAAACCAGGGATCAGCAAACCTTCTTTGTAAAAAAACCAGATAGGGAGTGTTTTCGGCTTTGCTGCCAGTGCAGTGACTCTACTCTGCTACAAAAGCATCTATCAACAATACACAAACAACTGAGGATAGCTGTATTCCAATAAAAATTTATTTATGAACACAAACATTGGCATTTAATATATTTTTACATGTCATAAAATATTCTTCTGACTTTTTTCCCAACCATTAGCTTAGAGGTCACACAACAATGGGCAATGGGTTGTGTTTGATGTGCACGCCGTAGTTTACTGTTCTCTCTTATCGAAGTGGGTTTTCTCCTTGTCCACAGGGGGCCTAGTAGGTGTAGAAATTGACCATTGAGGGGAACAAGAAGGAACCATATGATAGGGGGAAAATAACCCATTTCTGAAAGAGGAACATTTGGAAAAAGTGATGGGACCCAAGGAGAAAGAACCATCATTTTGAAAGCATATGGTGAGGAACCAAAGAAGCCAGTCTGAGAGTCCATGTAAAGCTACTTGTAGTTTTGTGATGTAGTAAGATTTGCAGCTATGGTAAGCAACACAACCTAGCCTAACCTTGTGCTGCAGGGACTGAGAGGGAGAAAGGAGTGATAGGAGACAGATTTAAGGCCTGAATAAGCAGTTTATCAGCAATAAAAAAAGAAAAGCAAAAAGTCTGTGCATCCATTGCTTGCTTTTATTGATGCACTATCAACACAAGCATTCTGCTCACTATCAAAGAGACATTTGTGAAGTCCATACGTCAGGCATTAAGTGATGGATTTAGGTACTATATAGAAAGGGATTTTTGTTCTCAAACAGCTCACAATTTCAAGAATTTTTCTAACTATCAGGTCTGTACCTCCCTTTTTCTAGTGCAGATTGGAACAAATGTTGAAAATCCTGTTAGAAGGTTCTGTCTTTGTCTAAAATTAAGATCTCAGCTGGTAGAGAAGGTTGATTAATTCCATGGGCAAAATCAAGCCTGTTCTATCTGGTTAAGAGTAGCTGAACTACAGTCCCAGGCTCTCCCCTGTCCCCACCCACTTCTCCCTTCTTCGAGGACCTGCTGGTGACTGATCATTTTAACCATTGTTCTGTCTGTGAGATCAGTCTCTCTTTTCTTTTCAGTTGGAAAAATACAAGGAACACATCAACCAAAATAATAAAATAGAAAAGGAAGTAAGTAGTCACACAGGAAGCATTTTAAGTCACCCCCATCCACTGAGAAGTTTTCTTTAGATGTGGTTCAGGTTTAGATGTGTAGTCAGGGGTTAACTTTAGGGATACACTTTAAACCAGGATCTGGACATTTAGGTGTGCATATAATGTTCACCCAGAACCATTTTTAATACCGTCTCCTTGCTGAATTTCTCAGAGAAATCCCCACTTCTCAATTCAGAAAGAGCACATAATATTTCACATATTGCTCTATAGAAGTCTTTCATAGGGAAAAACCAGTGCTTTCATGGAAAACTGTGCATTATCTAGATCACACCCTTTGGGGCTTTGTGATTCTGATTCTAGAGTAGCTGTGTTACAACTTTATAAGCTGTAGATAGTTGAGAGAAATGCAAAATCATTCTTGCGTATAGACAAATTCTGTCCAGCAGAAGTTCAACTGACTTCTCCACTCCATTGAGCAAGAGCTAGTTTTGTCCCCCATTTGCACCTTCCTTTCACTATTCCTGATCTATAAATGTACCTGTTCTTTGGATTTTCCTTTCCAACTTCCTGTATCACCTGACCAGTTCCCTCATTAAGGAGTTAAGTAAAATCTTTTACATATGTTTATTTTGTATCAATGCAAGAATCATGTTTTTATGTTTTTTTGAAAATTATCTTTTAATACTTTCTTCTAGCTTGCAGATTAGGGATTCACACCTGGCAAGAACCTCTGTCACCAATGTCACCTGCACCTGCCAAGGTGAAGATAAATAGAAAGTGTATTTGCCTATCTTATTTCTACAGCTTAATTTCATTCCAATAATCATATTAAATTTTGTGTTAACTTGCTTCAGAGCTCTGGGGAATGGAAAATAATAGCGTCTTTCTGGATTGGGGAAATATTTTTAAATAGCCCAAAGGCACAATGTTCTACATAACAGCATAAAGGCAGCAATTACAGCATTTCGACACCTTTCTTTCTCTATTACCTCCAGCTAATAAGCTTTGCAGAATCAAGGTTGGTTCTTCTTGAACAGCTTAAAATAAAATGTTCCTCTTTTATGTGGTTTTGTCCATCTCTCTTAAAAAAAATCAGATATTAATAAATATCACAATTGTTTGGGGCTTTTATAGACCAAAATAATTGACTAAAGAAACAAAGTTTTAAAAATTGAAAAATGTGAAAACTGTATACTTCTTTGAGAACATTAGTGCAAAATGTTCTTTCTACTTGGCTGGCTAGAATGGAGCCTGATGTAGAAAGAGCATAACTCTATTACTCGACGATGGTTGCTCAGTATAATGCACTCTCTTTCGAAATAGGTTTAAGAAGCTAATAGAATTAGTTGATTATAATTAGGGATGATGGGACCGGACGATGCTGGCACAATTCACCATCTCATTGAGTTAGGCAGACCCTGCTGGACGTTTTTCTGGCCTGGCATTGTGTCCACCTGAGTGACTTAGTGGATTGTAATTTTAAGTAAACTTGTGGGAGTAAAAGTCAAATTGTACTAGGTGACAAAATAATAGAATGCAAAGCAGGAAAGTCACTGAGGTTACAATGACCCTTTCAAAGAGTTTACCATTGAAAAGGAGAAACGGGACCATGCTGGCTTGCAGGGGCAAGAGAATTGGCAAGAAGACCTCAGGGCAACTTTATACGAGTAGGGAAAGAAATCAACAGAAAAAAGAGATTCAAGATATAGAGGAGATATGGGAATAATTGATCAAGGAGAAATAGGTAACAATATTATCAAAGCAAGCTTGAAGTATTAGCCTAATGGGAAAAAAACACTTTTATTTTCCCTCTTAGACATTGTTGGCTTACTCTCTTTTAATGTTTTAACAAAGTTATTGGACCCTTAGATAAAGTTATATAAATCGTGTATAGGGAGCTGACAGTGAGTGTCTCAGTTACGAGCTGCCTGTGACCCACAGTTTGAACTCACTCAAGCAAGTTTTGTTTTTGCTGCATTGACCTCCGTGCCTCAGACTTGGCTCTTATCCCTCAAATACTAGTCAATTGGATAGTCTATTGGACTATATCCTTGGCTTTCAATTTTCTTTTAATACCTGGGAACCAACTCTGAGATCGCCTTGAACTCCATAGCCAACAAATTGCAAGATCATTCCCCTTTTCCCCCTTTGCCCAGCAGAGATCCCAATGAACACACTTTGTCCTGGAGGAGATTGCAGAGCCTGAGTCAACACTGAAATGCACCATTTGACCACTTAGGAAATGAGGCATAGCTGGATGACTCTTGGACATAAATCCTCCCAACTCCAAAATATGGAAGTCCTTTTGGGAAGGAGATCTGATTAAAAGAGGAAGAGTTTGTTTTCAGTTCTGAGATTGATGAGACCACAGAACATCCAAGTACAAGATTTGGAAATATGGCCTTGATTCCCAGATAAGAAACCCCCAGTTTTATCTCTCTTATAGAAATTGGGGCTATTATCCACCCCTAAAATAAATTCATACACACATACACACACACATATTAACACACATACATATACAAATATATGTGCATAGATGACTTAGGGGTGGTCTCTCTCTCGGTAAGTAAATGTATATTATCTTTGTTTCCATTCACATCTTCCTTAATATTTTATTTTTTTGTCTGTGTTCCTTTCATACATAACCAAATGAGTTTTAGCAAAAGAGTATTTAGCAAAGAATGTAAGTGCTCAGTTCATTTTTTCTGGCAATGATAATGAGTTGCTTCTAAAACTATTTTACATAGGCTCAGCCTTCCTCTATATTATTTAAATAAATGAGTTAACAGGCCTCAGCTTCCCACCAGGAGCTGTAATCAATGAATACAGCCTGCATCCATCCTCTAGCAGGCAGGCTGAGGGAAAGCAGAGCCCCTCTTAAAAGACTATGGGAGGCTCATAGATTACCTCGTAAGACCCAACTTGTTCGTCTCTAGGGAACTGCATTTTAAAATGGCCAAAGCCATAAAACATCCTTGGGCTTTCTTTATTGCCTTCATTTTCACTTATTGCCATGAGTGTAAGTCATTAGGAAGATTCACTCCACCAAAGGACCATGAAGAATTGACTAAAATGGAGAAAAGTATGGGGTGAGCCGAAGGTTTTCTATTTGTACAAGTGTTGAATTAGTACATCCAAGAGGTCTGTGGAAATGAGTAGATTTGACACACTCCATTAAGGGGGCATCCAGAAAATCCTCTTGACATGGGAACTGCAGATTTGGCCCAGGTTTTCCTGGTAAGAAGTTAGCTTCATGTCAGCTGAATGTAATGTAATAAGAACAAAATATGATCTCTGGCTATGCTAGATTTACCAATACTACCGAAGTTCTTCCTATAACACTGATTGGCATGAGCCACTGAGTCCCAAAGAAAACCTTTTTCTCCCCCTCCAAGTAAACATTCTCTGCAGGCCAGGTGTCTCCAATAGAATGGGTTGAGAGCTTAGCTTCTGTAATTAAACTGCTTTTATAGTGCCTGTATTCAACACCACTCTGCCCCTCGTTGTTCTTTGACCTTGAGCAAGTTGTTTAACCTGTAAGTCTTGATTTTTTTCTTTTGTAAAATTCGATGTGGTATTTCTTCCATTTTTCCCTCCATATTCATTAACTACCATTCTCCATCCTCTTATCAACCCCAGAAGGCAAATCATTACAGACAGAATGGCAGAATGGCCATTTAATTTGTAGTCCAAAATGAGATGCTTGGATATAAGAAAAGGAGACTGTTAATATTTAGGCCAGATGAAGGGCATAAACTGGTATTGTTCCAGGTAAACCTGCAAATATGGTCTGTTAAATGAGCTATGTCAGTGGGCTCTTTTACCCCTGGCTTCTGAATAGCTAGTAAGAGATTGGAAGAGAGAAGGGAATGATGCCACGGCCTTGACTTTCCTGACTTCCCCTTTGTGGTAGTTCCCAAAGCTAGCTAAGTCTACCAACCCGGGGGTTAAAGAGCTACCAGGCGGTGTCGCCATGCAGCTCTTTCCAGATTCCAATAACTGCTAACTTCCCTCCCCACTTCAGGCCTAGAGGTGGTAACTACAACCTCTGTTAGCAGCCCAAGGTTACCGCACTGTCACGTGCAGTCTCCCTACGCTATGCCCACAACTTTGTAAATAGCTCCCTCATTAAACCCTCTTCAGATGATGCCTACTTGAGTATATTCTTTGTTTATTGCCAGTATCCTAATGGACAAAAATCTATACAGCAATTGTACCTACCTCCTGGAGTTCTTGATTGAGGTAATCCATGAACCATGCATAATAGCAAGCAATCATTAAAAAGTAGTGATTATAAATAATAAATTGTACTTTGCAAAGGAGTTTTGAATATTCCATCTAATCTTGTCGTCAGAATATGTATGACAGGAAGCTAACATTATGTTCCTACTTAACAGTGAAGAAAATTGAAGCTAATCGAGTTAAATGACTTGTCTAAGTTTACAGCACCAAAGAACAGGTTTGAGATTTGAACCCAGGCCTCTTGAGCCCAAAGCCACATTCTTCACTTACCGTAGCACATAGTAATACTGTTTCTAACCAAGAAAGTCTCATTGGATTTTTCATCAACCTTTTCAGACATAATTGTGAGGTATCACCATCCATCATCAATCATATGGAGTTGCTGTTCATTTTTAAAACTGAAAGACATCATGATTAACTTGTTGAGATAGAAGGAAGGCAAGATGCGGAACAAAGGAGAAAAAGAACTATTGTGCGGTCAACTCCAAATGGCCCCTGCCCTCATCAGCCTTTTCCCAAAAATTTAAGGTCATTGTTACATTTATGCTGTGACTCTGAGCAATTGACTTGCGCACCCCCAAAATGCCTGCTGTGTACTCCTAGAAGTCCTCAAAGGTGCCTCCCAAGCAGTCCATCATCCAGAGTCGCTGATGACCTTGCCTAGTTTCTTCTCCATTGCTCTTGCTCCCTCTTTTTGACACTGTTGTCTTTAAAGCAGCTTAGAGGAGCCTTGCTGCTGCCTCTGCTGATGGTGCCGTGATAAGCAGGCCAAAGTCTGTGCCAAGGTCACTGTATCCAACTGTTCATAACGCTTTCAATCTCTGCAGAACAGAGAGAACAGCCTCCTCCTTTTTCTGAACCATACTGGTCTGGTGAAGCTTGAGGCAATAATATTTGTGCCAGCATTTCACAAGCTCTCGAGAATTCCTCCTTCAGTTTCTGGTGCCCATCCATTATGCCACAAGGACACAGACTCAATCCAAGGGGCTGGATGAGAAGTGAACTCCATTCTTTGCCCTCTTTTCCCCCTCTCTGATCAGACTTTTCTTACTCCAAATAAGTAAGTTGTTCCCGCAAAGGGATTTCAAACTGAAATCCCTTTGTGTAACAACTGCTGGATTCAGACCCTGGGCAGATGGAGCACACTCGCAACCCCTGTGCCCAGCTCAGTAAACCCCAAATCCCCTGTGACAGTGGATGTTATTCCAGGTTTATTGCTTCAGAGGGAACAAAAACCATCAACTCCTGAAACAGAAAATCTCTGCAAGCAGGTCTCGTTAGCAGAAAAATGTCCCAGCTACTATAATAAAGAGTCTCTTCTCTCTGAGGGTCAACTTGACCATCTTTCCCCAAAGACCAAGTGGCATTTATGAACTAAGCAAAGGAGGAATTTAGAAACTCTACATTCTCACCACACTTCTGCTATTTATTGACTTGATGTTTGGCTTTGGGCAAGTCACTTAACCTCTCTATGCCTTTGTTTCCTCATCTGGTAATAAAAAAAGAACTAAAATTACTCCCCTCATGAGGGAGTTATGTGAGTTAACTAATTAAGGAACAAAAAGTTCCATGTAAATGCTAACTAGCCTTACTATTCTTGTAGGGGAGGACTACTGACGTGTGCTCAGTGGTGCTGCATGCACCCCTTTGTTACTCAGTCCTCTCTGGGCGCCTCCACCTGTAGCCAGCCTCACCTGGACCACAGCCTGGCTCTCAGGCTACCAGGACAGGGCTCAGCTACTCACAGCCTTGGGAGAATGTTGTGAACCTCAGACTTCAGGTCAACCCTTCCCAACTTACCCATTGTCAGAAAGCAAAGTGCCAGCTACTCATCTGACAAGGACTGCCCTTAGAGAGCAGTCATTAGAACACCATTAGTAGTCATTCCATTGCTAGCCACCCTTAGTCCTCTGAGATAATGGCAAGGAAACAGGCTGCTTTGCTATCTGTTCCCAAATATGTGATTGGCACATATACAGTATACATACACATACACACGCACAGATTTCCCACATCTGGCAACACCTGTGTGTGCAGGTTGCTACCTTAAAAGTCATAGAAATGGTTATACACACTAATGAAGGAAGCCATAGAGTAGTTAATCCAAAAGACTGAAACTCCTAACACCATTAATATTTAGACTTGGGATGCAGTACACAATCCTTTTAGTAGATTTATCTTTTGCCTGGACTACTGTTAAAATCCACTTACCTTTTCTGAGCACATATAAGCTGTCAGGTGGCCAACCTTCCTGTTTTCATGTCTGAGTTCAGTGTATTCCCTTTGCTTCAAATATTTTACTGCCTCCCCGCCACCATCTTATTATGTCTTGGAGATCCAGCTCAAGTCCCAACTCTTCTAGAAGTCACAGGCTTTAGAATTTCCTCCCTCAACATTACTTTAATGCTGAGTATCACTCATTTGGTTCTTAATATTTTCCACCTTATGCTGCTATTTGTCTTTTGCAAATGTATCCCAGATGTTAACAAGGGTCTCTTGGCAGCTTTAGATATAAATAGCATTAATTTAAAACTTCATTTAACACCTGGTGAAAACTCAAAGCCCTCTGCAAGATTTTCTCGAAGTACTTTAGGGGCTTACATTTCATATGGTACCTCTGACTATAGGCTTATACCCCTTTTGAAATATTTCAGATTATAGATCATCTTATTTCCCCAGAGTACAGTCTTTGTTGTGTTTTGGATACATCTCAAGATAAAACTCAGTCATTGCTTTTGTTGTTTGGCTCCTGGATATTCATGCTACCTGGGTCTCACTTTTTATCCCAAAATATCAAAATATTTTTTCCCCCATAAAACAGTTTCTTCCCAAAGAGAATTTCATGCCAGTGTTCAGATGGCATTATTCCACACCACTACGTGTATGCCCTCCCTTATACGATTATATTACTAGCTCTTCTACTCCAGATTAGTTCTCATTCTTATTTTATATTCCTAATGCTCAGTACAGTCTAGGGTCTGATTGGTGGTGGTGATGACCACTGTATGCGAAGCCTGGTGCTTGGCATGGTGGGAAGCATAGAGGGGAATGTGATGCAGAGTCTGACTTGAGGAAGATCACGATCTAGTGTAAGAGTTATAAGTTTAGTCGTGATGATGATGGTGATACTGATGACAACGAACAGTAAAATAGAGGGAATAGGAAAGACATCATGTGTCTTCAAGTTGAGAAGAAACAAAGGTTGCCTATTATAGAAAACCTATTATATGAATGTGCATTGATAATTAGAAGTAAATTATACTTGGTAGTAGATCTATAGACTTGTCTTCAAAGTACAGGATTTCACATAATGACTAAATATAGAGCTATAGATTTTTTGTAGAAAGTTTATTGAAGTTTATTTGTCATCATTTAAAAAAATCTACATTTATTTTAATACTTTCATATTGAATTAATTGATTAATATTTTTAAAAATTATTTAAAATTCAGATATTCATTTAAAAAGCAATATTACCAACTCCTACTATCACTCTGATTTAGAAATAAAGCATTAATGATACATTTGAGGCCTTCTAGATACCGCTCCCTCATCCTAGTGTCCTTTCTAACAGAGATAATTAATCTGTAATACTTGAATTTTTTATTTCCACTTTTCCAGATCATGCTATGATAAAAACCTGTACCACCTGTCCTTGGAGGCAGACTTGTGATTACAAATTCCCAATGCCTTTACTCAACCTTCATTTCCCAAGAAAAGATGGATTCCCAGTTGTCTTCCTTTCCCAGCGGGCAGATTCTTTACTAATCCATCCTTTAATTGGGAGTGTAGCCCTTCGTGAGCCCTGGTTTTATAATGAGTTGTCAACTCCTACTCCCCACCACCTGTGGGCCAATAGCCTGCCTTGTCTCCTGGGGTGAATGGGGCCATTAAAACACAAGCCCCACAGCTACTCGGCCTCCCCATCCTCAGCTCCCTATCCCCCCAAGTAGGGAAGCAGAGGCTTCATCTTTAGTTTACATTTCTGATTTCCTGTTCCCTGTTAATTTCTGGCTTCTGGAAATTAACTTTCTTTTTTTTTTGTGAGCTTAGTTGTTAATTTAAAAGTTTGTTTTCCATTTTTATTCAAGGTTTTTAGTCTTCCATAGTATCAGAAATGTAAGTGACTCTATAGATTTTTTCTATTCCATGGTCTACTTTATGACTCCAAAAAGGCACACGTTTGTTCAGCACTCCTCCCTTACTGTTCACCAGCCACAACCACTAGCCTTCTATACACCAAGCATGTCCCACTTTGCCGTTTTCTCTACCTAAAACACTATTTTCCAAATACTTTCTTCTTAGAGTTTAGATCTCAGTTCAAATGTTTTCTCAAAAGAGATTCCCTTGCAGATCACTCTATCCAAAGTGATCCCTCAATGAGTTATCCCCAATTGCTTCCTATCCTATCATCTTATTTTGTTGTCTTTACGATACATTTCTTTATTTGAAATTATCTTCTTGCTTTTTCTGTTTACTTGTTGAATGTCATTTCTACTTTTCATATTGTGAAATACTTGAGAGCAGGGACCCTGATGATCTGATTTACTATGGTATCATGTAAGCCTGGAATAATAATAAATACAGAAGACTCCTTGAATAAATAGTTATTATCCGAATTAATTAATTACTTAAATGTATGTAAGGCACAAAATATTTAGGCATGGAAGATTTAACATTTAACTTTGCATTCTTTAACATCTTTCTGGAAGACGAAATTTTGGAACAATTCTAAATTGCCAAGTAACTAGCAACAAGGCAAGCAAATAGAATCATGTTGAATAAATGAATGGATGAATAAATAAGAGAATGAAATCAATATAAGCAGATTAAAAAGAATTCTGCCATATACTATTTCACAATGGTTAATCTACCTAATTCAACATCTTTCTCTTGAAATCAATTAGAACCATTCTAGATGATCAAGCACTGATAGCCACGAAGCAGAAAAGTTTGGAATCTTCCCAGAAAGTGAAGCTGTGAAGGGCAATGAAGTAAAAAATTGATGAATGAAGAAGAAAACGTTTCAGATATGTTAGCTCTTGTCTAGAAGTCAAACATGAAAGAGAATAATAAGGACTTTAAGGTCACAAGAAAGGGTTGAAAATCATTGACTTGCATTCAACAAGCATTTTTGAGTACCTATAATAGGTGCCAGCCCTGGGAATATCAACATGATTGAGACGTGCACATGCATCTATTACATCCACAAACTGCAGTGGTTCTTGACCTTGACTGCACGTTAGAATCACCTGGGGACTTTTTGAAAATCCTCATGCCCAGACTGAACACTAGACCAATTAAATTGGAATCAGAATTGGGTGGGGCCCGAGCATTAATATTTTTTATAGTTTCCTGGATGATTTCGAAGTGCAGCCAAAGTGAAGAGTCACTGGTCTACCGCATTCCCACCAACTCATACTCTATCCTGAGCTGAAATATTCTCCCACTTTAAGCTTCATGAGGTGAGGAATTGTGCCTCTTTTTCTGGGGACACTATTGTGTCCCCAGCCTTTAGCATGGAGCTTAGAACTGGTGTGCACTGAACAATTATTGATTGAATGGATGAAAATCTTCAATGCACTCGTAAAGCAGTGCATTGGAACCTGGAGGAGTACTGATCAATGCAAAGAATTTCCTTATCATTAGAGGGGATGTTTTCTTCACTGCTGATTTTGGTATAAAGGTAGTTTCCCTAAACACATGCCGTACTATTTCTGCACCATATCCTCACTCATACCTGAGGATGCAGATGGTTTCTCTGATCAACACACTTAGGATGCATAAAAGGCGTGTGACTGGCTTAGGCCTGACTTTCCTCCTGTTAGGAGTGAGAGCTGGCAACACGTGGGAATACACATCCCTCCTTTTTCTGGGAGCACTGCCCCTGTGGGGAAGCTGCCTGGGACAAGAAATCTGCCTAATTCTGAGGTTGGCTTTCACACTGCCAATGTACTTCCAGTGGAACTCCATCATTAGGAAGGATAATGTTTCGGCCTTTATCTGCCACCCCTTTGTTTTCTTCCGCAAAACTTCAGAACTCTCGTGAGAAAAGAGGATGCTCTTTATTAGGGTGTTATCAGAATCCTGAATATTTATAAAAGAACTGAATGTTATCTAAGGTATTATATCCTGTTGTGTTCATGCTACATTTTGGGCATTAAAAGAAAAAACTCACTTCCATCTGGGAACCTTTGAAATATTTAATAACGGCTGCCATGACCCACCCCGTGAGATTTTTTTTCTTTATAGAGATATATTATTGTGAGTCTTTCAATAATGTATTTTGGAGTGCTTCTCAATATCTAGTCTCCTCATAAAACATTTCACTCTGCCTATTTTTCTTAAACTACGCTGCTCAGCAATGAACCCTATGGCTTCTTCAATATACAAAATGAGAAAGAGATATTCATTCCTGAGTAAATCTGTCAAATTTTTTAACCAGATTGGAAAAGCCAAGTGTGTGCATCTCAATGTTTTATGTCTTTATGTTTATATGCTTGTTTATTTTCCTAAATAAAATGGAAACGATCAAGCTATTGTCCCATATATGGCTGATGATTCAAAAGTGGTTTCTCCATTATCAATTGGGGACATTTATGAATCATTCAATGGAACTGGAAAAAAAACAAAAATGTGAAAACTTTTATCACACCAATATTCACTGGAAACAGATTGAAATCAAAAATATGTTTGCAGGCTCTCAACACTTTTAAAAATATTAGATAAATGATAGAAGATAGATAAGATAGAGACACATACTTAGCTATATTATTCCCAATGTCATAAATGATTATCCTATAAAAATTAAATGTACCCGATTAGAGATATAAGCAGGTCCAAATATATGAGATTAGCAAATAGAAACAGAAGAATAAAATAACTCAATAATTCTCTGCTTAGAAAGAATGCAAAAAATTCTAAAACACAGGCAAATGCTTATACCCTGCAGCAAAAGATCACTTAACCAGGGTGAGTTTGACTGTCTATTTACTTCATGAGCACTTACCACTGTGAGCCCACAGTTTTGACAGCAGTGCCTGATTAGAATGAGAAAGATTAGCAGAGACAAAAATAAGAAGCTGATATTATACTATTTATTTCATGAATCATGGGGAGGGGCTCAAGGAAAAAATATAATGAAGTTTTCATTAAATGCTGATGCAAACTAAATCTTCCTATTCATGGGTGTCCCCTCTATACCTAAAGGTAGCTGAGCTTTGGTAAAAAGAATTATCTTGCTGAAATATACAGCAATTTCCTAACATTGGAATTCAACATAGCCCAACAGAGTGACGAATTGTAGACCCAGAGAGGATTGCTGAGTCCAGCCATGAAATTTCACACGGGAAAGGAATTCAAATCTGTTCTCAAATGACAATAAACCAGAAAGATAGAAGATTGATTCAGGAGCCTCTGCAAATGTTATAGCTATTAAAGTACATGAGGACCTAAAGGCATTCCCTTCTGTAAGTGTAGACATCAGGCTAGTAATCCATTCAGCAGGAAAACAAGCTAACAAGCAGTTTATGCCACCAGAACTGTGTTTTCTAAACATAAAATGAAGTGGCTGAGATTGTGGTGGAGGCTCACATTAAAAGATTCAGAATCTGCTTCCATAAACGTCTTTGAGTGCTGTGCTCCAGGACCTATGTGAGTCATTTGACATCTATTACCATACCCGATACAAATGTAAGCAATTTGAAATATATTTTCAAGGAGATGGTCTTCCTAATGATAGTCAGGGGAGAGAACACATATGTCATAATAAGAGTAAACATAAATAACAGATTATATGCAAAAATATTAATTATAAAACCCACATTAAGCAAATATGTGGTGAAACATACCTTGGAATAATGATATTATTTTGGCTTGTTTAAAGTAAAAATGAAGCTGAGTGTGGCGGCATACACCTGTAATCCCAGCTACTCGGGAGGCTGAGGCAGGAGGATCACCTGAGCTGGGGAGTTCGGGGCTGCAGTGAGCTACGATCACACCACTGCACTCCAGCTTAAGCAACAGAGCAAGACCCTGTCACTCAAAAAAAAAAAAAAAAAAAAAAAGTATACAAAGTAAAAATGAAAGTAGTTAACTAAACTCCTTTTCCTCCTACTTTTGCATCTTCTTTATTTCTTTTCCTACTTTCTCCTTGCTAATCCTTCCAGTTTCCACCAAGGGCTATTTCTCCCTGGAAAGAACTTTAAGGCATGAAGTGGAGCTGTCAGCATCTTATAATAGATTGGCTTTGGAGGAGGGAAATATGCAATAGATGATGTACCAAGTTCAGTTTCTAGGTCTATAAAGTAAACTTGAACTTTCAGGAATGAGCAGATCTACCAAAGACTCATGGAGAAGCAAGCAGAAAACAAGTTTCTTAAGCTTGCTTGGTTCTCTCCTGCATCGCATTCGCCTTTCTCATTGTCCTCCTCCTTTTTTTTCTTTTTTTCAGCTCCATTAAGGTATAATGGACAAATAAAAATTGTGGGCATGCAGGCGCGACAAGGGTGCAGCTCCAGGTCCGGTCTGGGGGTGTCTGAGCTGCCGCGGCCGGAGAGGAGTGACCGGAACCGCTTGAATATCCACATTTCCAGTTCTGTGCCTGATAGAGTTTTGATTCATCATGGATAATCTGTCATCAGAAGAAATTCAGCTGAGGGCTCACCAGGTTACTGATGAGTCTCTGGAAAGTACAAGGAGAATCCTGGGTTTAGCCAGTGAGTCTCAGGATGTAGGAATCAAGACCATCACTATGCTGGATGAACAAGGGGAACAACTAACTCGCATGGAAGAAGGCATGGACCAAATACATAAAGGCATGAGAGAGGCAGAGAAGACTTTAACAGAACTCAACAAGTGCTGTGGCCTTTGTGTTTGCCCATGTAATAGAACAAAGAACTTTGAGTCCGGTAAGGCCTATAAGACAGCGTGGGGAAATGGCAGAGGCAACTCACCTAGCAATGTAATATCTAAGCGGCCAGGCCGGGTGGCAAATGGTCAGCCTCAGCAACCAACAACAAGAGCAGCCCGTGGAGGATACATTAAACGTATAACTAATGATGCCAGAGAAGATGAAATGGAAGAGAACCTGATTTCAAGTGGGCAGTATCCTGGGATATCTAAAAGACATGGCTCTGGAGGTGGGCACTGAGATTGCAGCTCAATGCAGACAAACAGAATGGATCATGGAAAAGGCTGATGCCAACAAAGATCGTGTTGACATTGCCAATGCCAGAGCAAAGAAACTCATTGACAACTAAAGCCACTGCTGTACTTCTTTATCATTTATTCACTTCCCTAGCTCCTCCTCCAAAGGCATCACCTTTTTCAGAGTTTGAAATTTTGGTTCCATACTCTTCTAATTGGGAAATAATGTGGACAAAGGGCCAGAGGAGTAACAGCTGCTCCCCCGAACCCCAGTTTGTATTTTCTGTTGCTGTCGAGGGTAGACTGCTGCTCAGCCTTCTTTCTGGTGTTTTCTTTCTCAGTTCATAGTCTTAGACTGGTTTTCATACATCACATATAGTGTTTTCATCTTCTTTACTTCAGCAGTTTCTTTTGGTTTCAAAATTTGGAAGCATTGCCAAAGACAGCCCTGAGAAAGGAAGCTGAAGAGCTGATTGGTTTATTCTTTTGTCTTTGTGGTGAAGGAACGGTGAGAGAGGTGCAAGAGATAAGAGGTTGTTATCTCAGTAAAAACCTGCAGGCCACAAAACAAGAAGTTGCATAGCCACAGTAAAGATCTAGTTGAGTATAATTTTTAATTTAAGTTGCAGTTATTGCCAGTTTAGGCTAAGGCTTGCTTTGGAGCTTTTATGCACAATATTTTTATTACACATCACAATTTTGCAACCTCTCCTCCAGATAGAATAGAATGAGTTTTCTTAAAGTGAGCTTGATTTCTGAACTCTTAGTGATTCCTATATGTACATAGATTCTGCGATCCCATTTCTTATTGTCCTGTTCAGGAACACTTTAGATAGATGAATAGTTTTGTATTTTCATGTTATTAGTAGTATCATGGTCCCATTACAGGTCTATTAACCTCATAAATATGTCATTGGTCTTTGAAGAAAAATATGTAAATATATATTTGTAACATGAGAATTTCTCTCTAAGGTAAGGCTTAAAATTTTTGGAACAGTTTGACAAAGTATATCACGTAAATTCAGATTTATCTCCATGCTAAGAATTATGTTTACATAGGAAAAAGGAAACTTATTTTGATCTCAGGTAGAAAAATAGATTGCTTTGAGTTTTATGTGGCTTTAGATTTGTAAAAAATTAGAATTTATCCTGTCTTACTCAAAGGAATTGGGAAAATTATGCCTTTGGTTTAATTACTGGTTATTATGCTGTCATTCTCTTACCCTTGTGTATTGAATTATGTCCAGAATCAAGTTTATGTAGATCCTACGCAATGTCATGAGACTCTGATTGGTATTTGTTACCTTTATTTAAAAATTAGCATCTGAACACTTCAAAGATATCAATGTGGATTGGTTTGACCACTAACCATTACTTGATCCTTTCAGTTAGATTTTGCAACTAAAAAAAAATTGTGTATACTTACTACACACAACATGATGTTTGATGTATATATACACTGTGAAATGGTTTAAACAAGCTAATTAACATATCCATCACCTCAAATACTTATTTTTTTGTGTGGTGAGAACATTTGAAATTTATTCTCTTAGCAATTTTTGAGTATGCAATATTTTATTATTAAGTATAGCCACCTTGCTGTATGATAGATCTCCAGAACTTACTCATCGTAACTGAAACTTCATAACTTTTATCCGACATCTCCCATTCCCAGCTCTCACCCCACCACCCCTGGCAATCACCATTCTACTCTGTATTTCTATGATTTCAACTTTTTTAGATTCCCTTATGAGCGAGATCATGCAGTACTTGCCTTTCTGTGCCTGGCTTATTTTACTTAGCATAATAGCCTCGAAGTTCATCCATGTTGTTCCAAATGACAGGGTTTCCTTCTTTTATAAAGGCTTAGTAGTATTCCATAGTGTATGTATATATACCACATTTGGTTTATTCATTCATCTTGTCAGGGGTCCCTTATGTGGTTTCCATATCTTGGTTAGTGTGAACAGTACTACAATGAACACAGGAGTGCCAGTACCCCTTTGACATATCAATTTTATTTCTTTTGAATATGTACCCAGTAGTGAGATTTCTGAATCATATGATAGAGTTTTATTTTTAATTTGTATTTGTGCAGGTTTTGAATATATTCATAGCTTTGAATAATTATTAAAAGGTATCAATATTTCTAATGTGGCTTTTTAAATAGAGTTGAGTTTATTAGTATATGTATAATTGCAATGAAATGGTAACAAACCACTCCCATTTTCCTTCCTATACATATGTATAAAAGTAAAAACATTCGATCTATAATGTCTTTAAGTCTATGTTGTTTCCAATCATCCTCAGACACTTTTGTATTACACTTGCTAAGCTGTTTCAAATCAGAGCCAGTGAAAATGTTCAGTGGAGCTGCATTTTCCTGTTGGCAAAATGTATTTGGCTTCAACAATTTCAAAAGGTTGTCAGCTAAAGAGAATCTAACCAATATCTTTTAGGGAGGACATGAAATTCTTTACTACAGCAAAAATGATATCTGTTTTCTAGTGCAGGGGATTTCAGATTGCAACAGAATTCTATGCAGCAAGTATCTTGTTGAAGATCAGTAACTATCTGCTAAGTAAAAAGACAGAAAGCTATTGGATGCAATTTTAATTTAACCTGCATATAGTAAATGTAGGGTCTAAAGACAACTATTTATTTTCCAAGTTCTTACCTACATCAGCATTTCAGAGATGGTTTATATTAAAATTTTTGACCAGATAAATGACATGCAATACTATAATATCTCTGAGCCAAAGGTGTCCAGAATCAGATATGTAAGATATTCAGGAAGAATATATTAGAAAACATAAGTACTTTGCATTTTTGTCAGTCAATTCCCATTTTATAATGTTTTATAATACTCATGATGTATTTATGTATCTACATAGATATTAGATGCATATTATGTATTATATAGAGGTATATTTTTAATAAATATCAATATATTCAGGGAATGTATTCGAGGACATTCAAGTTTCATAAACCATTGCTCGAAGAAAATAAGATACACACAGAAGAGAAAAAATATAGTTTAGCCACCTTGATCTAGTAGACTTTAAGCAGTTATAAGAATTATTTGGGAAGTAAAACAAATGAATCACCTAGACAAAAAGCTGTATCAATGGAAGACAGAGATTTTCCCAAAATAACTAAATGGAGGAAATGGCAAATTGCAACACTAATAGAAGTTTTAAAATGCAGGCAGGGGAATCATTAAGCTAACTGATTGGCCTATTTCTCTAATTAGAGCAGTTCAAAATCCCTTACCTAAAGGGAATGGAATTGTAAGGAAAAGGTTACATAATTTTTTGACAGTAAATTTTATATTAATAATAATAACATACTTGGTCAATTGTTTGACTTTGCTACATTGAGTGAGAAATCAGTATGAACATTAACATGACAACAATTTTAAAACTCTAGGCAGGACTTTGTAGATATTGGTATCACCTTGACTGAGTCTAATTGCCCCCTCCCCTTTTCTAAAACAGTAGCTGTCTCTCAAAGAGGGAAATTCATATTGTTGAGAAAAATCGAGGAAGGAGCAGCATCCTGCAACAACTAGATTAAATAGGAATGTCACTCTGGTCTTACTACAAGCCCAGGGAAGAAAAGAAGAGGGGAAGGGACATGATGAAGAAGGCCTCAGGCAGGAGGGGAGCTAAGGGTGGGATTTCACCTCCAGTCACATGGTCCAGAAAATAGCAAGCTCAAAAGAGGCAGAAAGTTGGCTTGTGAGGTATAAAGTCCTCCAGATGAGGAACCCAGCAAAGTAGAAGGGCCAATCAATTTGTCAGAAATATGGATGTAATATATTAACATTGGAAACCCAAGCAAACAGCTTTTGGAAAACTTTCCGATATAGCAGGAATGCCCCGACCCACTGCCTTTGGTAAAGCTGAAAAGTCAAATTCCACACCCACACGCTGGCAAGTATTTTCCCTTTAAGTCAATGTCTTGAGCTTTAACAGCTGAAACCAAGTCATTTTAAAAATACAATAAAAGCTGGAGCTATAAAGACTGTGGAAACTTACTTAACAGCATGAGCTAAAGATAACCAGGAATTTGCCACTGGGAACTATTTAATGCTTTTGATGGAGCTGCAGCATATAGGGCCTAAGGTAATTGATGTACAGAAAGAACAAGCTAATAAATACTAGTTCTAGAATTTCTATGATTTAAGGGAGATGGGAGTGTTAAGTAGATGAATAAGTCCCACAATGCTTTTCTTTTATAAGGTCTGCTAAGCCTAGTTGGCAGTCATATTTCAAATCCATTCATAAGGTCCCAATAGAAGAATAAAAAACAACTGTCATGTGTCTGTACACTCAACAAAACGTAGAGCAAAGTTGTGTACACATGCTCAGCATTAGGAAATGTGCTAAAACTTTTACTTCTGGTGAATCCATTTAGCATTTCTTTTAATACCTAAAAATTTAGGCAGTTTCTAACCTGCTGCCTTAAAATAGCCTTTAATAAACTCTAACTGATAGAAACTGAACAACAGCAGGAAAGGGCCATGGGCAGGAAATAGGGAGCAAAGACTGAGAGTTCCTAATCTCTCTAGTCCTTGGTTTTTCTTATTTTGTTTTTTGGTTTTTGAATTCTGTGTTTAGTTTTAGTTTTTGTTTTGTTTTTTAATGAGGAAGTTGATTAAGAGAGTTTTGAACATGCTGGAACTCTGTAATCAAGGGCATGAACTCACTAACAAAAACACCCCCAATTATATCAGTACTGTATTGTTTAGCTATTTCTGCATAACAAACCACCCCAAAACTCAGGGGCTGATCAGCAGAAGGCTGAGGGTTCTAGGACACTCCTGGAAGGCATGACTATTCAACATGGTTTTTCATCTTCCAACAGTCTGCCTCAGGCTGGGTCTCATGGTGGCAGCAAGGTTCGTAGAGAAAACTAGAGTGGTAGGCTCAATGTCTCTTCAAGCCTAGACTGAGAACTGGCTGACCATCACTTCTGCAACATTCTATTCATCAAAGTAAGTCATGGGGCCAGTCCAGTTTCCAGGAGGGGAGAGGAAAAAGACTCCTTATGGGAGTAGCTACAAAGTCCTTAATAAGGAATGTGAATATAGGGAAGTGTGAAAAATTAAGGTTTTTTTTTACAAGCAATCTACAAAAAATACAATGAAGACATATAAACCCAATCTATATACTCTTACTTGTATTAACATCTTTGTAACAAAAAGGACTAGGCAATGATACTCCTGTCTCAAACATGTCTAAGCACAGTGGGGAGCTGATGATTAAAGGCAGATACCCTGGACATAGATTGTTTGATTTGAATCCTGGCTCTAAAATTTAACATCTGTGTGATCTTGGGAAAATGCCTTACCTTCCAATGCCTCAGTAATCTCATCTACAAAATGGCAACTGGGAACGATAGCAGTACCTTCATCAAAATGTTGGCAGGAGCATTAAATAATGTACGTAAAGCTTTTAAAATGGAGCCGGGCACACAGTCACTGATAAATTTATGATATTTTATTATTTTAAGTACTGATAGAAAATATTAATAAAGACACAAATTATAAGAATGTGGAAATTCAGTAGATTTCCAGCTGGACTTGGAAGTGATCAGGCTAAGCTTCGATAATTTGTGAAGTAAAATATAATACCAAGCACATACCTCTTAGACAACCTGGGTTTTAACTACCTCTAAATTATTTTTTTTGGAAATCTTGCTGAATCCTTCTAACTAGTAAATGAGCAAAGTGTACAAATGCTCTGAACTTAACTCACTTTTTGAAAAAATGGAATTTTGAATTCATTTCAGTGCATTTTAAAGAAAGGCTTTATCAAAGTGATCTATAATTACAGCAGCACTCTCCAGATAGGACCAGAGGGAAATATTCTAAATCAGGTCTTTCATGGAATTAGAAAGAAATGTTCTCATTTCTTCTTCCCCCAAACCTTACTTCCAATCCTTTCACCCATTACCCAGTGAAGCTATAAAGGAATGAGATCAAAAGTTATGCTATCTCAAGTTCATGTATCATAAAAAGAACATATTCTACCTGTGGGTAGAAAAAGGAGGAAAAGTCAGCCTTCTAACCACAAGTCGCAGCTGGGGAGTGTGTATCCAGCACCTATCACTTGAAGGAAGGATGGCAGTGCTTCTGTTAGATGAGAATAAAGGAGAAATCTGGAAAAATAAGGATGCCAAGTCACCAGAAAAACCAATTATGCTTCCAAGTAACCAAGATATAAGCATATGCCTGGGTGCCCAGGACTTGAAAGAAATCAGAGAGTGTTGAAAGAAAATCAGTCTTCAGATCTAAAGGAAATCATCTCCTTTGTATATCCTGCCGGCAGTTTTGATTTTTTTTATCTCAATAGAATTTGCATGAACCATTTCAATTCATTCTCCTTGCACAAATATAGCACATTTACCAGCCTGCTGACATTCTAATGGAAGAAGTTGAATTTGATATATGCCTTTTGGTCTCCTTCAGTAGAATAGACCATTCTCACAAACTTTGCTTTTGAGCTTCAGGGAGGAAAAAGCCAGTATTTATTGAGTACTCGATAGACTCTAAGAATTTGCCAAATGTCTGTCACCTAATTCTCACCACAGCCCCACAACGTATTTATCCCATTTTATAGAGGAGCAGACAAGTTCAAGAGGTCATGCGACTTGGCCAAGACCACAGAGCAACGATTCCATTGGTGTCAAAACAGATTGAGTGCTTGGCACTTTACAGCAAAGAGTAAACAGCAAGCATGCAGGTCACCTCTCTCATCCCCACCACCTTTTATCCCCCTTTGTAATACTTCCTAAAAACAACTCTTTCACCTCTATTGCATCCATCTCTGTCCACACCACCAAATGTGTCAGACAGAAAGATCAGCAAACTTTTCAACCCAATTATCAAAACAGCTCTCCCTGCCACACACACATACACATATACATGCATGCAGACCTAGAATAAAATTCAGGAATTGAAGAGAAAATGGAAGTAAAAATGAAAGTCTATGGATGATAGCAATTTGAGCATAAACAAAATTTGGCTTGCATCTTCTATTGCTATCGCTCTGTGTTTTTCAGAGACCTATTTTCAGTTACTGGTTTACTGCCCTGTGTTAGGCAGTGCTCATGAAAGAAAAGCATGCTGGACCACAATGAGCCCTGTTATTCCTTCAATTTCAGGAATAGACCAATTGCAGTGAATTGCCTACATATAAATGTGAATACTTTGTAGATTTAAATGGAGATTAGTGCATAGATTTTAAATTTTCTTTAAGACACAAGTATCTTAGAAATTGAGTTTGATGTACTTCTAACTTTTAAAGAAGTTCAAGTGGTTTAATTTTGATAATCATATCTGCACCTCTGGAAGTGAAGGCTTTATAGAGAGACTGAGAATTTTACAAGATTTTCCAGCCCTTAAGTAACTTAATAGATTATGAGATAGGCAAGAGTACCTACAGGTAGACGGAAATGCAACTTTGCATTCACTGTTCGGGTCAAATGTGTTAATTCTCCAAGAAGTTCTGGGAAGCCTCTAAGCCTCTTGAGTAGGATTTATTCTCTAGGCATGGTGCTCAATGTTCAATGTCAGTTATCTCTCTAAATTAATCCTGTCCTTTCTGTTCATGTTCACAGTGAGCTGTTGGCAAGGGTGGTTTGGAAAAGTAAGTATGCTGGTATTTGCCTGTTTTACCTAAAAAAACTGAGCTGGAGCGAAGCAAGTAGGGTTGTACTTATGGTGGCTGGGAAGAGCTCTGTGACCCTAATATCATGGTTTGAGTCAATATAAACACTTGAGAGAACAGACACCCTGTGGTCTTGACTCTTGGTGATTCTTTCTATATATGGAAAAAGACAAGAAGCAGAGGCTGCAGAAGTAGAGGTTATTGATAGAGGCAGTGTTCCAGAATGATCTGGGTTGAGGCTGAAGTCAAAGAAAATGCTTATGGTTCAGGCTTTTGATTTCTTACTGCCCTGAACAAGGGACAAAATGATACCTACATTTGTTGGTCTAAAAACTAATTGAAATTACTTACTGAAGAGAAGACTGGAAATTAGAGCAAATGTTTTTAAAGAAAGACACGTTTAAGAGAGCCTGCTTATAGAGGGACTCTCAGTTCCTTATGAGACAAAAGCCTAGGCCAGCTTAGGTCTCTGATCATTTTATTCCATAGCCACTTGATCAACTTTCTATCCTGCTACCCAGAATATCACATAGTGACGGTGGAGTTCATTCACCTGCAACCTGTATTGGGAGGAAATTCAGATTCACTGCCAAGGTGTACTCAGGAAGACATTGTCACTGAACTCATTTCGCCAAGCAAACAAAGCTATAGCTCAAATACCACTGTGACCCTTTCAAACCTCTTTCGTTACGGATAAAAGTCTCCTAATCTAAATGTTAGGTTTTTCCCAATCAGTCAACATTTGACTCACATTAGCAAAGACCTCTCACAGCTCAATGCCACGCTTGCTGATCAGGAAAAAAGTACCTGTATTTATTTAATGGCTGGTCTCTTCAACTAGTGATATTTCAAGAGGATTGCATTTTTATATTACATAAACTGCAAGCAATGGCTATTTGACACATTTATTTTAAATCCTGTTCAGTGTTAGTGGAGGATAGCAAATTGACAGGCTTGGAGAACAAGCGGAGCTATCAGAGCAGAGTAAAGTTGCAAATATTCTTTCAGTTTACGGCCCCCAGAGCTGCCAGGTGACCCTGAAGTTACAGTGGAGAGAAGAATGCACAGGCAAGTTAGTGGGGCTACAAGTGGAAGGAATTTTGTTATTTTGGAAAAGGGAATCCTTAGGGCTCACTGGATAGCCGAGGAATCCTTAGCTTCATCTCCATCCTTTGTTTCATAAAAGGATGCTATTCAAGATACTTGCTGCCTTAAATATCCCTATGTTTCCTTTCCTTTCCATTTCTCTAAATTCTGGCAATTTTTTAAGGCCTAGATTCAATTTTGCCTCCTCTATGAAGATTTGCCTAAGCTCTCCAAGCCCAGCAATTGCATCCTCTTCCAAACTCCTACGGTTCTAGGAGGAAAAATACATAAATAAAGCAGCACAATGATTAAATCACAGCATAGGCCTGAGTTCCAGCTGTGACTCATACCGGCTGTGTGGTGTTGGAAAGGTTAACTCTCACCTCTGATTCTCAATTTCCTCACCTATAATTCTAGTCTAAAATACTTTACCTTGTAGAATGGTTGTAAAGATTAAATTTAAAATGTCATGGGTAAAGACCTGACTCAAATACTCCCTAGCAACGTATCATATCCTCTCTTTGTTATTTACTATGTATTCAATATGTTCTTTATCGTTAAGGATGGTCTAAACTCCATCAAGACCATGTGTCGTATTTACTTGTGTTTATACCTTCTACAACCTATTTTAGTGCTTTACAAATCTTAGCTGCCCAGGCAGCGTAGACTGATGATTGATGATTTAATCAATGTAAATGGCTTTGAAAGAAAGAACAGAGCTACATCCTAGAGACAGATGCAGCCTGTACACATATGCACTCTCTTTTTGGTTAGCAAATGTGGCAATGACATAGCACAGGGAGTTGAGAGGAAAAAAAACTCGGCAGTTTGAATGGCTTTTGCCAGAACTCTGCCAGAAGGGAGAAGGTTTACAAAGTGAAAAGAGGCAAATACCACAGATGAAGGGGTCTAGTATGCCTTGAAAGGGCAATGTTATATGCAGATTCAAGTCAATAAAGGTTAGATAAATAATCTTTCCCAGAATGCTCAGTGTAAATCCAGGATCCTTGGATCTAAGGGGTAGTAGAGATCAACAGGTTCTTTTAAATTCACATGATGAGTGCCAGAACCCAGAGGGGAGAGAGTTCTGAAGCATCTGTGCCATAAGTGGTAGGTACTGCCATGGTGCTTGCAAGACCAGCAAGTTGCACAGAGAGAGGTACCTGACCCTATAACCAGGGGCTAAGGTAGAATCCCTTCATCGTATCTGGGAACATGACTAGCAAAACTATAGTCGAGTGATTATTTGGCCAAGCATCCTAGATTGGACGCAGGCTATTTACTTAACTGATGCTGAAACGCGGCAGCCCCGTATTTGAGCGTCTTGAGTCACTCAGTCTTATATTTGAATTCTTCGTGATTTCTCTATCACACCCTATCTGCTCACACTGAGCCAATACCTCTCCCTGCTGGATCGCTTACAAAGAGAACACGCTCCTATGGATTGGCTAGATCACATTCACTTGTTTCACAAACAGTGCCTGCCGTGTTCACCTACTAAGAGCCAAGTATTAAACAAAATAATAGAATTACTTAGAAAAAACACATCGTCCCTGCTCTCAGGAAATAGGCAGGTGTTCTAGGCAAGACAGAGAAGCAAAGATCCAATTACAAGCAGTGTGATAAATGCAGTGACAGAGCTAGGCATAAAGCACTATGGGAGGAGAAATACCTAATTTACACAGCTGGAAGGAAGGGAGGTCAGAGAAACCTCGTCAAACAAGTTGCTCTGAACTGAGTTTTGTAAGATGAGAAGGTGTTGGCTGGAGGAAGGCAGAAGGAAAGAGCATTCCTCGTAGGGGGTGCAGTACAGTCCAAAATTCACTGGAGAGGAGTACAGCATAACAGGGCAAAAGAACAGCTGGAGAGGTGCACGGTGGCCAGACCATGAACAGCCATGTGTCCTGTGCCACAGGGAATGGACTCAATGCTGATCTCAGAAATACTAAGGAAGACAAATGAACAAAACTTAATTAGATGTGAAGGTAAAACTCTGAAAAGAAGCTAAAAAGCTGGGTAGAACTAATGGGGGAGAAGCGACCTGGGAGAAAAAATAAATAAATTTTGTTTGATCATGACAAGATTGTGGTGCTCGGGAAAGGTCCAGGTGCAGATATCCAGTGAAAAGTTGGATATAACTCAGAAGCCAAAGATGCGGATTGGGACGTTATCGGTAATTAAAACTACGGAGGTGGATTATATCACTCAAGGAGAGTGTGTAGGTGAGCAGAATAGAGACCAAATTTCTGGGATGATCATTTAAGAAAGGAATACTTGATAGATACTTAGAATGGCCAGAAAGTCATGAAGAAAGTCGTGAGAAATGTTGATGGAAGCCACGGCAGGGAGAGTTCTCCAAGAGAAATAAGTGATCAACATGAATAAATGTCACTTGCCTGGCAATTGACTTTCAGCTTGGCATTTTAATCCTCATCACACTTCTCTAGTAAAATACCCACTTCCTAATTTGATTGTTGACAGTTGCCTTGCCCTCAGTAAGGGAGGCAGAATTGCCACAGCATAAGCAGGTACTGGTGGAATTGCAGCCTCCATCCCACATGAGAGAGGCACCAGCAATAAAATTACAGGGGTAGTATATTAGAGACATGGTACAATGTGAATGGTCCCCAGCTTAGTGCACACCCGGAGGCTTGGCACAGCACTTCTTGCTGCTGGTGTGGAGAGATATTCATAGCATTTTTTGTCACCCGGATGGCAGATTCCTCATCTCACCACTCAACGGCCCAACAGCTGCTCACAAAACTCTGTGTCATTCACACTGTGCACAATCCAGGCAGGGTTTATTTTAAGTGACCATGGAATGGCACACTAACAATGTCTCAAAGGGTCAGGTTTTTTTTTAGAAAGACTTCCACCTTAGTCTGGGAACCAGAGAAAACTGTTCTGTCTATGCCAGAGGAATGTCAAATGTCAGGTTCGAAAGTCTAAAAGAAGTAAAGCAATAATAAGTCATTATTTTTCACGATTATATGGGTCAACTTGGTATTTTCTATGTTAACTTCACCTGGACTTGCTCATGAGACTGGATTCACCCACTGGGTTGGTTGAGATGGAAGGCCCAAGATGGCCTCACTGTATGTCTGGCAGTTGGCGCTGGCTGGGGCTGGGGTACCTTGATTCTCCTCCACGTCCTCCAGTAGGGTAGACTGTTTTCCTTGCATGGCCATCTTAAGGCAGCATCCCAGGAATGTGAAAGTGGAAGCTGCTTGGTCTCTTAAGGCCTAGCCTCAAAAGCCACACACAATTCCTTCCACTGCATTTTACTCTCAAAGCAAGTCACAAGGCCACCTTGGCTTTCAGGGTCGGTAAATAGACTCCAGCTCTTGATGGGAAAGACTGTGTAATGTTTTTCTTCACTACTGTGTGTCTGTGTGTTTAGTATTATTTTTACATAGTTGTTATTTTACTGAAGAGGCATTAAGCATAAAAATTGCAAGCAGGTTCTCTGAAATCTGAGTATTTGGGTTCAAATCCCAGCTCTTCCCAGCTCCACCAGTTCTACTCATACCTACCCCAGAGGGTTATGCATTTTATAGTACTCATCTTATAGAGTGCTTAGAAGAGTACCTGGTATATAAAAGGCAGTCAGTAATTATTAACCACTTTCATTTATTAGTATTTTCAGTGTCCTGTTTTTCTATTCCACATTATAATATAAACATCTTCCTACATTATTACAGATTCTTCACATGTATACTTTAAATTTTTAGGCCAAGCACGGTGGCCAATGCCTGCAATCCCAGCACTTTGGGAGGCTGAGGCAGGAGGATTACTTGAGGCCAGGAGTTTGAGATCAGCTTGGGCAACACAGTGAAATCCCCATTTCTACAAAAAATAAAAAACTTAGCCAGGAGTGACGGTGCGTACCTGTAGTCCTAGCTATTCAGGAGGCTGAGCCAGGAGGAATGCTTGAGCATGGCAGTTGGAGGTTGCTATGAGCTACGACCACACCACTGTACTCAAGTCTGGGTGACAGAGTGAGACCTGGTCTGACACAAAAAAATAATAATAATAATTTAAATTTTTACCCAGGAGTTTTTTTATGTGGCTATGCCACAGTTTTCTCAACTATCTTCTCTATAGTATGTTTGGCTTAGTTTCTACCATTAGTTATCATAAATTGAATGTGATGATCATTTTTAGGTAAAAAGCTTTGTTTTTGTTTTTGTTTTTGTTTTTGGCTGTACTTGCACCTGGGTGCATATGTCTGTATTTACAGTTATTTCCATAGAATGAATTCACAGGATTGGAATTTCTGGTAATGAATTACTTAAGGCTTCTGATACACATTGCCAAATTCTTTTACAGAAGAGCACACTATTTACACCCCAACAAACAATGCATGAGAGGGCCTGCCTCACTCTGCCCTCTGTTGTGGCGTCCTAAATGTGGCATTATCTTTGAATGAAGCACGTGAGAAATCTGGACTATTTTATTTTTTTCATCCCAGTGAAAGCAGATTGAAATTGAATGGAAAAGCAGCCCCTAGTTGCCATCCAAAATGTTGGGAAAAATATGTGAGGGATAGAAGCAAACATGTCTAGTGAAAATAGAAAAATACAATATTCACATTAAAAAATAGTTGCCATCTGTCCTTTCAACAATAAACTAAAATATATGCACTTACAGTAATAGTTAAAATTGCTATTTTCATTTGTTGGCTAGTTTGATTTTCTTTACTGTAATGTCTAAATAATGAGAAAACAGAGATGCCAACATTAGAATTTCTATAGCAGCCAAAATGTCCAGTTAAGACCCTCTACAAAGCAAAACAGGATAATAGGTGGATTTGACATTTACAGAGGATTTTCATTTTCATCATTAGATGGATGACTCCAACACAATGACAATAAGTCCTTATCTTCCAATCATATTTTAATAGAACAAATTTGCTATACTCATGAACATGAATAGATACTTGGCAGTGCAGGTTATTTTAATGGACACATCACTTTAAGCTAAACCTTCTCCATCTGTTCTGCTCTCTAATTACCAATGAATAAAGTACATAATTCACAATTACATCGTAAAAATAAGATCTACATTATATCAAGTCATGTCAGAGCTTTTTAATCTACACTATTTGGCATCTGTTGCAGTATTAATATTTGCTCCTTTCCAACAAATCAGGGACAAACACACCACTTTCCCAATTAGGAAAATCTGAAATAATTACGTATTTGCAAGAGAAAAAGGAATTCTCCATCATATCATTTTATTTTACAATCATACTTTATTGTTCGGTATCACTTACCTTCCACTATGATTAGCCCTTCAGGGTTCAATCTCTTTCTGAGTTGGGCCTTCACAACTTTCATCAAAGATAGTGGAAACTAATTAAAAGTTGCAAAAAGTCAAATCTTGTACATACTATGGTAATAAAGTCATTTTTCAGCTCACTTTAGGAATATAAATGATATAACTAAGAAAAGAAAAAAATGTACATGTATATAGATGTTTTCTCATCGTAAGGCCAATTGGATTGGTCTGAGGATCTACTGGAAGAAAAACCGTAAGAAGAGACTAAAGAGAGAGGAGAGAAGACTAGGAAAATGATGGCTAGGCCGACCCATCCACTGTTTTCCCCACCCCTCTCATATCATATCATATCTCATATCATATCTCGTATCATCTTAGGATACGGAGATTGGGCAATTCGGAGAATTCCCCGAAGACCAGGTCCCTGGCTGCCTTGCACCTCTTCTCTGGGATCTCGTTTGCTCAGCTGATTACTTTGCTTAGTCTTGGCTTGAATGCAATCCTTCAATTTTTATAGTTACCAAATATGTTTGTCTTTGCATATCTGGTTCATTCAAAGTGAGGGTACTCTGAGTTCCTGCTGTGCAGTGTCACCACAGTGACACACTCACATAGAGGCTTAATGAAAGACTTGTTTCTGGTGGCAACCACATAAAACACGAACAAAGAGTTGGAGGGTGCTGAGTGCTTCAGTCGGCAGACAATAGAACTTCCGGTTCAAGGAAGCCAGAGTTCTTTCCTTTTGCTATGGATCAGAGCAATACCCCTCAAGCAAATAAGGCTAGAGAATATTAGCTAAGATGCTGGCTTTTACGCCAGAATGAACACTGTTAGAATTGTTTTCATTAATGCTCCTTAACGAATCACTCAGAAGAGAATAGCATCTTATAGATGTATGGAGTATCCTGTCAATCGGATATGTAGCAAGTTATCTGCCCTTCATCTGTCTTCCCATAATGCTTTATATATGTCCTGTAGCACTTATCAACTCTTATTCTAATTACTTTTTCATATGTTTGTCTTTCCAAATAGACTGGGAGAACCATTACGCCAGTGTTACGAGCCAAATTGTGTCATTCCCCCAAAATTTATGTGATGAAGTCCTGACTTTTGGTGCCTCAGGCAATGACTGTATTTGGAGATAGGGTCTTTAAAAAGGTAATTAGGGTTAAACGAGGTCATTGGGGTGAGTCCTAATTCAATATGACTGGTGTCCTTATAGAAAGGTAACGACACAGATGTACAGAGAGGAAAGACAATGTGAAGACATTGAGAGAATGTGGTGATCTGCAAGCTAAGGAAAGAGGTCTCAGAAGAAACCAACCCCACCAGCACCTCGGTTTCAGATTTCCAGCCTCCAGAACCCTGAGAAAACACAGTTTTGTTTCTTAAGCCACCCAGTCTATGGTACTTTGTCAAGGCTGACCTACTAGACTAATACAGCCAGGAGCTAAATTGTATTCACGTTTCCATCTCTTCCCAGAGCCTAGCTTGATGTTTGACATGGAGCCTCTTCTCAGTGTGTGTTGAAGGAGTTAACTTAAGTAATTAAATTTTACTGATTAAAAACTATAAGCCTCAGTCTTTTGCCTTCTCATTTTTAGGTGGCTTACTACTCGCACTCTTCCTGGGTTTCCTATAGGAAAGAAAGCAGTAAAATAGAGAGTCGATTAGATGACAGAGCTCAGAAAAGTTCAGCAGAGGAGCCAGTAGAGAAATATGGAAGAAAGAGGTATTTATCAGTCAGGGTAGACAGATTATACTCGGTGATAAAGAAGCCCTAAATTTCTGCAGTTTGCAATATTTTTGGATATTTCTCACTCACTTCTCGTGGGCATTCTAGGTCACCATGGGGTCTAGGCTGGTAGAGTAATCTGTATCTGCTTTTCCAGGGGCAGAAGGAAAAAGGCTATGAACCACGGGCTGGTTCTCAAAGCTTTCCACTGAGGTGACGTAAATCATTTCTGCCTGCATTTCATTGGCAAAAGCAAGTCACATGGCCACTCCTGAATTTATCATGGATGAAATGTGTAATTTTCCCATTGTAAGGGACATCACAGGAGTGTTTAGAGACAAATAACATGATCTGTCACAAAGTGTGATAGCAAGAGAAAACTGAAAATTAAACATGGTTGACAATACTTAAAAACACACACACACTGTATTTTTCCCTTGTACAAATAACAAGTATTAATTTACTTAAAATTAGGACAATGCATAAAAGTATTAATTATTTAAATCTATGATTATCTCATTTTCTAGAGATAACCTCTGTTAACATATTGGGTTAAATATATTTATCTTTTCAGTTTTTTGTTTAACAAAAGCGTGTGTTTACCCCATGCACAGTTCCTTTCCCATCTCCTTTCTTCCTAAACTCTTTTGGGAGTGTGTGTGACACCAACGGTGGGTCCACCTCTGTCCCTGCTCCTGCAAAATTCCCCACGTGGATTCAGATCCATTCCCCCTGAGATTATATCCTGCCTTTATCCAAACATAAAGCATCCACGCTCAGAACCCTTTGTTCTGAGAATGTTTTAGTGTCCAAATCTGTGAAAGGCAGCTGAGGAATTGGTGAGGGAGGGAGAAGAGTGCCTGCTGGAAACAGCTCTGAGACGTCCTCTGTGTCCCTGGGTCCTCTGCAATTGCCCCAACAGCCCACCCCAGCCTTTCTCTTGTATTTTTTATTTGCTCTTCCCCCATCTCTTTTCTTCCTGCAGATCTGTTCTATCTAGTGTCTCAGAAGTGAGAAACTGACACTTTAGGTATGACCCCAAAGAAAGAATCTGTGTCTAACAGGTAGAGGTTTTTTTGTTGTTATTGTTTTTTCAATTCTTTGTTTCCGCTTCCTCATGGGGAAATAGAATCGGCTTTTCCGGGTTGGGAAAGTGGCTGTGAGGGTACAACTAAGAGTGATAAGAAAGGAAAAAGTAGAAAAAGAGTACTTGGCAATGTGATCCTGCCATCCAGGCAAAAATGGGACTGCGGTATATGTTGTTTCATAACTTGCTCTGTCACTTGTGGGTAGATCCTTGGCCGTGGTGCACAGCACTTCCCATTTTGCCCTCCTTTTCTATTGGACCATGTTGGACATTTTCTCCCACTTCCTGTGAGGAAGGCATTTTTCTACCAGTGATAAACAAGATGTGTCTCATGGAATAAGGTGCAGCCATTGCTTTCTTTTGTTGACTTTTAATATGGAGAAAGGGTAAGTGGGCAGTCAACCAAAAAAGAACGATGGACATGGCTTCTTTTGGGGCTCAGCTGAGGTAAATCCTCATTGTATCTATCCTTCTTTTCCAGTTCCCTGACACTTTCCTTGCCATTCCTTTGCTGCTATTATTTTAAGCAATGACCCAGGTATGGAAAATGGAAATAGGAATGATTTCCTGGTACATTAGCCAATAGGAATAATCATTTAGCAAAATCGATACCAATGCTATGGTAATTTATTTATTAGCCAATAGTTAAAAGAGAATGAGAACTGAGTCAACTTTCAACATTTCCTCATCTGTCACAGTGTCATAGTTTATGGGGTAAGGGAATTTTCTTTCTAATATTGGTTTGTTATATTGAGTTCAGTTCAGGTAATTCCTATAATGTCTGTTCTGGGTACTTTTATTCTATTTTCCAGAAGGAGTATTGGAAAAAAAAACAAAACCCAAAAGAACCTGTAATTCTGTGCATGTATTTTCCGTTTAACACAGCAGCTGGAAAAGCTATAATTAGAGACTAGGTTTCCCAAGTCCTTTCTTGGGTCCAGACTGCATTCCTGAGCAACTCAAGACAGGATGACCTCAGACTTTCTTTTCCCATGCTACGAAAGAAGCTTTCAGAATCTTCTTTCCTAAATCTCAGTTGCAGATACAAAATGTTTTATCAACAATAATGAGGGACCTAACTAAAAGAAGTTATATTTTAAGAAATTCATGCTTATGCATTTAATATAAATTGCAAAATGCCCTCTTATCCTCTACGGTGAATACTATGTTGACTCTCGCCTTCCATAATTACTAGACACTATTTAATTCTCAGGTTATATCAGAAATGACAATCTGGGTTCCAGTTATTCTAAAAAAAGGAAGTAAATTTAGAATTATTTAGAAAATAGTATCCCAAATATTATGTCTGCCTATGGAAGGATTAATCCAACCTTGTGTCAAAAACTTTTGTTATAAGTAATGGATTTGATTCCCTGCTTAGAAACTTTTGCTAGATACTCATTCTCTGTGGAAATTTAGTTCAGACTACTTTGGCTGACATTCCAGCTTCAGCAACATGGACACAACATGATTTCCCCTCTCACTCCCTACATCCCCAAGCATAGTCTATTTAAACGGAGCTACTTGCCATTCTCTAACTATATTCCAGTTAAATTTGCCTCTTTTTGCTCATATTGTTCCCTCTGAACATCTCCTTAGTCCTTTATTCCTCACCTGTGACCCTAATATTCATCTCTTAGAATCCACCCATCCCTCCAAGCCCTGTTCAAATATCATCCGTCCTTGAAAACTTACTCCCTATAGACATAATCGCTCACTTCATTGGTCCTTTGGTGCTTTCTATAATGGAATAATTCTTTCATCCTCTCCATTACTTAGTAAGTCCCTTGACTATAGAGATAATACTACAATGGCTTAAAATCTTTTGCAGCTCCCACCACAGGGCCTGGCACATAATAGGTACTAGAGAAATCTTTACTGAGTACGGTAAGCTCCTTAAGGGGAGGGTCACATTTTGGAGTTTTGTAGCCTCAGAATCCAGCATGTAGTGTTAACCCAGAGATCTCAGTATCTACCATTAGCCCAAAGTTGATATTTAGAAACACTGGTCGAATGCATTGAATCATAGAAAACGATGCAGACATTCTACTTGCTCTTTTCACAAACACCAGAAGGAAAGAACTGAGAATCAAAAAAAAAAAAAAAAAAAAAATATTGTGTGGTCTCTTTAAAAAGAATCCTCGTCATCTCAGAAGGTTAGCAGTGTCACTCAGCACAGAACACAGAGTGATCGTATCAATATTAATGAGCTCAGTGAAGTGCCACTGGCTTCAGTGCAATTTTGACATTCTGCAACCTGACTAATAAAATAAAAACTAATTCTAAAAATAATTTACCTCCTGGAGACCTTAAAATGGATTTTACTAATGAAGGGAAAAAAACTAGCATGGCTCTTTCCTTTTTGATAGGTGAATCAAATGTTACACCAGATCATAAACCTAAAATGACATATTCTAAACTGTCAACATCTCTTTTAAAAGGACATTTTGAACACTTTTCATCCAGGTTTACAATTTCAGCCATTTAACAGCCTATTAATGACGGAAGGATGAGGGTAGGGGAAATGAGGAAAGCCAAATAAATTAGGCTTTGTTTTTATTTATTCCATTTTAGCCTCATTCATAACTTTAAGTTATCTTCCAATTAGCAGATTACTGTATGGAAGATTATAGAATGGCATATGTATAACAAAAATATGGGATTTTTAACAAACATAAAGATACAATTTTTTGATTCACAAATTCCTTTATATTAAAATAAAATCCAAATAACTGCTGCTCAGTGAACTGAGAGTGAGAGAAAAGAAGATGCTGTTCCTCAGGCCCGTTGGCTAGCAACCAGGCCGGAAAGCATCTCACAGGCGATGCGCTGCTTTCAGTTCCTCTATTCTTTGAAGGTTGACCCTGGAGACTTTTCTGTTGTTGTTGCTGTTGTTGTTTGTGTGTGTGTGTGTCTGTGTGTGTGTGTGTGTGTGTGTGTGTGTGTGTGTATAAAAGAGAGAAAGACAGAAAGACTGACAGACATGCAGAGAAAGAGCGAGCGAGAGAGAGAGAGAGAGGATACCAATTAAAATTTATATCAAATGGTTAAGCAATCCCAGATTAGCTTCTTGGTAAATAAATATGCATAAATGGAAATATCTAAGAAAGATACGACCACCAATAATCCTGTATGTTTTAATCATTTATCTTCCTAAGGGTATTGTGTTCAACTAGATACTTTAAAATATTTTCTTCCTGTTCTATTTTCTGAATGGAAATTATTCCTTCGTTCTCACATGTTATGATTCTTTCATTTCAGGGAGTTACTAACAAGTCCCATATCATGCTCTAAAAATATACCTTCTTAATGAAATAATAGCATACTGTCCCTGGAAAGCACTGTGAACATAATAAAATTCCCCCTACCTGCCTTCCCAGCTTTTATGCTGAGGAGACTAAAATCCAGAGGGGTGAAATTCTCAAGGCCCCAGAAAGTTAGCGAAAATTCAGAAATAAAAATACAAATTTTTATCTGTGCAGGTTATTGTTTTCTGTTTTGTTTTGCTGCATTTTTATTTGTTCATTTATTTCCGCAACACTTTGGCCCTAAATAAATGCATTCTAATACTCAAGAATGTATTGGTTACTGCAATCAATGGAGGAAAACGAAATATTTAAGTAAAAATATTAGTGTGCCTTACATTTCGGGGAGACTCCAAAGCTTTATTCATTTATTTCATTCATTTATAATAGAAAAACAATTATTGAGTACCTGTTTGCTGGGTACTAGGGATGGAAGACTGGATAAATCAGACTTCACATTCCTCACACAGAGTTTACTAACAAACACTTATATTTGTTTACATATACATATGTGTGATAAATATAATCTGACCTCATAGTAAATGGAAGACTAAGGAATATTTTTGCATGCTAAAAGGTTTTTAGATGTCTCTGCCATCCACATCTGACTCTTGAGTGTGCATGCCCTGTCCTTGGGTCAATCTCTTAGTTAAGGAAAACCACCAATTCTCCCGTCCAACGGCAAACAGCCAATTAGAATTAAGAAGGCCGGAACACACCATATACATGCTTCCTCCTTACTGACACACGTCCTCAGTATGTACTCTGTCTCTTTCACCATAATTGAACCTATTTCCCCACCCTCCCTGCAGCTCTATGTTGATCTGACATCAATGCAAGTAGACTTCTTTCAGTTCCAGGTTGAGGAGTTCACTAATGGAGGCACAAACACCTGGACAGACTTTGTTTTTCAGAGCCACGAAAAGACTGCCTTCAAATCCATGATTAATTTCCTCTGCAAGGAAACATGTTAGACTCAGTGAGTGCCCCTGCTGCTAAATTAACTTCTGACCTTTCTACGTCCTTCCCAATGACTCTTGGAAAGTTTCAGATTTCTTCAATGAAATCAATAGCTGGAGAATGAAATCACATCACCACAGGCCACCTTTGAAAACTCTATTGAGGGCAGTGTGCAGCTTGGACATTCCAGCCCCTGATGACTTTGCCATTTGAAACCTTGGTGCTGAGCTGGCCTTGGCAGCATTCTGCCTGAGTTCTTTATTGAATATGCTTCTCTTTTGATCTGCTTCTAATTCACCTTGTTCTTTGTGCTGCCTCCCACTCTGCTGGGGATCGATGGGTGTTTATTGTGCCACTGGTTGTATTACTAATTGCTTGACTGTGAGCCTCTTGAATGTGGCTGGCTTATTTCTTCTCCACAAAATGTCTTGTGCTTTCTCCATTTCATATATTAATTTCTCCAGAGCCTTCAGACCTGAGTGGAACTGCTTAAAGACAGTTGGATACTTGGGGAAATTTGAGCTACAGTCATGACAAATATTGATGACTGGGTTTCCCACTGAAATAGAGGCATCTGATCCATTTCTAGGAAAAAGAGGGAGAGTTTGGCCCAATTCTCCTGCAGGCTGTGGAATCGGACTCACTTTGATGTTCTTCCTATTGACTTGCAGAAAATCATGTGGCCTCTCCTTGCTGTCCTATCCTTATCAATGGCCTTTAATCACCTTTGCCCCAAAACTCTTGTAAACCTTCTGAAAGTGGCATTTGTTTTGTAGCCTTTGTGCTGTTCCTACGTACCCAGTGATCATCTCCATTAATAATGGTGTCAGTTTATTTATGAATTAATCACATCAGATTGAAGAATATGCTCAGATAAAATCTGATGGCTTCCATATTTCCCTGATGAAATATTCATGACATGATGGTTTCACCTTTATAAATCATGGTTATTCTATTGATTTTTTTCTTTCACATTTTCCAAATGAGCTCATAAATTTTTTTAAATGTGGATCAGAGAAAACAACATGAATGAATAGATGAATGTACTTTTCAATCACATGCATTTCTGATTTTATTGCTGCCTTCAGCTTATATTAGAAGAATGAGATACCACATAGAAAGGGGATCTTCCAAACCTAATAAATGTGGAGGCTGATTTCTTAATGTAAAAATTATTGATCCTGATGGTTTAATTTAAACTGAAAGATTAATTTAAGTTGAAAAATTTTGGTTACTTGGGTCTCGACAATAAAAAGTATTACTTATGAATGTGTATGCATTCTTAATTGATTATTAGCATGCATGTTTATTTGACTTTCTTCTTTTTAATCTTTGTTGAAAGTGACACATGTGAAATAAGTGGGGAAGGAAAATGTTTCAGTTATGTATTGCCACATAACAAGCCACTCCAAAGCTTCATGGCTTAAAACCACAACAATTTACTATTGATTCTGTGAGTTGAATAGGTTGAGCTGAGTGGTTCTTCTGCCCAATGTAGGATCATCTAGGGTGACTCACTTGTGTTCACTCACATGTGTGGTCCCTGGTGCCCCTCCATCTGGTTTCTCCATGGGACCAGCTACTCACAGCATGATGGTCTCTTACATGGTGGCCTGGACTTTTTACTTAGTGGCTGGCTTCCCAAAGGGAGGAAGCATGGTCTGCAAGTCTTCTTAAGGTCTAGCCTCATAATTCCCAAATATCACTTTCACCACACTCTGTTGGTCACAAGAAGTCATCCTTCCCATGGGGAAGTCATCCTTCCCATCTAAATTCAAGAGGAGGGGAAAACATACTCTGCTTCTTGACAGGTAGAGAAGAGTACATGAACAGGGAAGGAAAAATTGCTGTTGACCATCTTTGGAGACTACTATAGAGTGAATAGTATACTGTTCTTACAGGTAGGTGTGCCCCAAATTATTTACATTTACTCTGCAAGCCATAAAAATATTTTTGCCAGAAAACTATCTTCATCCAAGAATAAAGGACCTGACACATGATTGAAATAAAACTGAGGTGTGTGATGATTAAAACACATTGTTTTCTATGTGTATTCCTCTTCTGTTACCTACTAACAATCAACCCAAATGCTAGATTATGAACAGGTTAAGATAATGAGAGAGATTAAACTTGGCTCTATTTATAAAAGAGGTAAAAGGATCTGTGGAGCTGCGTATGTGTATGTGTGTGTATGTGCATGTGTGCACATTCCAGAAAGCCGCAAGTAAGGTTATATTGTGTCAAATGAGACTAGGTGACTAGTTATGTGCTAAAAAATTCAAAAACATTTCCATGTACAGTCAACTTCCAATTATGTATTTTTAAAAGCCTCTTAGCTTAGGATAGAAAGTTTATTCACAGAAATAATAACAGAGAACTTTCCAACCCTAGAGAAAGATATCAAATTTCAGGCACAAGGAGGTCACAGAAAACCAAGCAGATTTAACCCAAAAAAGTTTACTTCAAGGCATTTAATAATCAAGCTCCCAAAGCCCACAGATAAAGTCCTAGGGAAAGTGAAAGAAGAAAAGAAAGAAAGAAAGAAACAATGAAACAAAGAAAGAGAGAAAGAAAATAAAAGAAAAGAAAAAAGAAAGGAAAAGAAGAAAAGAAAAGAACACAGAAAGGACCTCCAATATGTCTGCCAACAGACTTGTCAGTGAAAACCTTACAGGCCAGAAGACAGTGATGTGACATGTTCAAAGTGCTGGAAAAAAAAAACTTAGTGCTAGAATATTATATCCTGCAAAAATATCCTTCAAACATGAATGAGAAATGAAGACTTTCCCAAACAAAAGCTGAGAGATTTCATCAACACCAGACATGTCTTACAAGAAATAATAAAAGGAGTTCTTCAATATGAAAGAAAAGGACATTAGTGAACAATAAGAAATCATCTGAAGGTATATGACTCACTAACAGTAAGTACACAAATACAGAATACTATATTGCTGTAATTGTGATGTATAAACCAATTATATCTTGAGTAGGAAGACAAAAAGACAAACCTATCAAAAATAACAACTTTTTGAGAGATAGATAGTATAAAAAGATATAGATGGAAACAACAAAAAGTTAAAAAGTGAGGGGATGGAATTAAAGTGTAGAATTTCTGTTAGATTCCTCTGTGCTTCTTTATGTGCTTGTTTATAAACAGAGTTATCATATGTTTAATATAAGTGGTTATAAAATATTTTCTGCAAGCCTCATGGTAACCTCAATTCAAAGGTCCAATAATAGATACACAAAAAATAAAAAGCATGAAATGTAAACACACTACCAGAGAAAATCACTTTTAACAAAGGAAGACAGGAAGGAAGGAAGGAAAAAAGAGAAGACCACAAAACAACCAGAAATCAAATGACAACACGTCAATAGTAAGTCCTTACCTATCAATCATAACATTGAATGTGAATGGACTAAACTCTCCAATCAAAAGACATAGAGTGGCTGAATGGATTAAAAAAAATAAATAAAACAAGACCTAACTATATCTTGTCTGTAAGAAACCCACTTCACATATAAAGACATCCATAGACTGCAAATAAAGGGATGGAAATAGATAGGCCGTGCAAATGGAAACAAACAAACAAAAAAGATCGGGAGTAGTTATACTATCAGATAAAATACATTTCAAGACAAAAACTGTAAAAAGAGACAAAGAAGGTCATATAATGATAAAAGGGTCAATTCAGCAAGAGGATATAACAATTCTAAATATTAATTTGTATGCACCCAACACTAGAGCACCCAGATATATAAAGCACATATTATCAGAGCTAAAGAGAGAAATAGACCCTAATACAATAATTGTTGGAGACCTCAACACTCCGCTTACAGCATCGGACAGATCATCCAGACAGAAAATCGACAAAAAAAAAAAACAAATCGACTTAATCTGCTCTATAGACCAAATGGACCTAATAGATATTTACAGAACCTTTCATCCAACAGCTGTAGAATTCATATTCTTCTCCTCAGCTCATGGATCATTCTCAAGGATAGACCCATATGTTAGGACACAAAACAAGTCTAAAAATTTTTTTAAAAATTATAATCATATCAAGTATTTTCTCTGGCCACAATGGAATAAAACCAAAAATCAATAACAACAGGATTACTGGAAAATATACAAACACATAGAAATTAAACAACATGCTCCTAAATGACCAGTGGGTAAACGAAGAGATTAAGAAGAAAATTTAAAAATTTATCAAAATAAATGAAAATGAAAAAACAACATATCAACACCTATGGGATACAGTAAAAGCAGTAATAAGAGGAAAATTTATAGCAATAAGTGCCAACATTAAAAAAGTAGAAAAGCTTCAAATAAACAACCTAATAATGTATCTCAATCAAGAACAAACCAAAGTCAAGAATAAACCAAGCACAAAATTAGTAGAAGAAAAGAAATAATAAAGATCAGAGCAGAAATAAATGAAATTAAAACCAAAGATACAAAAAAATCAACAAAATGAAAAGTTAGATTTTGAGAAAGAGAAACAAAATTGACAAAACTGTACCCAGACTAAGACAAAAAGAGAGAAAACTCAAATAAAATCAGAAATAAAAAAGGAGATATTACAACTGATAGTGTAGAAATCCAGAGGCTCATTGGTGACTATTATGAGCAACTATAAGCCAACAAATCAGAAAAACTAGAAGAAATGGGTAAATTCCTAGACACATACAACCTACCACAATTGAACCAGGAAGAAATCCAAAACCTGAGTAAACCAGTAAGAAGTAACAAGACAGAAGCTGTAATAAAAAGTCTCCCATTAAATAAATGCCCAGGATATGATGGCTTCACTGCGGAATTCTACCAAGCAGTCAAAGAAGAACTAATACTAATCTTACCTAAACTATTCCAAAAAAATCAGAGAGAAGGAAATAGTCCCAAACTCTGTCTACCAAGGTCTGTATCATCCTGATGCCAAAAGCAGAAAAAGACACACACACAAAAGAAAACCATAAGCCAATATCTCTGATGAACATGGATTCAAAAATCCTCAAAAAAAAAAAAAATACTAGCAAACCAAATCCAACAACATGTTAAAAACATTATTCATCATGATCAAGTGGGATTCATCCCAGAAATGCAAGGATGGTTCAACATATGCAAATCAATCAATGTGATACGTCATATCAACAGAATGGAGGACTGAAACCATATGATCATTTCAATTTATGCTGAAAATGCATTCGATAAAATTAACATCCCTTAATGGTAAAAACTCAAATAACTGGCTCTAGAAGGAACTTACATCAACACTATAAAAGCCTTATATGACAGACTCACAGCTGGGATCATACTAAATGGGGAAAAAAATGAAAGCCTTTCCTCTAAGATCTGGAACAAGACAAGGATACTCACTTTTGCCACCATTATTCAGCATAGTACTGGAAGTTCTAGCTAGAGCAATCAGACAAAAGAAAGAAATAAAGAACATACAAACTAAAGAGCAAAAAGTCATATTATACTTGTTTGCGGATGATATAATTTTATATCTAGAGAAACCTAAAGACTCCATCAAAAAAAGCTATTAGAACTGATAAATAAATTCAGTAAAGTTGCAGGATACAAAAACAACATACAAAAATTGGTAGCATTTCTATATGCCAATAGCAAACAGTCTGAAAAACCAATAAAGTAATCCCATTTACAACAGCTGCAAATAAAATAAAATACCTATGAATAAACTTAACCAGAAAAGTGAAAGATCTCTATAATGAAAACTATAAAACATTGATGAAAGAAATTGAAGAGGACACAAAAAATATAAAGATATTCCATGTTCACAGATTAGAAGAATCAATATTGTTAAAATGTCCAAACTACCAAAACCAATCTACAGATCCAATGCAATTCCCATCAAAGTGTCAATGACATTCTTCACAGGAATGAAAACATAATCCTAAAGTTTATATGGAACCACAAAAGACCCAAAATAGCCAAAGCCATCCTGAGCAAAAAGAACAAAACTGTAGAAATCACATTACTTGACTTCAAATTATGCTACAGAGATATAGCAAACAAAACAGCATGGTACTGGCATAAAAATGGACACATAGACCAGTGGAACAGTATAGATAACCCAGAAATAAATCCATACATCTACAGTGAACTTATCTTCAACAAAGTTGCCAAGAACACACGCAATGGGGAAAGGACAATCTTTTCAATAAATGATGCTGGGAAAACTGTATATCAGTTTTCAGAAGAATGAAACTGGACCCTTATCTTTCACCATATATGCAAGTCAAATGAAAAAGGATTAAAGATTTAAATATAAGACCTGAAACTATGAAACTACTAAAAGAAATATTGAGCAAATGCTTCAGGACATTGGTCTGGCCAAAGGACTTCTTGAGTAATAACCCTAAATCATAGGCAACCAAAGCAAAATTGGGCAAATGTAATTACATGAAGCTAAAAAGTTTCTGCTCAGCAAAGGAAACAATCAACAAAGGGAAGAGACAACTCATAGAAAAGTAGAAAATATTTGTAAACTACCCATCTGACAAGGGATTAATTATTAGGATATACAATATAACAAATGCCAAAACTGAATAGGAAAAAAAATCAAATAATCCAATTTAAAAATGGGCAAAGTATCTGAGTAGAAATTTCTCAAAAGAAAACAGACATCAGAGAAATGCAAATCAAAACTACTATGAGATACATTTTTTAAAAGCCAGTTAAAATGGCTTTTGTTGAAAAGACAGGCAATAATGAATGCTGACAAGGATGTGGAGAAACGGGAGCTCTCTTACACTGTTGGTGGGAATGTTAATTAGTGTAACTACTATGCAGAGCAGTATGGAGGTTCCTTGAAAAACTAAAAATAAAGCTATCATATGACCCAGCAATCCCACTGCTAGATACATATCCAAAAGAAGGGAATTCAGTATGTTGAAAAGATATCTGCACTCCATGTTTATTGCAGCACTATTCACAATAGGCAAGATTTGGAATCAATCTAAGCATCCAGCAATGGATGAATGGATAAAGAAATTGTGGTATATGTACACAATGGAGTATTATGTAGCCATAACAAAGAATGAAATCCTGCCATTTGTAACAACATGAGTAGAACTGAAGAACATTATGTTAAGTGAAATATGCCAAGCACAGAAAGACAAATCTCACATGTTTTCACTAGTAGGTGGGAGCTAAATATTATGAACAACTGATCTCATGGAGACAGAAAGTAGAATGATGGTTACCAGTTGCTAGGGAGCGTAGAGGGTGGGGGCATAAAGTGGGGATGGTTAATGGGAACAAAAATATAGTTAGATAGAATAGACAATATTTGATAACACAACAAAGTGACTATAATTGACAGATTAGTGTGCACTTTAAAATAACTAAGAGTGGAATTGGAATATTCCTAACACAAAGAAATGATAAATGCCTGAGGTGATGGATATCCCAATTACCCTCATGTGATTAATTTACATTGTATGCCTGGATCAAAACATCACATGTACCCTATAAATATATACAACTATTAGGCCGGGTGCAGTGGTTCACACCTGTAATCCTAGCACTCTGGGAGACTGACGCGGGTGGATCGCTCAAGTTCAATACCAGCCTGAGCAAGAGCGAGACCCCGTCTCTACCAAAAAATAGAAGGAAATGATATGGACAACTACAAATATATATGTAAAAATTAGCTGGGCATGGTAGCACATGCCTGTAGTTCCAGCTACTCGGGAGGCTGAGGCAGAAGAAGTGCTTGAGCCCAGAAGTTTGAGGTTGCTGTGAGCTAGGCTGATACCATGGCACTTTAGCCTGGGAAACAGAGCAAGACTCTGTCTCAAAAAAAAAAAAAAATACATATGTGTGTGTGTGTGTGTGTGTATATATATATATATATATATATGCATACAACTATTATGTACCCATAATAATTAAAAGTAAAACCTTTTTTTAAAAAAGCCTCTTTATGACCCAAGTTTGAAAACACTGACAACTGTAAGTAGGGAAAGTTTGGCTTTAGTTAACCCCAGCGTCTTCTTTCTGTATCATTATAACCCTTAGAAGTGTACCTCCCTCACCCCCTACAGTTGCCCAAAGCTCTTTTTTGTCCATCCCAGGCCCATCAATAATCATAAACTTGTTCTCACTATGGTATAAATGACTGATAAGGGTGAATATGTTCTCTCTAGATCATTTGCATTTTAACATAACACGAAGGCTTATAATATGAATGCATTTCTCTTTGGTGTTTGGGCATCATTAAACAAGTTGAAGAAGTAAAATCATGCATTGGGATTTATGACTTCCAGAGGATGAATCCAGTATATTTCAAGATCATTTTGCTACCTCTCACCACCACTGTCCTTTGTTGAGTTCTTAGAGAATGCAAAGTAATGGCAATGACATAAGCAAAATATAATTAGAAAAGCAATCTGTTGGAAAAAGAAATGATAATGCCTTCCAAAATGAAGCACTGTACCATGTAGAAAATTTGGGCACTATCCATTGTTTCAGTAGATCCATGCCATGGTTCCTCACGATTAGCCCTGATATTGGAAGAAAGTAATTTTAATTTTTTTGACCTCCAAAATAACTGAACTCTTTACACTACCAACTAATGCTGCTCAGAGTTTTCAGGACTTAATAATGTAGTGCCTAGAAATGATGTACAAGGAAGGAGTTGCATATATTATTCCCAGCATTCCTCATTTTTGTTTGTAAATGACATTCTTTGATATTTTAAATGAGGGAAAAAAATAGAAAAAGTCAGGCGTCATGAATAAATCAGCAGCGAGAGATGATTGAACTGTGTACTGTCATTTTTGCCTTTCCGGCCTTGACAAGCACCGTGTGGGGTTGCCATTACCTTGTCATGGAACCAGCTATTCTGAGCACCAGTGAGTGGCAAAAGTAGAAGGATGGGGTGCTGGGAGGATGGTATGTGCTCACAGTGGCCATACTGATCTGGGTGGCAAATGGGGAAGCCCAGGACATGAATTGTGGTTCTGGAAGAACTTGTGTGAATACAAGGGAAGCCTGGAGGGATCACTGGCATAGCAAAACAGGCAGCAGTGGTCAATATGTTTCTGTTGTTTGCAGAAACTTATGGATGTGGATTTTCTCTTTGCTGACAGTAAATCTATGTCAGGCACTGTGCTAGGCAATTCACATAGATTATTTCACTTAATCTTGATGACAACTCAGTGAAGAAATATTATTCTGATACTTATAAATGATGACCCTAAAACAAGCTTGAATAAGCAAAGTAATTTGCCTAAGGTACACAAATAAGAAATGGCAAAGGCAGGATTTGACTTGAACCTAACAAATCAAATTCCAGAGCCCAATATCATTTGTTGGGCATAATTTATATACAGTCATCTTTTTTTGTGTATGATTCTGAGCTTTAACACACACACACAATCATGTAACCACTACCACACTCAAGATACAGAAGAGTTTCGTTACCTCCCCAAATTCTTTCATGCTCCTGTGTAGTCAACTCCTCCCCCCATCTCTAGCCCATAGAAACCACTGATCTGTTCCCTTTCTTTGGTTTTCACTTTTCCAAAATGTGATATAAATGGAATCGTGCAGCATTTAACCTTTTGAGTCTGGCTTCTTTCATTTAGTGTATGTAATTCACGGAGATTCATCCACGTTGTGGCAGGAATTAGTGATTCATGCCTTTTTATTGCCAAGTACTATTCCATTCTATCAATGTACCACAGCATGTCTATCCACTCACCCTTAGAAGGGCATTTGGGTTGTTTCCAGTGTTTCATATCCTGATATCTTAACTATAATAAAATTCTGCCTTTGATCAGCCAGAATCTTTCCTGATTATCATAGCCAATGTTCCCAATGATATCTTTGTCTTAGTGTTCTCTTTGGGGTTCCTTGAGAACTTTTGCCTAGAGCTAGAAAGAAACACCAAATCTCTGGCTCAAGCACAGTTCCACAGGGTCATATTTTCTCTCATGAGGAAATACTGTTAAATTTTCATTCTAACAATCTGAATGATTATACCCGTTACATAGCACCCATTACATAGCAAGTGCTTAAAACTGTATGGAATGAATAAATAAATGAATGACAAATAAATTATCCAAATTAATCTACTAGCACAGGAGGTAGAGGAAAGGGTAGTAAAATCAGGATTCATAATTCAGCCTTGGTGTAGAAATATTCAGTTTAATAAATGGTACATATGGTACTGAAAAACGTTAATGTAGAATCCTGGAAGTCCAGAGTTTATTTTCTTGAACTGTGCCAACACCATTATTTGAAAGGGGAAAAAAAAGAAAATGTGATGATCATTGATCTGATTTCACAACATCAAATAACTACCTTGGCTGCATCTTTTCCCAGTCTTAAACTTTTTTTCTCATGTAATTAACTGGTAATTTAATTGAATTGTCCAAATCAGCCATTGCTTTGACATTGATGTTTTTCTAAAAATTTGTTTTCTTATGATAACATAAATTCGGGATAGTCCTACTCAAACAAGTTGAATCCAGCTTTCGAAAATCCTCTTCCTTGTAACAAGGTAGTTTACTTACTGAATTCAATCCATTGTAGTCAGAATAACACTTTTGATTAAATTCAACTGTGTGATACAGTTTTCTTTGCTTTTTTTCTCCCTCTAAAAAGGATGTACATCAACAGAATTAGTGTACTGAGAAAACACAGGTCTTGGAGCTAGAAAAATTTGATTCTATTCTCCGTTCTGTCATTTATGAGCGTTGTGACTTTTGACTAGTTTTAAAAGCTTTCTGAGCTTCATTTCTTTATCTATCAGATGTAGATAACAACTTCTGTGCCTTCTACTTTGGGATACTGTAGGGTTAAAGGAGACCATGTATATGAGCACCCTTTGTATGCTGTACAGTAAGCAAATGTGGCACCAATGTTCAAGGCCACCCAGATACTAGTGTAATATATTCCTTGTTTACAACATCTTCCTTGACCACCGTGTCCACCCACACTCATTATTCAGGGATTATGAGTGTTCTGGGCTATTTAAAATGAACACAGTTTTCTCAAAGGGCAGTTGACATGGAGCTTAGTAAAGCCTTGGGCAAGGATGAACTTGCTCATGACCTGGAGGAAGGCCCTCACCTCAGTGAACACACAGTGTTACACCCAGGTGACAAGTGGGACTCCCCAGCACGGTGATAGGTTCTGCAGACATGAGTTGGACTCGTATTTTTTGGCTTAGTTTCCAATCAGTTTTTTGCACTGGCCACATTGGGGACTTGACAATGTTGACCTTACTTCTTGCCAAATACCCCAGCCTCACCCATGTCAGGCCAGATCCCACTGAGGTCACACCCCCCTCCCTTACTCTCAAACCCAGGTTACCCAGCTTTAGTCTCTAAATCCGTGGGTAGGTGGCCTGTGTGTCTTTCTATAATTAGGTCTTCACTCTTTATTTTTAAAAATGTTTTGAGACAACCTGGATACCTCTAACTGATGAGAAAAAAGTCCTATATGATGTAGTAGAAAAAAGATAAGCATAAAGCTGGGGATGTCAAGATCTTATTTTTCTAGAAGTGTAAACTTCTAGACTAATAAAAACATTCTTATTGAATATGTCCTCTCTCACTTTGACAGCTAGGTTTCCGAAACCTCCCATGATAAGGTGATAAGTGAGTGAACTTTCTAGAAAAATAAGGAAAGGAGGACCAATGGGGTTGAGTGAACTTATGGAAACTTTTGAAAATTTTTAACCTTGACTAAAATCATATATATATAAAATAGTGTAGTGACTTTTAATATATCTAAAATTAATACAAATTGCAACTCAAGTGTCCCAAGAATGGAAAAACAAACACCACATGTACTCACTACTAAATTGGAACTAATTGATGAGCACGCATGTGCACGGAGGGAAGTAAAACCCAGTGGAAATCAATGGGAGGTGGGGAGAAGGAGGGGAGGGGCAAAAACCTACCTAACAGGTACTATGAACATTATTTCGGTGACAGGCACTCCTTTAGCCAGGACTCAAGCATTACAAAAGTGATCCATGTAACCTAAAACATTTGTACCCCCTTAATATTTTGAAATAAAAAAACACCAAAAATTTTTTTTAATTCATCTCACATCTATTAATTGATTTAACTCCTAAAAAAAACCAACAAATGCATTTTATTTTATATTTTTTAAAATGTATTTCCAATTATACTTGGACAAAATTTGAAGACATATTTTCCTTTTATTTCTTCTACCAATCTTTGATAAAGGAGATTGATGAAAATAAAATTATTTTATCGGTAAAAATGGTCATAATATGTGTTTATGCTCTCATAAAATTTGTTTGCCTCTATTGTCTCATTTTAAAAAGGTCCATTATGAACTAGGAAGAGGAGGAAGGGAAGAGGGAGAAAGAGGTGGAGGTAGAAGGGGAGAAAGAGAAGGAGGAAGACGAGGAGGAGAGGAGAAAGAGGAAGAAGACGACAATGTCAAAGATCTTTCATTTTTCCCCAGAGAGTAAATAATACTTGCAGACAGTGAAATCACAAGTTGTTGGCTAAAGACTAGTAAAAACATTTCTCCTAGAGTCATTGGCCCTGTGAATGCACTCTATGTCTGGTGTTTAAATAGTCTGGCATTTTAAGTGGTACATTGAAACCTATAAAATATATTTGGCAGTTTGCTTTTTTCTTTATCTGGATTTGGAAAAAAGAAAAAAAGGAGAAAGGGTTGGCTGGAAAAACAGTGTGAGTAAAAGTTGAAACAAATACAGGCAAAGCAAATATTTCCTCAGAGGAACCTCGATCTGGCTTCAGCCATTCGTTCCTAGGTTCTGAGCCCATGGAGAAGCATGTGTATGTGGTGATGGTACTAATTAGGGAGTTGTGTTCGTTGCTGACAAGCTCACCTATGATTCTCACTGATTGGTACATCAAATGACACCAAGATGTGGCCTTAAATGACTAAGGTTAAGACATCATCTTACCCATACTACCTGCATCCTTATCTCTTAGAATTGCTGTATGTACATTTAGTTGGTTGCTAATTTAGAGGGTGATATTTGCAAAAGTATTCGAGGATCTCTAGAAGAAAGTTCAAATCTTTCTAATAATAAAAACATTGTTGTTATAAACCCCAGACTAGACACAGGTATAAAAATTTCAACTTCAGCCAGATTTTGGATTTCAGTGTATTTTAGATACACCAGATAAAGAAAATACTGACCATTCTATGAAGAGAGAATGCCTATGATGTGTAAGCCGAAACCAAGGGGGGAAGGGGTGACAACTGAGTCAAGACAAATTGAAAATATAAACAATAATAGGATACCATTTGAAATAGGAACAAAATCTTTAAAGGTTTTAAGAATTAATAAAGGAAACACAAACTCTCTGTGGAAATGAAAATGTACTTCTATTTTTAAGAAAATGAAAGAACTAATTAACAGAAGAAATTTCATACTCTTAAATGGGACAACTCGATGTTAGATAGTTGAATGAATCCGTAAGTTACATGCAATTCCAAACAAATTTCAGCTTGATATTGTTTGAGTAATCGAATAAAGTTATTCTAATTGTGTATGGAAGGGGAAAAGGTCAATTTCAAAAAGGTAAAGCCAAGAGAAAACTGGACTTACTGATTACTAAAATATGTTACAAAGCCATAGTAGTAAAACTCATCTATGTATTGGTGAAAAGACAGACAAGTAGATTTCTGGAACAGAATAAGAGCTTAGTGATAAAGTCAGATGTATTAGAAATATAACACCACAAATCCATGCGGAAAGAAGGACTGTTCAGAAAACTCTCTCCTCCACCCCCCTTATTTAGGATTAAGACCTAAATGTGAAAGATAATACTACAAATATCATAGAAGATAATGTAGGATGGTTTTTAAAGCAAAAGAAACTATTAATTCTATCTCATTAAAATGAAAGATTTCTGTTCAGTGAAGGACATCAGGAGTAAAATTAATATGCAAGTAACAGATTTGAAGAAATTATTTGTAATTTCAAAAATTTATAAGGCGCTTACATAAACCATATACAAAAAAGTCCTGAAAATCAACAAGAAAAAGATAAGAACCAAATAGAAAAATGCCCAAAATACATCAACAGGTCACAAAGGAGAAAACTCAAAAGGCCAGCAAACATATGAAGAGATAATCATATTCGTCAGTAATTAGACATATTAAACTCACCATTTTACACAATGCTAAGTATTGCTGGGACTGTGGGAACAGGGAAAACATCATCTCTAGTCAGTGGGCTACAGACTGGTGAAGTTCTGGAAACCACTCTAGTCAAAATAAACCAAATGCTACACAGTATGCCTTAGGAACTAGCAACCCACTTTCTGGATACATATCAAGGAAGAAAAGCAGACAGATATACAAGGACATTTAAATGTGGGATTTTATAAGATGGTTTAGAGTTGGAGGCCCTCAAGTTATCCATCTGAGGGACTGGAAAAGTAAAACATGGTGGATTCTCCCTTTGGAATGCCACGGAGCACTTAGAAGTAACCAACTAAATGTGCATATGGCAACATAGATGGATCTTTAAAAATAGTGCTGAGTGAATCAAGGAAATAACAATAAGATTTAGATCATAATTCCATTTGCATCCACTAAAATGTATGTAATTCATATTTTGTAAGAATATATGTAGATGAAAGGGTACATATCAAACATGCTTGAATGGCTGCCTGTTTGTTGGAGAGGTGGCAAGTGGGAGAAAAGATTGGTACAATAGGGAAGGAAGGAAGGAAGGAAGGGAGGGAAGGACGGACGAGCAGGGACCCCCAGACCAGGATGACAATGTGCCATGATTTCTTCAACTCTCTCTAGGAGTGTCCAAAAAACAAAACACAAAAAACAAAAACAACAAGAACAAAAAACTCAACCCTCAAGAAATGGAAAGATCTTGAATATGAATGTTTGCTCCATCCCTCAGGCTACACTCCTTAGCCATTTTCCCCTAAGTTTATCCCATGTTCCAGAAGCTCCAATGGCTCAACCAGCCTTCGAAGGGGGTGACAGGGAGGAAGGGACCTTACTCTTCACAGGCACCCTCCTTTAACCCTGTCTGTGAAAAAACCACTCCCTTCCAGGCCACTTTCCACCTACAGGACTCCCTCAGTTAGGGTAGAGATGAATCGGGTGAAGTAGAAGTGTACAGCAAACCGGGTTTTTAAATTTGCTGAACTGTGTGCATTTTCCCCTGGCGAAGTGGTCATGGAGCCAGCCCTGGATGAGCCCGGAGGGAGCATGGTTCTAGGGGGAGGAAAGCACTTTGATGCCTCATCGTCTGTCATAATAAACACTTCACATCACCCACTTATGCTGGTTATGATGAAAAACAGTATACCCTTGCAGAAACAAGGGAAGCGTTGCCACTCGGAGGGTCATCCAAAATGCTGTTTGGAAAGTAAACCTCACAAGCACATTCTCAGACTAAGTTTATTTACAGCTCTGCAGCTATCAATAACAAAGGCAATTAAATTAGCTAGGTCAAAAGCCCATTTGAATTGAAGAACTCTATGATAAAATTAAAGTTTGTGGAAAGCATCCCTCACCAGCCCTTCTCACATGAAATTGATGGAGAGGCTTTTGGGGTTCGTTAAAATTCAAAAAGGATTAATAGCTTTCAGGTCGCAGAATATTACTCAGAAGGAGTGCACAGAGTTTAAAATACTTCACCCATGTAAATGAAGACTGGTCTCCTTGTTTTATTTTAGATACTGTGGGTTTTTGCAGAATCAATAGAGAGGTACTCGGGAGTGGGGGAGGTAACTGTTCTCAGAGAGGCACATCTCACTGCTCCATGGTGGTATGTAATTTGCTCCATCAAAGCCAGAACAGTCAATAAGTCAAGATGTGGCTTTAGCTGCGTCTCAGAATAAACACTGGATTTCTTCATTATCTGATCAAATACAGAGTTCAAATGGAATAGCAGTGTTCTTTTGTGTGGGGAAAAATAATGGATTGCAACAAATATCTCAGGATTTTGGAGGCTGCCCCAGGCACAGAGGTTAGCGAGACATTTTCTTTGTCAACCTCAGATCACACTGGCATGCTCACAATGGAGCCTGCATTTCATTAGGCCTATTTTCTGACTCAAAAAAAGAAAACGTGTCCTTTGGGTCCAGTAGTCCTCAATGTAGCTTGACAAGTGCATTCTAGCCTGGGGCTCTGCATCTCTGTGGTTGGTGGTCTGGCTCATTTCCTGTAGATTTTTTTCTTCCTCCTCCCTCCCTTCTTTCCTTCTTCCTTCTTTCCTCATCTCTCTCTTCCTTCCTTTTTTTTCTTTCTTTCAATTAATGCAACTGACTTTTTATGGGCATTTTCTTTCAGTAATAGTTTAAATGGCCAATTACTTAATTAAACATTTATCTCTAATCCAGATCTCTCCCCTTCATGCTAAACTAGTATTTCCACTTGCCCCTTGTAATTGCTACTCAGATATCTGATATTCAACAATTTCAATACAGGTTATGTTATCTGTCTCCTCAAATACACCCCTCTTTTGATTTCTCTGTCATTCATTTTCTCCCCACCCACTGTCCCAGTGTGGAACTATGGGAGGTCACCTGGACCTCTCTCACGTCCTGCAACCCTTCCCAAGCAACTCATCTCCATGCCGAACCCGTAAAATTAGGCAGCCTGGGTTCACACTTTACCTCCACCACTCTGTGACCCTAGCCTTGTTTTCCTCGTCTGTGAAATAGCCATCATGATGGTGGCTACCTTGCAGTGCTTTTTAAGAATACAAGAAGATACCCCATGTAAAGAACAGATGTGCTTTACAGTGCCTGCGTGTAGTAATGATTTATGAATGTGAGCTAGTTTTATTTTCTTCCAAATTGTCTTTTAAATGTTTCAGCCACTCTGATGTTTCCTGTGTCCTCTGATATTTCTTTCAGCTTTTTGTCATCTCTTACCCAAAAGTGGCTTCCTGTCTGGTCTCTGCCCACCAGACAAATTCCCATCTCATCTATTCACTACTTTGCTGCCAATGCTATAATATCTTGCTAAAAGCCTAATATGACCATGTAATTCCATGGCTTTAAAACATTAGTTGTGTTACCATGACTTTAGACTAAAGTGCAGACTTTTAATAAAGGCATATAAAGCACTTCACACTGGCCCCAGTTATTATCTGGCTTATTTCCCATTTCTTCCCTAATTAACTCTATGCTCCAGATGGAGAATCCAGGGTAGTCCCATGGACATGTCATGCTCTTTGGTGTCTCCCTGTCATTATACTTCCTTTTCACTCTTCCTGTAATACTCTCCTCCTTCGTCCCCATAAAACATTTCTCATAATCCAGCTTTATCATCACCCACCTTAGCAAGCCTTCGTCAACTTGTGGCAGGGTTAGCCCCATCCTTTTCCATGATCTGAAAGCCTGTTGCCCTTGCCAGGATAGCACTAAGCACACTGCATTGTGAAGATTTGTTTGCAAAGTGGTTGTAAAGACATGTTTGTATAAGACAGACAAGAAGGCATTAGTTCTCTAATTTAGTGATCCCCTTTTCCTGATATGCTGTCTCACATAGGCACATTCTGCCTCTGAGGATCTTCTATGTCCATTTTTCTCAATAGTCGTAAAGTTTCCCCCATGAGTCTACCAGAAATTACAATGAGAATGTTGGGTATGGTGATGTTTCTTCAATCATTTGTCATATGGTTTCCATTCCCTAATTTATTACCAATCATATTAGAACTAAGTAAATTCTAGCCTTCACTTAAAGCACTCAGAGATAAAACTATTCACTAATGGTCCAGTCAATTTGGAAAAGTAATCAAAGTGAAGGAATGTGCAACTTAGAAATTCATATATTATTCTCAGAGATTGAAATAGTTAACTATGACTCTTTAATAAGAATAGGATTTATTGTATGTTACTTTAAACTTTCCAAAGCATTTCTGTACACATTTCATCTTCTCAACAATTCTCAGTGGTATACAGGGCAAATATTATTATCTCTACTTTACTGATGAAGAAATTGAGGCTTAGAGAGGTTAAATGATTTTTCAAGGTTACAGAGCTAGTGAATAACAAATCCAAGAAACCACATCATCTGCTTCATAATGTACTATTCTCTCCATATATTTTTTTCTCTATACTTCCACGCATATATTTCTTCTGCTGTATATTGTGCCATCATTAGGGCATTCACAAGAATTGCCTGTATTGGTAAAGATTTTGTTAAAAATTTCAAAGATCCTTTTAAAAAATATTTACATATTTTAAAATTGGGGTTCTATTTCATGATAGTGACAATACATGCTTATTATAAGAAATGTAAGAAATGACAGTCCTTAAAAGACATAAAAAACAAAGCATAATTTTACCACCGAATGACAAAAACTATTAATATTTTGATTAATTTCCTCTCAGTCTTATTTCTGTGCTTGATTTATTTTGTTTCTTTGTTTTACATAATTATGGTCATACTTGTGTTCAATATTTTATTCTGCTCTTTTCATGTGTTTTATTATTAATACTCATGTTTTGAGAAACACAAGATTATTAACATTATTAATGTGTAAGAATATTCTATTTTAGGACTCAATCAGAATGCATTTAATTTTGGTCATTTTCCATAATTTTTAGTTACCTTTAGTTACTTTATTCCTGTTAAAACTGGATACAACATCCCCAGATGAAGACTGAAAATTAAATATACTTTTTTCTGTTTATAACCTATATGTCTAGGTAATAAAATTCAAACTTGAAGTCACTGGAAACGACTGGTGCTCTCTAGAGGTCACCATCCCAGACAAGGTAAGTCAAAGTGACATCAAACCTTTGACCAATTTTGAGAAACCAGTAGTACATATCAATAAGCCACGGTGTAACCATTGAGGTTCTGGGAGGACCTGGAAGATACAGCTCATATTTCAGTTCAGGTTCTCCAGACCCATCTTCCAAAATGCCATGTGTCCCATGCATGAATCCCTGGATACTTCATTTTGGCTTTCTGAGTATTAATTAAACCAGTTAAAGTTAAAAGTCTTGTTTCCCTCTTGTGTGTCCTCCAATGGTGGAGACGTGGTATTCTGATGTCTCTAACAGCACCATGAAAAACAAATAGACAGTTGATTAAAAGATATCAAGCTAGAAAAGAACTTAGAGGATATCTAGTTAGAGGAATGAAAAGTTTGTGGCTCTGGAGTTAGACTTCTTGGGTTCAAATCCTAGGTTTTTTGATTATTAGCTGTTTGACCTGAGACAAATTCCTTAATCTCCATGTGCCGCTGTCTAATCTGTAAAATGTTGATAATACTAGTACCTTCTCTACAGGACTATTGTGAGAATTAAATGTGACAATCTATATAAAGTACCTAGAACAGTGCCTGACCCATAATAAATCCTGCATAAATATTAGCTATTATTAGTTTTATCACTTCGTTTTATAAAAGCAAGGATTGATGCCCAAGGTTAATAACACAGGTTCAACTATTTTTATATTAAAAGTGAAACTTAAAAGAAATGTATTGACCACTCATTTCATAGACATTCCTAGCTTGGACTGGGAGAAAATCATTATACTATGGTTTGGCAAAGTTTTGCTTTCTACTTTTTAAACTTGATATCTTCAAATTGAGCTCTTCCCTGAATTTTTAAACCCTTGTGTATTACAGAGGAAATTGAATCAATAAATTTCTCATTCACTTACCCTTAACTCATCAAATCTTCATTAGAGTTATTCGATGTCTGGGGAAGCCTGACGTCCCTCCGTGTGCAAAGGTGTGCACGTCTTCTGCTTCTAAACCAATACATCTTTTCCAGCCAGCCATAAATAACAATCAAGTGCCAAAAGACAGAAGAGGCAACTCTAAGCACAGAATGGTTGAAAATCAAGGGAACCTGTTCTGGGCAATCCACATTCCCTTAGTCTGATTTAACAACCCTTGATCTTAATCAATTTCCAACCCAGAATGCATGCACTTTCTTCCAACTAGTATTTATTGAGGTCTACTATGTAGCAGGAACTACTCTATCAAAAAGGGAAACATGAAGAGCTTTTTTCTGTTTTAAATAGGCTGTCTGTGGACATCCCCTGAGTTGACACTGAGGCTCTTCTGGCTAAGAGATGAGGACCTTCCAAGGGCATTTGAGATAAAGGACTTTTCCAGTGACCTAGCTTTGATATCATGGTCTTTCATTCTGTTTCCTCCAGCTAATTTCTCCATGGTTTTGGTCTTGCCAATCACATGCACACCAATGTGGATTCCATCTTTTAGTCTTCCACTAGATATTCCATCTGGGTTGACCTGCTTTACACCACTGGTTTTGATACCAGTTCAAAACTAGCACTGCTCAGGGCCCTGACTTCTCAGTTCTATGGTTCTAACACAGATCCATTCTACTGCTGGCAGAATGGATACCCGTAGATTCAGTACCCACACTTCTGGAATAGAGACTAGAGAGAAATAGCAGCAAGCACGTTAGCCACAGGAGTACTAGAAGCACTAGGAGAAGAAGGAAATGGAAGGACCCCCTAGGATCCCAGAGGACAATGAGCACAGGAGAGCTCGTGCTTTTCTAGACTCTAAAGCAGCACAATTCTAAGAATATAGTCAAAACAAGAGGTATACAGTTTTTCTAAAGCTGTGAGCAGACAACTTTACACCCAGAGTGATATGGCCTGAGAAATATCAGTGTTGTTCATAGACATGCACCTGGGAATCCTTTATATTCATTTGAAACTTTATTTAGCTTTCTTAAACCTCAGTTTCTTCAACTGTGAAATTAGAATCTAACTCATAGGACTTTTGTGAGAATTAAATGATTTTTTTGCATGTGATTCATTTAGAACTTATTAAATATTCAATTAATGTTAGCTACTAATATTATATTTTATTTGCCTTAGTGTAATAGGGTGCCGAAATGAATCCCAAACAACAAAGCAGACTCTGGAGGAGGAATGTAGTTAAAAGAGTTGTCTATTCTGTGTGTACAGAGAGACATCAGTTCTTTGAACTTTAACTTCCTAAGCTGTGTATTTAGGTAGACACAGCCCTGTTAACTTCTAAGCAGGGGAAAACATAAACAAACATATAAATAAATAAATGACATAAATTAAAATGCTGGACCAAACCAGGGAGTCTGATTAGTAGCTGCATCCAGGCTGAAGTCGGCCTTTCAACCTGCCTGCTGCTAGGAAACGCATCTCTGCGCGCAGTGAATTAAAACATCAAGAAAGAGGCTGAACTCAAACAGGCAGCGCCTGGTGGAGCTGTGCTGAAAACCCAACATAAATAAATAAGAACATCTTCCTTTAAAGATTTGAAATAACTAGCACAATGTGCCAAGAAAGATAGAAATTCACCCTCTGGATGCAAATAACAAGTCACAGTGGCGATGAGGTCTCCTGTTTAATTTGGGAGGGGGAAAGGGACTCTCACCTGGGGTTTTGGTTTCTTTTCATTTTGAGAGGGTAAGAATTCATAATCAGCACTTTGATAGCATGTAGGAGATAACAGGCCACCCACTGACTCAATGAATTATGGATTTGAAATAACCAGAGCTGTGGTACAGAGTTGCAGCAGAGATCAAAAAGCCAAGCTGTAATTTTGGTGCAACACGTGGTGAGAGAAACACAGGCATTTGGCCTTCTTTACTGTGAGGATTTTTAGGTTCTTCTGTGAGAACATTTATTTTGTTTCTGAATATACCTATGCATACATATATACATACCAGGGCTGTCCCAAAAGTATCCAGCCATCGTTAATATAACAAGAATGGTTACATGGCTGGATACTTCCTGGACAGCCCTCGTATATACCCATATATTTATATTTGCCCATAAAGGTGTGTAAATAGTTACAAATAGTATATGCAAAAAAAGTTTCTTATTTACCAAAGTAAAAAATATTAATTATAAAAAGTTCAGAAAAGTGGGACAAAAATCAAACTGGGGAGAGTGTTTAGAAGCAAAAATCTTTTTTAGTCAGCAGTGTCAGATGAGCAAAGTGCTCTCACTGGTTTAAGCAGAAAGTCATTTAATGCAAAGAATTAGGTGTTCACAGAAACCTTGCAGAGCCTGGAGGATCAGGCTCAAGGCTGAGTTTCCGGGATCAACTTCCAGAGCAATACCATGGAACTGGCTGACAGAATAGCGAATACCTCTGTCACCATTAAGAATCTAGAGAATGATCCAGAAGTCAGAGAGTTTGAAATCCCTCACTATTTCTTGCCTCTGGGACCATTCCATCTTTGCTATGATAAACTTGCCACAAATATCTGAATTCTGCCATGCATGGCAACACCTTACTAGACCCTAGGCCATCTGCTTCCTTAGAAAACCAAACATCTTCGTGACTGTGCTTGCTACAGAAGATCAGCCTCACAGGAGTCATTTTCTGACTTCTGAAGCTCATGCTTGTGTTTCTGATTGGCTGATCCTAAACCACATCCAGACCTCCAGCTGCAAGTGAGCATGGAAAATCCTCTAGACTAACGACACAGGAAGCCACATTAGAAAAATGGTAGAATGGATATGGAGAGAGGAAACCCACTGGATGTGCCACAGCACTGTTCCAGGCAGAGGAAACAAGAAAAAGGGAAATCTGGAAATTATGTACCATATTCAGTAACAGAAATCTTGTGTGGCTTGAATGTAAAGTGAATGTTGGAAAATTGTGGAGGAAGTCACTATACTAAGTTTTGACCAGATTATGAGCAACTTTATGACCTACTAAAGCTTTTGGATGTTATCTAGTAGGCTCACAGTCACCAAACTTCAGGCATCTATATACCATTGGCACAAATTTTATCACCACTATATACTATTATTTACATATTTGATATTCTTTTCTCAAAGCGATTTTAGAATCAATGTTTTTTTTCTTTTTTTTATGTCAGCATATTATGGAGGTACAGATGTTTTTACTTGAGCAATGATATATTGCACATTCTCAGCAATATGTAAGTGAAATCACAGATTTGATGTGCTAGCTATAGTTTTCCTAATACAAATCATAATAAATACAAAACTTTTTAAATTAAAAAACATGTACATATCACCAAAATCATCTTCTGTGTCACCAAAAGTTAATAGTACCACAGCTTGGAAAATACAGCTACAGACAAGGAGAGCCACCAAAAGCTTAATAAACATGGAAGTGGCAAAATCAGATATATAGTTTAGAAAATAACTGACACTGAGTAGGGTTGATTAAAGACAAGTTTACAGGTGTGAGTCCAAGTAAAAGTGGAATATTTTTTGAAGTGGGGCAGTGACCATAGAAATGAAAAGGAAAGAATGGTTAAAGAAATTTCAGATCTACAGTGCAAAGGCACTGACAAATTTAGGAATTCAGAATGGAAAGAGGAGTTTATATTGACTATAAAGTGTCAGCTGACTGGTAGGTGGTGTTTTAGTAAGCTGAGATAGTGAAAAATGAAAATATTTCACATACACGAGAAGTCCAGTTGGACTTGCGTTTTGAAGTACATTTGAGGTATCCACTAGAGATAAGATTCGTGATAACTATAAATGTGTGTCTGGAATCCAGGAAAGCAGTCTTGGATGGAGGTAAGTTTGTGGAGTCATTGACCTATATGCAGTTGATTAGTTAGGGTCACAGAAGAAGATCTAAGCCTTCAAGGAGAGATGTGCACACAGAATTTAGAAGCAGGGTAGAAGAAGGGGAGACAACAAGAGAGACTGAAGAAGGGCTCGGAGCATGGTCCATGTAAGCCATTGAGTTTCAGTAAGAAGAAATTGCTGACAAAGTTAAATGTCAAAAAGGTGAGACTGAAAATAAGCCATTGGATTTAGCCATTAGCATCCTGATGTTCTGCAATGAAGCAGTTTGCATAGAGTTGTCCAGAGCAGAAGTTGTATTGCACTGAACTGAATAGCAATTAGGATATAAACAAGCAGAGACGGTAACTTTAGAAAAATGGTTCTCAACCAGGAATGGCTTTGCTCTCCAGGGAACATCTGGCAATATCTGGAGGCATTTTTGGTTGTCACAACTGGGGAAGTGCTACTAACATCTAGTAAGTAGAAGCTAGGGATGCTGCTAAAAATAATACAATGCACAAGACAGCTCGCACAGCAAAAAAACTCTCTGGTCCAAAATGTCGATACTGCCAAGGTTGAGAAATCCTGCTTTAGACAAAGACTTCAAAGTCTGGCTGTGAAGGAAAGAAGAGAAAAAGGATGATGGCTTGTTGTGGAGGAAACATCAGATGTTTTTGTAGAGAGGAGATTTAAGCATCAGAAAAAGAAGAAGAAGGAGAAGGTGAGGGAGAGAAAGAAAAATTAATAATAAGGAAAGGATAGTTGGTCAAGTGATGTTTGATGGAGACAGAAGAGAATACTCTATTCCAGAGCATATTTGAGAGAGAAAACTTGGACAGCAGAAGGGCTTTCCACCACTCACCTTACCCTTCTAAGCTAGGAAGGAAGACAACAGGGGAAAATATGGATATAGGTCAGAAGCAGATGAGGGAGTATTAGGGGAGTTTATGCCTGGGAAGTAGGAGGCTAAGTTATTACGAAGGATGGAGAGGAACACAGAAAATGATGGATAGTAAAATTTGGAGTGGCAAAAGGTTGAAATAAAAGAAAGATGTGTAAACAGTTCTTAAACAACACTAAAGAACAAGTTGAATTTCAAAATTACAAATTTGTAAGGGAACCAAATTACATGGTAATATGATTTTGTCAGGTAACACTCAGCAACCCAAGAACAGCATCAGAGAAAACAGATGCTTTGGGTTGCCAGAACAAGGGACTTCCCAAAAAGGTACATTTTCCAGAAGATTCTGGTAAGTACCTGGGTTAAAATATGTTTGGAATAATTGTCCCTTCCACAAGTCATATCTTAATAGTACTTGTAAACTCTCAAATGTCTAGGCTCTTAATAAATGATTTTTAACTTAAAATAATTCTGTAGGATCTGGAATACTGTCTTCTGCTAATTGCTCTGTAACAAGAAACTTAAATCCCTTTTCCTTATTGTGTGTGCATAGATGCTAAATAAATCAGAGATAATTGGATAATGAAGCTGATGATCCAAACTGCATTTAGAGTTAGAAGGTCCTTTCACTCATTACGCATCTTTGGTTCTGCCTTTATTTTATTGTATTTTAGTTTTGCAAAGTCAGAGCCTCGAATTTTCTTTTCATTTCTACTCTTTTCAATGTGTTGTAATTCTATGTGCCTGATTTGCTCATTTTATTCCCAGTGTTTTGTTTGCTCTTTGTCCAGAGTCTCTAAGCTCTGAGGTTTACATTGCATGACCTATTAATGATACCAGCTCATTTTGTGGGGAGTGCTGCATCCTTAAGATATTTACAAAAACAGCCAGCAAATCCTCTGTTGTAATTAGGTCAAATAATTCTAGAAAATTTCTTTTGTTGACTGATTCTATAGACTCATCATGGCCTTTTAGTGCTATTTTTTTCCCCCTAGCACAAAGATAATTACTTCTATTACCATCCTCAAATAACAATGCTTTTCTTCTCCAGTCTTTGTCTGGAGCTGTCCATTAGCTCACTGACGCCGGAGTTTCTAAAATGTTGTTTTGTCCGTAATTTATTTACCCCAGAAATTTCAGCTGAGTTGCAAGCATCTGGTTTTCAGCTCAGATCAGCTATTTTCTAATCCAGATCCCTTATCTTTTCAGTTAAGCATTTGGAACTATGGGCTACAGTCTAGATTGTGTGCAAAGGAGACACTTTACAGGCACAAACTGGTTGAGAAATCATCTTTTTTTAAAAAAAGAAAAAAAACTGCTGATTTATGTTGATTTAGCTACTCAATGATCTGCTCCTCTTTAGTTTTCTCAAACTACAACTAGGTGTCTGATGGTTTCATTCTAATGTTTACCCATTACATTGTTACAGACCGAAGCTTAATAAATATGCTGCTTGAGTTTTCTTAAACCAGGACTGGCTGTTTTTACAAACTCAACTGTAGGACAGTTATAGGACAATTCTAATTCTAATGTTTAATCAAATATGTCTCCTGGTCCACCTAGCCAACATAATTGATTAATTTTGGCTACCGTGTATTAGAGATAGACTTCCTCTGATCAGGGTTATGAAATTGCTCAAGAGCTGTTGTACACAAACTAAAATTCCTATTTCTCAATGGACTTATGTAGGATTCCATATATTCTTTGAAGACACAGAAACTTTGATATCTAACTCTTCTTAAAATACCTTTTGGGGTTTACTAGTCACAGCTGCCATTTGCCCTTGTTTGTCCACCCAATATATCCTCACTCATACCCATGATAACAGTATTAAGGAATTTTCTTGGGTATCTACCCCATATTATTCAGCCTATAACATTTCACACCACTCAGCTTCAGAATTTTGTCCTAATTAAAAACAAAAAAAAGAATTTGGTCCTAATAGACTGAAGTCAATCTTCGCATTGCCCTCATTGGCCACAGGTGATTGGAATGAGCACTTAATCCAATCAGGCCAATGAGGTGCAAAGAGATATTTGCTTGGTTCTTCTGGGGAGGATGTTTCTGCTTAATTCCTTAGGATCTAATCAAAAAGAAGCTTTTTTTCTGTTGTACTGAATAAGAAAATATGGTGGTCAGAAGCAGGAACTATAGTGACACATGACCAGGGTTTGAATCATGGCTACTTCAATTTGTATGACCTTTGGCAAGTTATTTAATCTCTCTGTCCCTCTGTGTTCTCATATGTAAAATAGGGAAGTTAATAATTCCTATCCATGGGATTGTTTTGGGTATTACATGAGCTTTTTGAGCATTTGAGAACAGTGCCTGGCACATAGTAAGCACTACTAAAAAGATAAATAAATATAGTTCCAGGAAGCTGCTGGCAGTCATCTTAGGAGCAGACAGTCCTAGGAAGGAGCAAAAATTATGGAAGATAGAGAGAAAAATTATAAAGTTGGTTAATAATAGGATTAACCCTTCTGAAGTCTATCCTAATCCTAGTCTTTTTGGTTATGTGAGTCATAAGTCTCCATCTCATTGATTAAGCCAGTTTGAGTTAAACTTTCTGTTATTTATAGCCTACATATCCCTGACAAACAAGTGAAATGTTACCAACTTTAATTTAATAAACACTATAAAGCATCTATTGCCTTTGGATATAAAGATAACTAAAGCATAGACACTGTCTCACATTCAGCACATACTTATTGAAGTCCTATTATACATAAGGTGATATGTAGTCATTCAAAGCATCTTTCAGAATCCTAGGTAGGGTGATAAGTACTTACATAAATAATTATAATGAAAGATAGAATGGTATAAGCTCTCTAAAAGAGACAACATAGACAAGTTGTCTTGGAAATTCAGAGAAGTCATGTGGATTGGATTATTCAGTAAGTCTTCAGGGAGTGCCATTTCTAAGACTCATAAAATAATAGAATCTTTTCTAAACATTGTTCATCTATTCAGTTATTCAGTAAGTATTCATTGAGTACCTATTTTTTGCCAGAAGCTTGTGCAAGAAGCTAGAGATGAAATGTTGAGCAAAATTAGACATGAGCTGTTATACACATGGAGTTATCAATGCAGAAGAAAGTCACTAATCAAAGAATCGCACAATAATAGTACAAATACAACTGTCATAAGTGCTATAAAGAAAAAGTTTAAAGAGCTGCAAGAGTATGAGATAAATGTGAAGTTGCAAATAGATTATCTATATTGTATAGATGAAGAAATATCATACCGAAGAGACTGACTTGCTCAATATCGCTCAGCTGGTTGGTATCAGAGCCAAACTGCCATCCAGTGCCCTCGAACTCTTGCCTACTGCTTTCCCCATTACAACAAATACAGCACTCTTAAATGAAGTTATTCGTTTTAGTTTGGAATGATCCTAGGCTAATCATAATTCCTAGTAAAGATTTTATTTTCAGAAAACAACATCAATCTCTCACAACTCATTAAAATAAATGCTTTAAAAATTATTGTAGTAACAGTAAGGTGAGAATGCCATCCAGCTAGACTAAGGGGTAGAAAAACATCTGTAATACATTGCTGGTACTAAATTAATGTTATTTTCAGTCATGCTGGCCAGATTCTTTGCCTTCGCTTGACAGACTTACAAAGAATCAAAACCGACCCAAATTATTTCTACTGGAGGTCACATGTGGCATAACTGGACTCTTCGGTTGAAGTGTTGACATGCGGTAATTTTGTAGAAACAAATGATCATTATAGAGGGCATGGTAGTCAACACAAATAGGATGCAATTAGCATGTGTCACCACTGACTTCTGGTAGAAACATCTTAATAGACAACAAATAATAAAGGTTGGTGTCTTGAGACTGTCTCAGTTAATTAGTTCCTCATTGTTTCTCAGGGACCAAAGTAAACTATTTTAATCTTGTTTTTTCTCTTCTTTTTGACAGATACCACTGTTTCCCATGGGCAGAGACAGGGTCCCTTATATTCTCTTTAGCTCCTCATGTCCACGAGGAGGGGTCTAAAAATGTCCTTATAGTTTTGCTACCTTCTTTGCAAAATAAATTTTGTTTTTTATTGCATTTTTCATGCTCAAGGTATCCCAAAGCAATTTACAGTAATGAGTTTCAAATCTGGATTGACGGTGACTCGGTAGGCAATCATATTAGCCAGTATGTTTTCAAGGCTAGCTTACACCCAGTCCTGAAATTAAAATCTATCTTGTCACAAGAGGCAAAGTCAAATGGAAGCAAGAAGAAGAGAGCAAAAGTGGAAGAGAAGGAAGAAGAAGAATTAAGGAGAGTCAGGAAGAAAGGACAGTTTCATGCATGAATTGGAGTAAGATATGATTAGTCTGATTGACGGCAGCCAATCTAAGATATTCAGGTTGTAAAGGGCAATAACTTTATCTGGCTTACTGTGTTAGTCTGTTTGGGCTGCTATAACAGCTTATTTATTATGGCTTAGAAACGATAAAAAATGTATTTTTCACAGTCTTGGAGGCTAGAAATTCCAAAATCAAGGTGCCAGCAGATTTGGTGTCTGGTGAAAGACTGCTTCCTTATCCACAAATGGATCTCTTCTCACTGTGGCCTTGCTTAGGGGGAGGGTGAGGAAGCTATCTGAGGTCTTTTTTATTAAGGGTACTAATCTGATTCCTAAGGACTGCAGTCTTATTACTTAATCACCTCCCAGAGACCCCACCCCCCAATACAATCATATTGGGGGTTAGGTTTCAACATACGAATTTGAGAAGGGGGGACATTCAGTCTATAGCATTTACCTTCCTCCTAATGCAGGAATCTCTTCTATCACAACTTGCTGAAATGTCATTCGGCCTTTGTCCAAACTCCACAACCTGCCCAAGGTAGTCCTTGATATTTTTGAAAAATTAATCATTGGAACATATTTCTCCAAAACTGCACAACCTATCTTCTGCAACTTTTATTTGTTTGTGACAGTCTGTATCTCTCACATGCAATAGAGTAATTAAACTTCTTTTTATATATTCAAGCCCTCGGATATTTGAAAGTTCTTCCTAGATCTATTCTGATCACTGTCCTGGTCATTGTCATTTGGGCATCCCTCGGTTTCTCCAGAGTACCTGTCATTGTAAAGAATAATGTAGAGGTGTCCTTACCGTAGAAAGCGTATGGCACTGTCTTCTGCACTGACCAGGACCCTCTGCTTGTATTTACACAACATCTCTTCTTTGGTTCCTTTGGAACGTGTGGTCCTCTAAAACTCAAGATCATTTTTATATTAAGTTTTGAAAAGCCATGAAGCCTACATTCTCAATTTGCAGTAGAGGGTATTTTTTGTTTGTATTGTTTTGCTTGTGTTTATTTTTTAAAAGCTTGACATTTTGCCTTGATATCACTTTTATTTTATATTGGTTATTTGAGTTTATCATTTGTGATTATTGATTTTTTTTAATGTACTAATTTGGCCTTTCATTCATTCAGGGTACCAATTGATATAAATTAGTCACGAAACAGGACAGGATATAAATAAAACAATCAAAGTGCTAGGCTCTGTGCTACACTTTGAAGACACAGCATTGAATAAGATAAATTAAGACTTATAGACTAACAGACAAAGAAACATAAATAAAATCAAATTATGGGGGTAGGATGAAGCCATGCCCAGAGATTAAGAAAGCACGGAGAAAAGATATATCAATCAACGATGAGTGGAAGACAGAGGCTTCCTGGAGGAGGTAAGAACTGAGATTAACTTTGAAAGATGTGCAGGAGTTAACTAGATGAAAAAGAAAGGACAAGGGAATTTCAGGCCAAATAAATGACACAGGAAATAGTTTGGAACCATGAGAGCAAAAGATACATTCTCTCATCTGTTGTAATACCTGTCTACCCCTTTCATGTTTGTCTCTATGACAAGTTTGAAAAACAGGTACCCTGTGATGGTTAATTTTAGGTGTTTACTTCGTTAAGGCATATCCAGATACCTGGGAAAGCATTATTTCTGAGTATGTCTATGAAGGTATTTCCAGAAGAGATAAGTATTGGAATCAGTAGACTAAGTAAAGAAGATCACCTTCATTAATGTGGGAGGGCATCATTCGATCCATTGAGAATCTGAATAGAACAAAAAGGCAAAAGTGCAAATTTGCTCTCTTTTCTAAAGCTATGCAACTTCTGCTCTCTGGGACATCAGAATTCTAGGTTCTCAGGCCTTCACGCTCAGTCTGAATTACACCACTGGTTTTTTTGGTTTTCCAGTTTGCAGACAGCATATTGTGGGAGGTTTCCGCCCCCACGATCACGTGAGCCAATTCCCATAATAAAGCCTCTCTTATATATCTCTACATGTCCTATTGGTTCTGTTTCTCTGGGGAACCCTGACTAATAGACACTCTACATCATCCAAGTGATTGATGAACTATTTAATACATGCCTATTCAGTTTTAAGGCTTTTACATGCCATGGTATGGTAAGAAAATGATTCATATGACACAAATTGACATTCAAACACTTAATAACCTATATTTCAAGAACCTACTCTCTAGTCAGTGTTGCACAACACAAACCATGAAATGTGTTTACTCTCCCAACATTCTTGTAGCCGATAAAATTAAAGAAGAAAGAACAGTCGTCCCAGCAATCTTGACCTTCCAGACCCTGGGTCATCTATTTTCTAGTGGGTGAAATAAGAATTGCAACCAGCCAGAGCTTATCACCAAGATACCACTAGATCTAGAACTCAAGGTGCTGTCAGATCGACCCATTTTAATGGGCAAAGCTATGGTTTTTCAGAGCTTTGACTTATATAATATTACTTAGAATTACACCAGCTCTGATAAAAACCAAAAGTAAAATTTCAGTGTCTCAACACAATGGAAGTTTATCACTCATATAATAATCTCATAACAGTTCCAGGCCAATGGGCAGTTCTTTACCTAGTGATTCAGAGACTCAGGTCCCCATTCATACTCTGGTTCTGCTCATCATAATAATGTAGTTTCCAACTTACCCATACTCATGTTCATCAAACTGGTAGAAGGGGAAAGAAAACACAGAGACAGAGCATTCATTTTTTAATCCCTTTATCCAGAAAGTGAAACATATTTCTTCTTCTCTCGTCTCTTTGGATAAAATTAATCATATGACCATGCTGTACTCCCTTACTGGTCAGCTGTTCCCTAGTCCATGGAAGGGAATCCCAAGGTTTAGGGTCTTATGTCAGCCACAAGCCTTGCCAGTGGTGCCACGAGGCACAGGGGGATCTAGTCATTTTTATATATTGTAACACACTCTCTAGCAACCAATTCAAATACTTTAAATAGCTTAAAATCTTCAGCTGAGAAGTACATCAACCATCTATGAAGCACCCACCAACAATTTCATCATTTCAAAAAAAAACCCTTTCTTATAATTACTAACCTATTATCATTAATTAGTGCACACCAATGCATAATTTAAAATAGTACTTCGGAGGCCGGGCGCGGTGGCTCACGCCTGTAATCCTAGCACCCTGGGAGGCCGAGACGGGCGGATCGTCCTGAGCTCAGGAGTTCGAGACCAGCCTGAGCAAGAGTGAGACCCCATCTCTACCAAAAATAGAAAGAAGTTAATTGGACAGCTAAAAATATACATATAGAAAAAATTAGCCGGGCATGGTGGCGCATGCCTGTAGTCCCAGCTACTGGGGAGGCTGAGACAGTAAGATTGCTCGAGCCCAGGAGTTTGAGGTTGCTGTGAACTAGGCTGACGCCACGGCACTTGCCCCGGGCAAGAGAGTGAGACTCTGTCTCAAAAAAAAAAAATTAAAAATAAAAAAATAAAATAAAATAGTACTTCGAAATAATTTGGTAATATTATCAATCTGATGAAAATGACTCCCTAAAAATCTAATTACCAGGGAGGTATTTGTTTCTTGACAGGAACAGAAAGGCTTTATTTAAAAAAGAAAAAATAAGGATATTCTAATACATTCCAGAGATATATAATATACCCTAAGCTTTCCTCCAACATCATAATCAGCATATTTCATAAAATAATTTAACAAGCTATACATATACTAACTATATTATCATCCAGTTGATAGTTTTTTATTTTGTTCTAAAGACATCAGGTATATCCACTTTGCCAAATGTTTTCCTGAAGGGAAGCAACCGTATATATAACCTTATCTTGATCTGCTTGCCTCTTAATCTCATTTTAATACGAAAAATAACTGTGCCAGACCTTTGTGGGTTTGTGAGTGGATTTGTTCCTATGCTGTTTTCTAGTGAGAATTAAGTTTTTGCCAAAGTGTTCAGGAATTATTTATTGCTTTTCAAAGATGACTATAGAAAGCAAGGTGCTTTACTAGTCTGAGAGATACTGGAATCCATCGGCTACACAGTCGAAGACCTTTGGGAATGTCATGAAACTGTCTTTAAAAATCCCAGTAAATTGGAACAGCCATGGTGTTCAGATTTTCCATTTCTCAGCATTATTAAGACATACCAAGAGGAAAAAAAAAATTTAGGGAAGGGAAGAAAAAGGATTTCATGCTAAGTATTCTAGGGGCAAGGATATGATAGCACAACATCATAATTCCTCAGGTTTTTGTCTACCTAGTAGCATCCTCAGAAGGTCTATCCCTTGAGGAGAAAATAGCTTTGTTCACTTTTTACAACACCATCAGAAAAAATACTTGATTATCTATTTACAAAGCTGTATTATAAACAGAGATACACCTGGCCCTTTCCTTCTGGGAAACTACCAATGGAACTAATGCGATGAGAATTGAACAGGCAGTGTTTTTGTGGTATCAACAAAATGGAAAAATATATAGTTCTTGATACTTTGTCGAGGTGCTTCTGTAGCAGCTTGTATGAAGCTCAAGTTGGCTTCCATTTCCTGGGCTCGTTTTAAGACACCAAAATTTTAGGTCCAATAATAGGAAAATGGAAAGCCCTTGGGAAAAGTTGTCTTCTTTCAGCTCTTTGACAGCTGTTCTTTTCTACAGCTCTCTGAAGTATTTGGCACTTGGATTCTTGAATGATTTGATGCAGAGTTCTCCTGTCATGAACTCTCCTCTGGAAAGCCACAGGGGCAGAATACCTCAGTTTGAGCCTTCCCAACTCTTTGATTGATACCCAGTGGGACCTCAGATTTCTCAGCTACGAAACAGAGATGATGATATCAATCTACCTTACAGATCTTGTACAAAACTTAAATAAGATAAGCTATTAGAGAGCACATGAGGTGTTACCTTTAGGAATATCCCTAGAAATAGGAAAATCTTACTTTTTCCATGCAAGCAGTGGGTAAGCAAAGAGCCTTTCCTGTGAACACAAAGGCCAGTATTCCATTACAATGATGATAATCACTCTGGTACATACCCAATTTCTTTAAAAAGGATACTTATTTATGTCTCTATTGTTACTGTTGTTGATCCTCCAAAAACAGAAGCAAATTAGATCAATGACTAGAGTGTGGAGCCTGGTGGTACGGAAGAGTATAAATGATGCAATGACAGGTGTCCAGCAGCTGTCATTTCTGAACTGATGCATCGTTACCAGGGCTGGGGAAAATCATGACATCTACGGATACTGACTAAAGCTGATTTTCCCCTGAAATGCTCTCTCACATCTATTGCACGGTAATGAGTCATGCCCAATGTCAGCCTTTTGCTTTCTGACAGTTTAAGTACACAGCCTTGGATGGGCTCCAGCCAGGCTGACATCTGAAATATAATGAGCAATGCCATTCTAAATTGCCAATGAACGTAGAAGTAAATGGTGAGGAGCCACATGGAACCCGCTACTGCACTGGATGCTACAGTACCTTGTTGAGCTTTACTTAGCAGTGGGCAAAGTGTACAGCAAAGGAGGGATGACAACTCTCAGTGTGATGGCAGCTTAGGCAGAAAAGGCAACTTTTGAAATAGTCGCCATCTAAAACCATCTACATGTACTTCCAGATCATAGTAGTGCCCTGATGGTTTCTCTCATCTAGAGCCTATGCTAAATGAAAAGAGTATCTCTAGGCCAGGCGCGGTGGCTCACGCCTGTAATCCTAGCACTCTGGGAGGCCGAGGCAGGCGGATCGTTCTGAGCTCAGAAGTTCGAGACCAGCCTGAGCAAGAGCGAGACCCCGTCTCTACCAAAAATAGAAAGAAATTAATGGGACAGCTAAAAATATATATAGAAAAAATTAGCCGGACCTGGTGGTGCATGCCTGTAGTCCCAGCTACTTGGGAGGCTGAGACAGTAGGATTGCTTGAGCCCAGGAGTTTGAGGTTGCTGTGAGCTAGGCTGGCCAAGGAACTCGCCCCAGGCAAGAGAGTGAGACTCTGTCTCAAAAAAAAAAAAAAAAAAAAAAAAAAAAAAAAAGAAAAGAAAAGAAAAGAAAAGAGTATCTCTAGGTAGCTGCCCTTTGAGTCAGGTGGGTTAGAGTCACCTGATCACCTGACATCTAGGCAGCAGCTTCTCTGGGCTCGACACTGGCTAAACATTCACAATGCAGTGACTGCCCTCAACAATCCTATTCTGTAGAGAAGAAAGCAGACTTTAAACACATTGTTGCAATAGGATACAAAGAGTATTTCCTCTTGGGTGGGATGAGATGAGATAGAGGAAGAGATTTACAGAGGAAGCAATAACCAGAGGTTTTGAATATGCACTATTTCACTAGAGAGACACGGGGAAGGCAGGATTCGCTGCACTGAGCACACCACATGTAGAGGTAAAGAGAGATACGAGTATATGGCCTCTGTGCTTAGCAGCCAGCAGTTTGGATGACTGTAGCTTGGACAGCATGTGGGGAAGGAATGACAACTGAGGCTGGACAAGAGCCAGATCACAAAACACAACATTGTGAGAGCTAAAGATAATATATAGTAAATCTAACAGAATTTTGAAGTGTTTCCAAAAATTATCAAGCACACAGAAATGCTGGTTAGCCCACAAAAATGCATCATGGCTAAAACCACAGGGCCCAGTGAGACTTTTCCCATTCACCATTTAACCTCTTAGAAAAATGGTTCTAGTATCACTAGAGCCTCCCAGTTCTCAAGGACCCCAAGATATAGATAGGGCAGAGATATTTCAACTTTCCCCCTGACACAGAAACCCATGAAATAAATGATTCCATGGGACTTCATTGAAGAAGAGCAGGAAAATGTCCATTGATCAGAATGAGTCAATACATTAAGATGCATTTTAAAATGTCATACTAGCTGCAGTCAAAATGAAGAATTCTTTACACACTCTTTTGGAAAGATGATCAAATATGTTACCAAGTGAAAGAGTAGATTGAAGAACAATATGTGCAAAGTCCTTCAGGATTTACTATTATTATTATTATATTATAATTTTAATGGCTTTCTTTAAGGAGTATGATAGAGTAAGATAGAGGAGATTTCATTTTTCACTTTGTATATTTTTGTTTCATTCAGTTGGTTTACAATGAGCTTATGTTATTTTATAATGTACAAAGCCCCTCAGAAAACACAATAGACAAACAATAGAAAGGAGAAACAGGAAAAATAAAGATGAGAGATTCACAAACAAACCTTTGTTTGAAAACCCTTTGATGGCATCACCTCGACCAATCATTCAAAACGTTGCTTGGCTAATGATTTTTTTTTATTAATTTGAGTTACTGCTTGGCTAAATTAATCCAATTGCCTGGTTGTTCTGAATCTAGGGAAATAGAGCTCCTTCCTTTTATTATTATTTTTTTTTTTATTTTTTCCCCACAGCTTTCTTTTCTTTTCTTTTCTTTGGTTTCTCTTAGTCATTTTTCCTGTAATAGGACTTCACTGGCAGAAGGAAGACTGACTGTTCAGTTTTTGAATTTATATTTCAAAGAACTATGGAAATTGGGGTGGAGACACGGGGGTAGATTCTGATGCCCTGTGAATGTGTGCAGCATTAAAGGATAGGATGGGGAAGGACAAAGATTTCTCAAGTGTTTAGTGTGAGTTAAATCGCTTTATAAATATTCTCCAAATTAACCCTCCTAGCAAACTTTGAGAGACATATTTTTGCTTCTGTTTTAAAAATAAAGAAGAATTAAGTACCTAATTTAAATAACAACTAGTAAATGATAGGTTTTGAGATTTTAAAATAGGTCTGTTTAGATGGAAACATATTGGCACACAATTCTACCAATAGGAAAACCAATTTTAAAGAAATTCATAATAATACCTATTAGCCTAAGATAGCTCAATGGTTGAAACAACTTAGGATGGAAAAGAATGTCCTTGAAAATAAATAGACAGGGTGCAAAGAATGTGTCCAGCCCCATCCCCTGGGTCTGCTCCACCTTTACTTTTTTGACTCTTTCAGGTACAATATGAAATAACATGTCAAACTGTATTAGAATGGATTGTTTATGCACAGATATTAATATTTTGGTCTTGGATTTGCAGAACTAGCCTCTCTACTTCCCAGAAGCCTCTCAGCCTTCTGCAGGCTAGATCCTTAGGGACCTACAGTAGATGACCAAAAGTCTTTGCTTCTTTGATTCTCCTGTTTAGTTTGTCTCCTTTTAATAATTGTAGCCAATTTGGGTCTGAAATGGTTCAGTTCACTGCAGAGATTAAAGAATAATTTTGTTTACTCTTAATTCAAATGAACCCTCTGTAGCAGAGTTAGTTATCTCAGGCCTAAGGCCTTGCTCCAGGAAAGAAAGCGAAGATTGTTTCCAGGCTTTGAAAACCATAAAGCCACAGATCTGGCAAACGCTCACCCTTTCATTTCTCTTTATGTCCAACCATCAGTAACTGAAAAAAGCTCAAAAGTGTTGTCAGTGGTTAAAATTCTTCAAATAGAGCGGGTGTAGTTTCTTGGAAGGAAGGGATTTGAATCCACATGGGGTAAAAGAGTCTGGAAACCCCTCAGGACTCTGCGAACAACAACTATTCTATGAGCGTATTTGTCATAGTCTTAAGTCTGATAAGACCAGGTCATACCAATTTTAGTAATATCTATAGGGTTTATATACTTATATAATTCTTTGAAGCTGGAGATAGGGAAGAATCTAGGCTGAATTTCCCCAGGTGCTAAGCAGGTAAAAGAAACATATACTAAGGGATCTCCCAAGAAAATCACCTATGAGTAAAGTGGAAAATCACAGTGGCAGGCAGGCTGGTTTCTCCTCTCTCCTGACGATATAATATTTACTCTGTTCTCTGTCACTAAAAGGAATGCAAAGGAAAAGAGAGTCTTTTTTTTCTTCTTTCTATATATAACCCTAATTCATAGTATCCATTTGGAGCTAAGCTAGAGATGCCCATGTCCTCCTCTTTCTACGTTTAGGTGGACAGTTAGTCTGTGACCCAGATGAGTCTTTTCCCTTTCTCAAGTCATCCTAGCCCTTTCATTAACCCAAAGCTACTGAAAAAACAAATAGTTCAAGTAGCTGGTAACATATTTTATAGAAAATATTTTATAAAACACTGGCAACACAGGGCTGGAAATTGAGAACTCTTTCAACCTTCTACTGTATTCTATTTTGAATAGTCAGTGAGCTTTCCTCTTGCTTTGTCAGGATGTATTTCTGCCCTCTAGAAATTGGATTCCATTCATCCCCATGCTGTACTTTTGTAATTGGAATCGGGATTTTTCTAAACAGTTTTAAATGTGTGTTTTTATTATATTGAAGTTCCGTTTTGAATGGTTTTAACTATATTCCGTAGACAGACAGAGACAGGGTAGGAATTCTTTACCAGGGTATGAAGATTATTATTTCAAACTGATGGCTTTAAGTGAGTAGGAAAAAATAATAATCATCACAAAGAAGGGAAATGCACCAAGCACTCATAGGCAATGCATCTAAAAAACATAACCACTTCAGCATTGCTCAATCTGTAACTTGGCACAGAGTGCCTATACAGATCAATATTGCTGGACTTACAACTCATGGAGAACAGGGATATCCTCACTCAATCAGCCGTGCGTTCTTTCTATGCAGAAAAGAAAATGGCCCTTATAACTGGCTGCCTGATGCCTTAATCATTTACTGAAATGGAGCAGAAACAGGCAGGCTCGGGGCCTCTGGAGCAGTTGAATCAGAATGGGAAGATCTTCTGCAGCCTGATACGATGCAGGTAGCCATCAAGACAGCAAGGTTTGAATGGAACAAGGCACAAAATTTTCAGGGGGGAAAAAAAAACATAGAGCACACAACCCTAATATATGTACATTTATTTATCTCTAAACCTTAAATATATACTACTATGCCAATAAATTATGCATTACCAAATAAATATAAAAGGATAACATAAATAAAAATACAAATGAAAATGTCTACCTTTTCTTCCTCATGGAGCACTTTGAGCAACCCCCTGGATGAATATAATTTAACCTGTTCCCTGGTGTGAAGAATCTCTTTCTGCTCAAATGCAGCACTCCCTCTGGCTTTCTAGACAGTTCTACCATGAATCATACCATTGGGTTAAGAAGGTATTGAAATCTATGGCTCAACATAAATATGACTCTTGTGATAGGTAAAATATTAAGCCATTATAATATCTTCATCGCTTTGTTTTGCCAGCTAAAAGTAGTTCCCTGAACGAAGTAGAACCATCTCAGATACATGGATTCAAAATGGCCACAGCTAAAGAGGACAGGTTTAAGGACCTGGTTATTGTGTCAGAGGACCCTGGGTGGATTTCGTCCCTTGGTTCTCAGACAAGAGGGTATAAAGGAGCATGAAAAGCTCACATATTGACACATCAAACATCTGTGTCTTGCACGGGCTCAATCCTTCCCATTCAGTGCGGCTACCATCATTTCCCTACATGTTATGGGTATCTCTTCTAGAAAATGGTCGACATTGCTTCAAGGAGATCTTGACTTCCCACATGAAAGCTTTTGCCCTCACCTTTCTAAAACCACCACAACAGCTCCTAATGGCTCCATGTTCTGCCTTCTAATCAGGCATGAGTGGAAGAGACTAATTGACGAGGGAGGATTAGAGTATCTCATGCTTTCTATTCTTTAAGGAGAAGGATGCATTTTGAATTTCCTTCTTTCAAAAATAAACCCTCATATATTTGAGTTTGAAATACCATAATAGATGATGTAATTTTAGTTTGCTTCTTTTTTCGATCAGGTTAAAAATATCTTTCAAATAATTTTCTTCTCATTGGATTTTCTTAGTCTCAGACTCACTCAAACTCACATTTGGGAATCTTTATTAGTTCATAGTGTCTTCTTACTATTAATCATGCTCTTTGGTATATATTAAATTTGACTTGATTTATTGAGAGATTGATACTGGTGGCCTTAAAATGAATAAAAATCATAAAGATATTTAATACCAAAGCCTGATCATCATGCTACCTGCATATTAACAGCCTGAAAGATTTGACAATGCATTTTAAACTGAAGATTCAAGTTCTGAGATTTTTCTTTTCATTTTTCTGTACTCTTACAGAAAAGCTCCATACAAATGTCTATGGCAGACCACTAAAACATGTCAAAACACCTTGACTGATGTTCTTTGTGGAGTAGAACAGGGCAAGGGTATAGGTTGGAAGGGTACTGTGGGCATTCCTGGGAAAGTGAAGCCACTTTATTTCATTGTTTTAACAATTTCTGTTTAATTACATCAAACATTATTTGGGCACTTAATATGTGCTGAGCACTCTGTTAGGAGCTGGATACATAGATGAATAAGAAATGTTGCTTGCCCTGGAAAAGCTCACATTCTGGCCTGAAAGAGACACACAAATACTAGATAAATTCTGAACAAGGTCACAGGTACCCTGTTAAAGGTACATGAAGACTGTTATGAGATCCCTGAAAAACATCACCCAACCTAGCATGGCAGGGAGTGAGATGTTTACCTGGGCAAAGATGGCAGGTGAGGGCAGTGGGACTTATTGGAGAATGAGGCAGAGGGAAAAGTATTAAAGACACAGAATCTGAAGCACCACAACAGGTCTCCAAAATATTAGTTCTTTTTCCCTTGGCTTTCCTATTGACCAGATGTGGTGAAACATAAACGAAGCAAAAGCTTACCTAGACATGTGAGGGTTTCCCAATTGCAGGATCAGCTTATTGGAACGGGTATTACGTTGTCATCTCCCACAACCACCAAGAGACAAGGCTGAAGCCATCTGTAATAACTTGGACTCAGCATTACTAAAAAGACCCAGATAAAAGACAGTGCAAATTGCCCTCACCATTCTCCAAAGTTCACCCTCTACCCCGACTGGAGGCAACATGGGGCCCTCATCTCAGCTACACGTGCATCCATACCCCAGCCTCAGATGAAGCCCCAAAATGTTTTTATGCTCCTTTGCTCGGTCCCCCGCAGGATGCCCTCACAGGGTGCATGCTCTGCCTTTCAATCTGCCCATTCTACTTTCTCTGAATTTCTCTAATCTATTCCTGAGAACAGATCTTTCATTTGTCTTCTTTATTGAAGTGTTCAGGTAGCATGCACAGTTCACCATATTTCTCACTCATTTTCAAATTTTTATTTCTGAGGAAGGAGGTTTGGAATCTTTCACGAAGTCCCGGCCTTCATTCTAAAACTTAAAATTTCAAATGATTTGGAGTCATACACCTCAGGTTTGTCTGTTAGATTTGGATACTTTTTCTTACCCTTAGTAGTGCTGAGATTTGGTATCATTAAAGTACATTAAGATCTCCTCACTTTGCAAAATTTTTTGACATGTTATAAGAAAATTGCAGATACTCCAAGGTGTTTAAGACCTGAGAATTCCAGCCCAACATTGCCTGATGAGTCTTAGAGTTGAACTCGCAGATTTGGGCAGCTTCTCTGTCAGCGAGATTTGTCTGTCAGTGAGAACAATAAGAGAGGCCTGGCATCATTTTCAGAAGAGTCAGCTTGCTCTCAGAGCATGGCATTCACCTTTCGAACACCTCTATAAGGCCACCTGCAGTTTCACACCGTAATTCTAATCTAGAAGCTTGAAATGTAAAGGCTAAAGCATTTGCCCAAAGATAAACCAATCTAATACAATGAGAGAAAAATGAAAATATTTTTAATTTGAAACACTCCATATTTGTCTGCTTATTTTTTATTATTTTCACCTTCATAAAGGTATTGTTATATTGTATTTCTAAAAGAAAGTAATTGAGTGAGAGGGCACCTACCGGGTCTTTGAAGTTGAGTCTACAACATCCATTCTACCTGCAAAGTTTAGTCGAAGCCAATCATGAGGATTAGAGTCCCATTGTCAATGATTGGTTTAGAAACAGGAATGTGATCTAGTCTTGGCCAAGAAGACATGAAGGAAAGCTTTACGGGAGGTTCTCGGAAGCATTTTCTTGCTTCTACGTAGTAAACATGGGGAGAGCCACTCCTCTTTTACTTCTCCTGGATAATGTAGTATCTAAACAAGATGGCCAGAATCGCTGGAGGCTCTGACTGTCAGACTGAGTCTGAAGCACACATAGGAAAGAGGAAAGAGCCCAGAGTGCGGGAGCAACAGGGCCAAAGCTGTTTCATTTCTCTTCTGAAGTGGCTGTATCTCTGGACTTGTTGTATGAGCTACCCATTTTCCCTCCTGTTTAAGCGAGAGTAAATATTCTATGTTTTGCCATTTTGAGAGAATCTTCTCTGATAAAAACAGTCTCAGGATCTTGAATTAGAACCTCAATGAGCTGAAAGTAATCCTTAATTACTATCACCTGGAAGTTTCAAAGGAGCAATGCAAAGAGAGAGCAAGGCCAGGCAGATGCATGCTGGATGACCTAAGGCGGAGTGTGTGGCAAGGAGCACCCATAAACAGCCTCCTTTCCTTTTTTCTCCACACCAGAGGTTCTTTTCCATATTCTTTGGACCCTTGGCAGTCTGGTGATACTAAAAGACCACTTCTCAGATAAATGTTTTTAAGTTAATAAAAGAAAATATATGATGACAAAAATTATATTGCAATAGCTATCAAAATGTTTAAAAAACTAAATTTGTGGTGTATATTACACATGTTTCTTCATTAATGGTTTACATAAAAGACTTATCCTATGTCTAAGAGCTACTATGATTTCAAAGTAGTTGATGAAAATATTTTAAGATATCTGCAAATATGAAATGATATAAAAAATATGCAGTTTTTCTACTAAGTGAAGTATCCCAAGAATGGAAAAACAAGCACCACATGTACTCACTATCAAATTGGTATTAACAGAGCAACACATAAGAGTACATATAAGAATAACATCTATTGGATGTCGGGCAGGGGGGAGGGGGAAGGGAGAAGGAGGGAGGGGGAGAAGGGGACGGGTATATGCATACACAAAGAGTGCAATGCGCACCATCCGAGGGATGGACACGCTTGAAACTGGGACTTGGGGGGAAGGGGGGGCAAGGGCAACATACGTAACCTAAACATCTGTACCCCTATAATAACAAACAATAAAAAAAAATATGCAGTTTCTATTGGTCATGGTCACAGTTTTTGCTGATACCTTTGTGGATTATTAATTGAAGAAAATCTTTAATTTCATTTATAATTAGTGAAATAATAATATAACGTCTTTTTATCCAATTTCATGAGCCTTCCAAATTCCATGTGAAGAACACTTGCTTGGGAAGTCCTGTTCTTACTTTTTAAAAAAGAAATACTCTAATCCACCTTGAAGGCAGCCTTTTGTGCTTTGCTGATGGGGCCTGCATATAAAACACTAGAGCCACAACTGTGTACTTGTATCAAATGTAAATCAGGACTGCTGCCATCTCAAATCTTGATCATTTATGTTCAAAAATCTCTGTCTAGTTACTTTTACTGAGCTAATTATGATGTTGGCTGGGGATTTTCTAGACAGCTACTAAGAAAGAGCTTTTTGTTGTCAGGGAGAGTAATTCTGATTTTTCAAAAGTATTTTATTTTTCTGTATCATCTAATAATTGAAAGGTTACATGACTCTTGCTTAGGAATAAGCTCTCTGACTATGGGGTATTACTAATCTTAGGGCAAAATTCAGAAAGTAAAATTTGTTATCTGCTAAAATGCCTATCCTGACGATCCTAATTCCTATTTTGTTGGCCCAGACCTCAAATGTAATTCTCTAAAAATCGCTTAAGGCTTCACTTCATTCTTAATTAACGATCCAGAGAACAAGAAAACATATTATTTTATGACTTAGTAGAGCATTCTCACAAAACTCTAAATTAAGTTTAAGAAGAAGAAAAATGCTTATGTTAAGAAGATAGCTGTCCCTTGCCCTCCTGTCAAATTCCTATGGCCAAAATGTTTCATTTGGGACCTATCTTTGGACTTATCCCAACAAACCTTGCAAAATATTTACATCTTCTCATTTCAAATAGGATTTGATGTACAAGAAATGGTGGCTTCTCTTTATTGAATAGTAGGCCAGTTAAATAAGTAGAAATATGTAAGGGATTAGAGAAGGAGAATATATATTATATATATGTTAAATATATACATTACCCAATTGACCTTGGGCAATCTTATTGATACAGCAGTTCTCCCAGCTTTCATTCTTCATAAAACTATTAATAGATATATTTTTGCCAATAAGTTTCATTTAAAATTAGCTGTCTGATGTTTTCATGTTATCCATAGGTGTAACTTTTCTATTAATTGAATTCTCATTGTCAGCAGAGGCTGTAAGAAACTACTGGAAGATAATCTCCCTGGGGTTTCCATTTGATTAAGTTTTCATCATTTCCTGAAACGGCTAAGTCTCATTAATGGCTACTACTTCTACTTTCTAAAGATAGTGCCCCGAATCTTCACCTGGAGCATATCAGACTTCGATAATGAAAAATGTGAAAGAAACTGCTAGGCATTAGCATTAGAGCCATCACCAGAGACAGGAATTATATCATTAAAAGTTACTACGGCCATTATGAAGATCAGGATAGCAGACGAATAAAAGAGGTAGCCGGGTTGGTTAGAAGGAATCATACAAAATTGGATAAAATGGAAGCCTTAAAATTTTCAACTTGCTTTCTCAAAAGAATCCACATTCAATCGATTTCTTTTTTGAGGTTAAGGGTGGCATCAGATCTGCTTCAAGAGTGAAACCACGAAATCCGAGTTAATTAATGAGATATTTATTCATTTGTGTATCTATTTTTAAAATAATTTTTCTTATAAAAATAATATGTGATAGAACCTTCTCAGCCTAATAAAGAACATCTGTGAAAAATCCACAGCTTAGATCACACTTAATGATAAAAGACTGAAATCTTTCCCCCTAAGAACAGAAACAAGACACTCTGTTGCCGCTTCAATTAAACATTGTACTATAGGTTCTAGCCGGGACAATAAAGCATGAAAAAGATATAAAAGGCTTTCAGGTTGGAAATGAAGGAGTAAAACTATTATCCTTATTTATAGATAACATGATCTTGTATATAGATAATTCTAAGAAATCCACTAAAAAACTATTCAAATTTATTTTAAACAAGCTTCGCAAGATTGCGAGATACAAGATATACAAAAATCAATTGTATTTCTATACACTAGAAATAAATATCTGAAAGTGAAATTAAGAAAATGATCCCATTTATAATAGTATTAAAAAAAGCAAAATTCTTAGATATAAATTTAATAAAAGTATAAAACTGGAACTCTGTAAACTACAAAACATTATTGAAAGGAATTAAAGGGGGTCAAATAAATGGAAAGACATCTCATGTTAGTGAATTAGAAGACTTAATATTAAGATAGTAATACTCCCCAATGTCATCTATAAATTCAATGCAATCCCCTATCAAAATTCCAGCTGGACTTTTTAGAGAAATTAACAAGCTGATCCTAAATTTATATGGAAATGCAAGGGACCAAGAAAAGCCAACCAATTTTGAAAAAGAACAAAGTAGGAGGACTCACACTTCTCAATTTCAAAACTTATTACAAAGCTGTAGCCACCAAGACATGTGGCACCAGCATAAGGATAAACATATAGATCAAAGGAACAGAATTGAGAGTCCAGATATAAAGCTATTTGTGCTCAGATGATTTCAACAAGGTTGTCAAGGTTATTCAATGAGAAAAAAAAACAGTCTTTCAACAAATGATGCTAGAGCAACTGTATATCTACATGCAAAAGAATAAAGTTGGACCCTACCAAACATAAAAATTAATTCAAAATGAATTAGGGTCCTAACTGTAAGAGATTAAACTATAAAACTCTTAGAAGACAACATAAGAGTAAATCTTCATGAACTTGGGTTAGTCAAAGTCTTTTTAGACACAACACCAAAAGCACAAGAAAAAAAGGAAAAAAAATTGATAGCATTGTAGTTCCTCAAAATTAAAATACGTGTGGTTGAAATAATACCATCAAGAAAAAAAAGTGGAAACGTAACCCACAGCATGGGAGAAAATATTTACAAATCATGTATCTGATAAGGGACTTGCATCCAGAATACACAAAGTACTCTTAAAACTCAACAATAAAAAACAACCCAACTGAAAAGTAGGCAATGGATCAAAGTAGACATTTTCCAAATAAGATATAAAGATAGCCAATAAGCTCATGAATAGATGCTCATCTTTAGTCATTAGGGAAATGCAAATCAAAATTACAGAGAGATTCCAATTCACATTCACTAGGATGGTTATAATAAAAAAAAAATAGAGAAAACAACAAATGGCAAGAAAGTAGAAAAAGTGGAATCTTCAGACACTGATGGTGGGAATGCAGATTGGTGCACCTGATTTGGAAAATAATCTGGCAGCTTCTCAAAAGTTTAAACATAGATTTACCATGTGACCCAGCAATTCTACTCCTAGGAATGAAAACTTAGACTCACACAAAACTCGCACATGAATATTCACAGCAGTGTTGTTTATAATAGCCAACAAATGAAGAAAACTCAAATACCCTCAACTGATGAATAACAAATAAAATGTGGTATATCTATTAAATGGAATATTATTGAGTTAATCAAGGAATAAAGTACTGACAGATTCTACATGATGAACCTTGAAAACACTGTGCTAAGTGAAAGAAGCCAGTCACAAAAGACTACATATTTTGTAATTTGATTTATATGAAGTATTTAGAATAGGCAAATATATAGAGACAGAAAGATTGATGGTTACTTAGGGGCTGGAGGGGCTGGGGGAAAATAGGAGTGGCTACTAATGAGCACAGAGTTTCTTTGCGGAGTGATGAAAAAATCCTAAAATTGACTGTGATGATGTATGCACAATTCTGTGACTAAACTACAAACCATTGAACTCACTTTGGTATGTGAATTAGATCTAGTTTCTCTGTCTCTCTTTCTCCCTGTCTCCATCCCTTCCTCCCTTCCTCCCACAGAGAAAGGTGTAAATTAAAGTAAGTATCTAAAACAATTACTGCCGTCCTAGAGCTTAGAGTAGAGGAGGCAATATTTACATACATGAGACAGTTAGAGAATGAAATCTGTCCAGAAAGTATCCAGCCATGTAATATGAAAAATAGAGACATTTGTTGAAGAAGATATAAGAAACATTGTACATAGGACAATGATGCCTCAGTCCCCTTCAAAGTAGGCACCTTGGGACCTCGCCAGTTCTCCCTGCATCTCTTAACCTAACCTATAAACGTTCAACATTCTCAGGTGTTCTGCTTGTTGCATGCCTTCCAGAACGTGGATCACGTTCAACAGATTCTCCACCATCTTTGAAGGATTTGTGCCACACTTTTATTTGCGCTGTGCTCATTCCATCATCCCTGAAAGCCTTCTGAATCATCAGAATAGTTTCCGCAGAGGACTGTTCAAGCTTAACGCAAAATTTGATGCAGATTCATTGCTCTACTCACTCAGTCATTTTGAATGACACAGACACACAGTACACACACTCACTCAACAGCATCTAGCACCCCACTGACTAGTACAGTGAAGGCGTCATTGTTCACGCATGCGCATTCCAGTCCATGCCCCTTGGCTGACGGGTTACATCATGCAAACCATTCTCATTAGATTAACAATGGCTGGATACTTTCTGGACAGACCTCCTAATGCCAGATGCAATATAACAGAGCTATATATTTCCTAACGCTTAACTGAGTCCTTTAAAAGCTTTCACAACTGTGTGAGGATGAGGAACCTGAGGCACTGAGAAGTGTTATAATTCATCCAAATTCGCAAAACTTCTAAGTGGTGGAGCTAAGACCTTGGAGCACAAGCTCTAAGCTGTGCTGCAAATCATTCTAGAGGGGTACAGCAAAAAAGTGACGACAATATCAAAGGCAATAGACTAGGAATTAGGAAGCCTGTTTTCAATTCCTGGCTCTACCATTCTCTATCTTCTGAAACACTGAGCAGTCCCAACCTTTCTGAACTGATGTCTTTTCAGCATTAAATTCAGGAAGTTATACTACACTGGTGACCTACAAAGTGTATTTTGAGGAAAATGAGATTCCTGGAATACTAAACATCTTATTAGCAGAAGTAAATTTCATAGTCAAGTAAGTTTAGGAACAATGGTAAGACAAAGTTAAATAGGTTTATTTCCAAGAGGACATCTCCAAATCCTTACTAGGCCTTGCCCCAGCCCGAGAGGGAGATAGAGCCTGCATCACTCTTACTTGGCAGAGGAGTTTGAAGGATAACATCTCAATACATTTAAGAGAACTTTAGTCTAGACATTTTCTATGATCCTTTCTAGCCTTAAACTTCTAATATTCTATTACCAAGTTTCAAAATGTATAATAGAGAGAAATACCGTGCATACCTGAAAATGGTATAACATGGACATCAGTAGTCATTTGTCTGTTAAGGTTTAACATTTATGTCCCAGATTTTGAGAGCGTCTGACATTCTCCTCAAGATCCTCACAGCCAATTTTGGGAGTGCTTACATTTTCATAGCTACCTCAGTCTCCCAGATACTGCTTCTCGGAAATTATTTCTGTTCAGGGGCTCCCTCTTCTCCACTATGCTGACCATAGTTGCAATTCATATCTTTTCCTTAATCTCCACCAAGCAGGTCATTTATATAGGTATTTGTGTGGTTTTCCACACAAACTACCGAAAATTCAGTGTCAGTGACTTTTTATGTTAAAAGTCCCTCAATGACATGCACCAAGAGGAGCCAAGATGGCAGATGAGAAAAGCCACCAGTCAGAGTGTCTCTGCAAAAAAGACAAATTTTAGAAGAAAGAGAAAAAAATAAACTAGCAGAGAAACATAGATCGGGTGAGGGTCAGAAGGAAGGGTGCCTGAAACTACAGGAGACTCCACGGGAAGACATTGTGGAGAAGAACTGGAAGGAGAAAGGTCCCGAGAGGCTTGGAGACCAGTGACAAGGGTAGGTGGAGCGGTTAACTTCCCCCTCCCTTACATCTCGGACTGTTAGTGGGCTCCTGAGCAGTTGGAGAGACCTGCCGACACCAGCACAGACACAGCTGCCGCCACTGAGCAGTGGCCTCTTGCAGACTCAGCGCCGGGCTCCCAGCTCTCTTTGGGCACCTCCCCATGCGCCGACCCGAGCCTATGGGCAGACACCATAGTTCTGCATTCTCTCCTTCCCCCTCCCTACCCGTGGGTGCCCAGAGAGACAATTTAGCCATCACACGGAGGCATCTCCAAGGAATGGGATCTTTCCTTTTGGGGCCCTACAGCAGACTGAGGGGTACTCAGACTGCGAGCTCCCTACCTGCTGGACCTTCCAGGTGCTGCTTGCCTGAGAACTCCAGGAGAGCAGGGCAAATCCCGAGGTGGAGTGAAGTCGATCCAGCTTGGACACCCTGTAGGTATTTCAAGACCAGCACCCCTCCCGCTGGGAGGGTCAGGGATTGATCTCCAGGGCCCAGGGGATGGGCCTGCAGACCAGACCCCGTACGCCCAGGTCACGATTGCACTGTCCCAGGGCAAAGAAGGGAGATCTGTGTAAGAGCCTACTGAGCAGTGTGTGCCTTCAAGGGCAGATCAGCATGCCTAAGCAGCAGCTGTCCTCCCAAAAGAGAGCTGTGCACCCAGCTCAGGCTGCGATCCTGGGTAGGGAACCTCCCGGCCCACGTCACAGCCAGGGGAGATCCATCGGCCTGAAGTCCCGCTTGCTAGCAGAGGCCTGGGGGAGGCCACAGAGAGGGGGAGGGTGGAAGGGAGTGAGACCTGCTCCAGAGTGTGGGTCTCAGACAGACCCCCCCCCCAAGCCCATACTTTCAGCTGAGCAGAGCCATTTCAGCCTGTCCCAGCAGCTTTGCACAGAAACAAAGAGCAGACCTTTGAAACCCCTGCTAACAGCAGTTGTGGAGCCTGAGGGTAGGCTTACCCAACCCAGCCCCACCCAGACTCACTCCTGATGCTGCCCCCACTGAGATGGAGAACAAGGACACACCTGCAAGTCCCAGGGCCCCACCCATCACCCGAGGCACAAGAGGGCCTCTCTAGAGGAATAAAAGCTAGCTACAGGACCCCAAAACAGCACGCTCCTCCCAGCAAGTGCCACCTACTGACAGGGAGGTCATCCTGCACATGCTTTTACTGCATCTACTGATTCATCATAAAGGCTATGGTCAAATCTCACCCACAAACACTATCTACTGGCTCAGAGACTAACAGGGTGTGTCATTATCCAAATAAAAATCTAAAGGCAAGAAGGAACAACTGATCCAGATGGGAAGGAACCAGCGAAAGAACTCTGGAAGCAGGAAGACTCAAACGGAAAGCACACCCAAAAGAGGAAGAACAGCTCCCCAGCAATGGACATTAGCCAAACTCAGAACACTAAAATGACAGAAGAATTTCAAACATAGATTGTAAGAAAACTGAAAGATATGCAAGAAAAAATGGATAACCAACACAAAGAAACCACAAAAAAAATCCAGGACTTGGAAGAAAAATTCACTAAAGAAATTGAAATATTAAAGAAAAATCAAGCCGATCTCCTGGAAATGAAGGACTTATTCAGGGAACTACAAAACACCGTGGAAACCCTCAAGAACAGGGTAGATCAAACAGAAGAAAGAATCTCAGAGATTGAAGACAACTCCTTCTAATTAAATAAGTCAGTCACAGAGATCGAGCAGAAAATTAAGAGAAAAGAAATAAGCCTAAAAGAAATGTGGGATTATGTGAAAAATGGAACCCAAGGGTGATAGGGGTTCCGGAAGGTGAAGAAGAAAACACTCAAGGGCTGGATAAGCTATTTGAAGAATTAATAGAGGAGAGTTTCCCAGGCCTTGCTAAAAATCTAGATATACAGGTACAAGAAGCTCAACGGACCCCAGGGAGATTCAACGCAAATAGGAAGACTCCACGTCAAGCAGTCATCAGATTGACCAAAATGTCTACTAAAGAGGCCCTTCTATGAGCTGTAAGGTGAAATATACAAGTAACATAGAAAGGAAAGCCCATCAGAATAACACCAGATTTCTCAACTGAAACCCTACAAACAAGAAGAGACAGGGGCCCCATTCTCACTCTTCTGAAACAAATAATGCCCAGCCTAGAATCGTGTACCCTGCTAAACTAAGTTTCATATATGAAGGAGAAATAAAGACATTCTCAGATAAGCAAAGACTGAGGGAATTTATCAAGACAAGACCAGCTCCCCAAGAAGTACTCAAAACAGAATTACACAAGGATCAGCACAATAAACACTCTCGAATGTAAAACCACTCAAAAGTTAAAGATCAAAGGTGAGATTCCACAATGGCTCAAGAGAGAAAACAAAGCAACAAAATGCAACCCAACAGAATGAACAGAAATTCACCCCACTTATCAGTTCTCTCAATAAATGTGAATGGTTTGAACTCCCCTCTAAAGAGACATAGGCAGGCCAAATGGATTAAAAAAAAAAAAAGCCAAGCATCTGCTGTCTCCAGGAAATGCATCTAACCTGCAAGGATGCATTTAGACTCAAGGTAAAGGGGTGGAAATCAATATTTCAAGCAAATGGAAGCCAAAAGATGGCTGGTGTGGCAGTTTTGATCTCAAATAACTTGGTTTTTAAATCAACAAAAGTAATGAAAGACAAAGGTGGTCACTATATAATGGTGAAGGGTACAGTTCAACAAGAAGACATAACAATTCTAAATATGTATGCACCCAACTTAGGTGCACCCAGATTCATAAAGCAAACTCTACTTGATCGAAACAAATTAATAGACAGCAACACCATAATAGTAGGAGATTTCAACACCTCACTGACAGCACAGGACAGATCCTCAAAACAGAAAATTAACAAAGAAATAATGGACTTAAACAGAACTCTAGAACAAATGGGCTTGACTGACATTTACAGGACATTCTACCTCAAAACCACATAATACACATTCTTCTCATCAGCTTATGTGACATTCTCTAAGATTGACCATATTCTAGGACATAAAGCATGTCTTGAAAAATTTAAAAAAAAAGAAATCATACCATGCATCTTCTGAGATCACAGTACAATAAAAACAGAAATAAACCCCAACAGAAACTCTCATTTCTACTCAAAGTCATGGAAATTAAACAACCTTCTGCTGAACGATTCCTTCATAAACGAGGAAGTAAAGATGGAAATCAAATGATTCTTTAAACTAAATGACAAAGATGACACAAGTTATCAAAATCTGTGGGACACAGCCAAAGTAGTCCTGACAGGAAAGTTTATTTCCATAAATGCCTATATCCAAAAGTCAAAAAGATCCCAAACAGACAACCTAATGAATTGACTCAAACAACTGGAAAAGGAAGAACAGACCAACCCCAAACCAAGCAGAAGAAGGGAAATTAATAAGATCAAATCAGAACTAAATGAAATTGACAACAGGGAAACTATATGGAAGATTAATAAAACAAAAAGTTGGTTCTTTGAAAAAATAAAAAAATTGACACGCCTTTGGCTAAACTAATGAAAAACAGAAAAGAAAAATCCCTGATAAGCTCCATCAGGAACAAAAAAGGAGAAGTTATAACTGATGCCATGGAGATTCAAGATATAATTTAGGAAGATTAAAAAAACCTTTATGCACACAAAGTGGAAACTGTGGAGGAAATGGACAAATTTTTTGAAACACACAGCCTCCCTAGGCTCAACCAGGAAGAAATAGAATTCCTGAACAGACCAATATCAACGACTGAAATTGAAACAGCAATAAAAAACATTCCAAAAAGAAAAGTCCCGGACTGGATGGTTTCACACCCGAATTTAACCACACCTACAAAGAAGAACTGGTGCATATCCTGCAGAAATTATTCCCCAGCATCAAAAAGGATGGATTCCTCCCTAACACATTTTATGAAGCCAACAAAACCCTGATACCAAAACCAGGAAAGGATGCAACAAAAAAGGAAAACTACACAACAATATCCCTTATGAATATAGATGCAAGAATTCTCAACAAAATTCTAGCTAACCAAATCCAGGTGCTTAATAAGAAAATAATCCATCACGACCAAGTGGGCTTCATCCCAGAGATGCAGGGATGGTTCAACATATGCAAACATATAAACGTAATTCACCACATAAACAGAAGCAAAAACAAAAACCATATGATTCTCTCAATAGACGCAGAAAAAGCATTTGACAAAATTCAACACCGTTTTATGATAAGAACGCTTAACAAAATAGGCATAGATGGGGCTTACCTAAAATTGATACAAGCCATTTATGACAAACCCACAGCCAACATCATACTGAATGGGGAAAAATTGAAAGCATTCCCACTTAGAACTGGAACCAGACAAGGTTGCCCACTATCTCCACTTCTATTCAACATAGTGTTGGAAGTCCTGGCCACAGCAATCAGGCAAGAGAGTGGGATTAAAGGCATACGAATGGGAACAGAAGAGATCAAACTCTATTTGCTGATGACATGATATTATATCTAGAAAACCCCATGGATTCAACCAAGAGGCTCCTGGAATTGATAAATGAATTCAGTAAAGTCTCAGGATATGAAATCAATACACACAAATCAGAGGCTCTCATATACGCCAATAGCAGTCGTACCGAGAACCAAATCAAAGACTCAATTCCCTTCACAATAGCAACAAAGAAAATAAAGTATCTAGGAATATATTTAACTAAGGAGGTAAAAGACCTCTACAGGGAGAACTATGAAACATTGAGGAAGGAAATAGCAGAGGACTTAAACAGGTGGAAAACCACACCATGTTCGTGGGTCGGCAGAATCAACATTGTTAAGATGTCTATACTGCTCAAAGTGATCTAGAGATTCAATGCAATCCCTGTTAAAATACCAACATCATTCTTCACAGATGTAGAAAAATTAATTCTACATTTGGTATGGAACCAGATAAGACCCCACATAGGAAAAACAATTCTAGGCAATAAAAACGAAATGGGAGGTATCAACTTACCAGACGTCGAACTTTATTATAAGGCTGTAGTAATCAAAACAGCTTGGTACTGGTACAAAAATAGAGCCATTGACCAGTGGAACAGAACTGAGAACCCAGATATAAAACCATCCTCATAAAGCCACTTAATCTTTGACAAAGCAGACAAAAACATACTGGGGAAAAGAATCCTTATTCAATAAATGGTGCTGGGAAAATTGGATAGCCACATGTGGAAGACTGAACCAGGATCCACACCTTTCACCTCTCACAAAAATCAACTCATGCTGGGTAACAGATTTAAACCTAAGGAGTGAAACTGTTAGAATTGTAGAGGAAAATGTTGGAAATACTCTTCTAGACATTGGCCTAGGCAAAGAATTTATGAAGAAGACCCCAAAGGCAATCACAGCAACAACCAAAATAAATAAATGGGACCTGATCAAATTAAATAGCTTCTGCACAGCCAAAGAAACTGTCACAAGAGCAAACAGACAACTTACACAATGGGAGAAAATTTTTGCATGCTACAAATCTGATAAAGGGCTGATAACTAGAATCTACTTAGAACTCAGGAAAATCAACAAGAAAAAAATCAAACAACCCTATCAAAAAGTGGGAAAAGGACATGAACAGAAACTTTTCAAAAGAAGACAGAATAATGGCCCAAAAACATACGAAAAAATGCTCAACATCTCTAATCATCAGGAAAATGCAAATCAAAACCACAATGAGATATCACTTATCTCCAGTGAGACTGGCCTTTATCAAAAAGTCCCAAAACAATAAATGTTGGCATGGATGCGGAGAGATAGGAACACTCATACACTGCTGGCGGGACTGCAAACTAGTGCAACCTCTGTGGAAAGCAATACGGAGATACCTTAAAGAGATACAATTAGAAGTACCATTCGATCCAGCAATCCCATTACTGGGCATCTACCCAAAAGAATAAATGATACTCTATAAGAAAGACACCTGTACCCGAATGTTGATAGCAGCACAATTCACAATTGCAAAGATGTGGAAACAACCCAAGTGTCCATCAATACATGAGTGGATTAATAAAATGTGGTATATGTATTCCATGGAGTACTATTCAGCTTTAAAAAACAATGGTGATATAGCACCTCTTGCATACTCCTGGATAGAGTTGGAATTCATTCTACTAAGTGAAGTATCCCAAGAATGGAAAAACAAGCACCACATGTACTCACTATCAAATTGGTATTATCTGATCAACACATAAGTGTACATATAAGAATAACATCTATTGGATGTCAGTTAGGGGAGGGGGAGGGGGAAGGGGAGGAGGGGCCAGGTATATGCATACACATAGAGTGTAATGCGCACCATCTGAGAGATGGACATTCTTCAAACTCAGACTTGGGGGGCGGACAAGGGCAACATGCGTAACCTAAACATCTGTACCCCCATAATATGCTGAAATTAAAAAAAATGTCCCTCGGTTATTTCCACTGTTTTGCCTCCAGGTTCTCTTACTGGTTAAATTGTGTTCCCAGAAAATTCATATGTTAAATTCCCAACCTGGAGTACCTCAGAATGTGACTGAATTTGGAAATAGTGTCATTGCAGATGTCATTAGTTAAGATGATACCATACCGGAGTAGGGTGGATCCCTGATCCATTTTGGCTGGTGTCCTCATAAATAGAGGAAATTTGAACCCAGATACATACAGAGAGAATAAAGGGGGAGATCAGGGTGATGCAGCAAAAGCCAAGGAATGCCAAACATTCTAGCAAACCCCAGAAGCTAAGAGAAAGGCATGAAAAATGATTCTCCCTCTTTCTCTCTCAGATAGCCCTCAGAAGGAACAAACCTTACCAAACACTTTGACCTTAGACTTCTAGCCTCCAGAAGTGTTAGACAATAAATTTCTATTGTTGAAGGTACTTTGTAATGGCAGCCCTAGCAAACTAATACAAGCTCCCATCATTTTTCTAGGTTCTATTAGCTTCTAGTCGTGGCTCGCTGTACCCCTCTCCTGTGGTTTTATTTTTTAAGGCATAAGAGTTTTGATTTCCCTTTGAGGCTTTGGCACCTGGGATCCATGACCACAAGGTGTCACCTTGTATTCCTAGGTTGTTTGTCAAAATATTCTCTTAAGTAAAGACAACTTCTCCAAAAGTAATTTTGGTGCCAACAGTCAAATTAATAAAACTTTCACTGCCTTACATTTGGCTGAAATTCCTGGCCACTTAACAGTTTGTGAAAGTTGTCAGAATCAAAATGCAGTCACTTGTGTTAAAAGAAACAATAACCAAAAACTTGACAAATAGAGCCAGGGAAGGCCATGAAGAGAGAGTTCTCATGCATAAATGCCTGATAACAAAACTATCACAAAAACCACAACCTTGCCCAAAGGCCATCACAACATTACACACAAAAAATACCTCAGCAAGGACATCTGCCCAGCAACTGCCTATTCAACCTTGGACTGGAGTCATCCTTGTTATTGATCCTTGTAGCCACAGACAATCATCTCAAAAAAATTTATACAATCCTTCTTTTTCCTTGAAAAACCTTTGTCTTTCTTTATATGCACAGAGTTTACTATGGCATGTATATTCCCATTGCAATGCCCTCTCCTCAAATAAATACCATTTTATTTTAGACAGCCTCTCGCTTGTTATTTAGTTTGATAAGTTGAAAGAAGGTTAAAATTAGGTAAAGTTATACCTCTATGTTTGTTTGTTTATTTGCTTGTTTTAACTGAAGAAACATTTATCTAAAGAAGGGGTTTACCTAATCTTACACGATAAATAATATCTTATTATTATATCTTATTATCTTCTTCATTTCATTTTTGTTTCTTGTGTGTTGGCCAGACCCAACACATTTTGTTTGTTTTAGTTTGTTTATTTTGCTTTTGGTCTTGGTTGAAGAGTTTTATTATTGTTGTTAGTTTTTATTTTTTTCTTTTCCCCATGACTGTCTCCAGGAAATATTGCCTTATTGTGGAGAAGTTGTAATATAAAGCATATCTTGAAAACTTTTAAGCTAAGTTCTATCTTAATGATTTAAAGATTATTAATGCCATTTTGAAGTTGCAGTATCTTCCTTCAAAGAAATTTTAATTAATTTATATTTTTAATTGACAAATAAAAATCATATATAATTATAGTGTACAACATGATGTTTTGAAATATGTATACATTGTGGAATGGTTACATTCAGTTAATTAACATACACATTATCTCACATACTTATTTTTTTTGTAGTGAGAACTCTGAAAATCTACCCTTCCAGCAATTTTCAAGACAACAATACATGATTACTAACCACAGTCATCATGCATACAGTAGATCTCTTAAACTTATTTCTCCTATCTAACCGAAATTTTATATCCTTTGAACATCCCCTCAACATGTCCCCAATGCCCCCACCCCTCCCAGATCCTGGTAACTACTATTCTACTCTTTGTTTCTATGAGTTCGAATTTTTACATTCTGTGTACAGATGGTTCCCAACTTAACAGTGGTTCAACTTATATTTTTTTTACTTTATGATGGGTTAATTGAAACATAACCCCATTGTAAGTAAGTTGAGGAACAGCTACACAAGTGAAATATGTGTTATTCATCTTTCTATGTCTGGCTTAGTTCACTTAACATAATGTCTACCAGGTTTATTCATGTTGTCACAAATGACAGGATTTCCTTCATTTTAAAGGCCGAATAGTATTCCATCATGTATAAATACCACATTTTCTTTATCCTTTCATCTGTCAATTAACACTTAGCTTGCTTCCATATCTCGGCTAGTATGAATAATGCTGCAAAAAACATGAGAGTGTAGATATCTCTTCAACATACTGATTTCATTTCCTCTGGACATATGCCTAGTAGTGGGGTTGCTGGATCTCATGGTAATTCTAGTCATAACTTTTAGAGGAAGCTCCATAATGTTTTCTATAATGACTATGCTAATTTACATACCTACCAGCCAAAGGTTTCCTTTCCTTCACACCCTTGCTAACACATTATCTCTTGTCTTTTTGAAAGTATCAGTTCTAACATGTTTGTTAGATGTGATATCTCCTTGTGGTTGTAATTTGCATTTTCTGATGATTAGTGATGTTGCGCATATTTTCATGTACTTGTTCATTGTTAGGTCTTCTTTTGAGAAATGTCTATCAGATTGTCTGCCTACTTTTTAATTGGGTTTTTTTTTTTCCTTGCTATTGAGTTGTTTGAATTCCTTATATATTTTGAATATTAACTCCTTATCAGATGAATGCTTTACAAATATTTTCTCCCATTTCATAGGTTGTCTCTTTACTCTGCTAATCGTTTCCTTTGATGAGCAATTTTTAGTTTAATGTAACTCCGTTTGTCTATTTTTGCTTTTGTCACCTGTGCTTCTGAGATCATATCCAAAAAAATTATTACCCAGACAAATGTCATGGAGATCTTTACTTATGTTTTCCTCTAGTAGTGTTACAATTTCACATCTTACTTTTAAATCTTTAATCCATTTTGAGTTGCGTTTTGTATATGGTATGAGGTAAGAGTCTAATTTCATTCTTCTGCATGTGAATATCCAGTTTTCCCAAAAAAGTGTAGGGAGGCTACACTTTTTCCATTGTGTGTTCTTGGTGTCTTTGTCAAAAATCACTTGACTGTAAATACATGAATTTACTTCTGGCCTCTTTATTCTGTTCCATTGGTCTATGTGTCTGTTTTTCTGCCAGTACTATGTGGTTTTGATTACTATAGCTTTACGGTAGGTTTTGATGTCAGTTACTGTGATGCCTCCAGCTTTGTTCTTTTTGCTCAAAATTGCATTGGCCATTTGGGGTCTTTTTTTTATTTTATACAAATGAGATTTTAGAAGTTAGAGGAAGACACTGTTGTTCCTGTTTTAAGATGGAAAACCTGAAATTTTAAAAGTTAAATGCCCAAGGTTTCCCAATGAATAATTAAATTCAGAAATGTCTCTGTATCTTATTCTAGATATTTCTGAGGTGTAAATTTCAATTAAACCCTCTGAAAAATATCAATGTATATTAAACAAGATCTTTACGTCAGTTCTTATCTCCATCCCACCTATACTGCTGCCAGATGAATCTTCCTAAAATAAGTCCTAATTATATCACTTATTTGTACTCAAATTTTTCTCAGTGACTCTCTTTTGCACCAAGAGTTCTTAATCTGCTATTCACATTCCTCAGTAATTGGACTACAATTTACTTTCCCAGAAGTATACTGTAAGCTCAGATTCTTCTCCTGGCCACATTCTCTAAGGCAAGAAACAAAAACAAAATGAAGAAACTATTGCTATTTACTATTCTTTGCACATTCTCTCCCCTTTCTTCATTTAATGCCTGTCATCATGTTCTCTTGGCTTGAAGCACCTTTCCCATCCTTGACTCCATATGGCTAAGTCTTATCTATACCTCAGGGTTCATCTTAAATTACACCTTTGTCAGAAAGCATCCAAGAAGAGTGGGGTTTGGGATGTGCTTGGGAGAGGGTGGTTCTCATCTCTGAACTCCTCCAGTACTTTATTGCTGTCTTTTCATGGTATTTACTGCATTGTATTATAGTCACTTGTAGCCTGTTCTTATCCCATTTTTTACCCCTGGTTCCCCAAAATTGAAATAATAGCTAAGGGTCTTTGTCTTGGCTAAGATTGGCCTGTCACTTCTAATGTTCTCCTGTTGACGGTTTGTTTGTGTGTATTCTATAAATGGATATCTTATAAAATTTCATGTATTTATTCATATTTTCGGTCACTTATTCTGCCATACCTTTTATTAATTATGCAGCAGTATGCAACTGAGTCTCATGTTTTAACCTATCCAATGCAACAGTGGGATGGAGCCAGTTTAATTTTCTTTGGGAAGCTGTGATTTTTGTCTCAAGGAATCCTGTTGAGGTTTTCTTGAGGTGAGTGATGAAATATCAATGAGAATGTAGGATTAGGAGAGAAAAATAGTCCCCCTTATCCATTGCTGAGAGTAGAGTAAGGAATCCCAGGGATGGTTTCTATTTGCTGCCTTCTGAACCGAGGAATATGCTTAAAGTATTTGCATACATTAGATAGAAGCAGGAGAGCTCCATCTTCTAGCAGTGCTTCTTCCCAACTAAAATGCATTCACAGAAAATCAGACTGTCTCATGGTAACATTTGCATTTCATATTAACTAGCAGGCCAATAGAAATTCCTTCAGCTGGTCACTATTGCTGACCACTTAATACATCAATACATTGTCAAGGAGGGCTTATTGCAATTAAATTCCCACTCCATTGCACCTATATTCATGGTCATGTTCTGTATTTATAGGTGCAGCTTTAGAACTGAGAATAATTTGGCTTCAAACAAAATGTCTAGGTAACTTACCAAAAATCTTTATTTCTTTCCATTTTACAGTAATATAAAGTTTTCATCCAGCCACATAAAACTCAAATCCTTGTACTGCTGTGCCAATTCATAGTTCAGAAAACTTGAGTTTTAAAGATTGGAAACATATCGAGTTAGTTTCTCTGACACTGCAATTGGCTGTTCGTACGCCCATTAGGTTTACTTCCCAAATGTACTGTGAGTTGAAAATCACTTGTGCTCTGTAAATATAATCAGCAAATGCCACTGGGGCATGAAAGAGTCCAGGACAACAAAAACTATCCTGCTGTAGGCTAGAGAATTTTATTTTCCATTTGTATTCCCTCTCAAAGGGGAATAAACTCTCAGAAAAGAAAAACTAGCGTGAGAATTTTGTCTTATTTCCTCATGGGATGTTTAAAGCCATTAGCTGCATTTAATCATGGCAATTGTTTCTGGCACATCTCTGAGTATAATCGAATGAACCTGAGCTCCAAGTTAGTAGGTACTAACCAAGGACACATTGGACCTGAGGGTTCAGTTTTCTGTGGTAGAAGAGTGAGAGATGGGTGACAAAGCCCAACTTTATGCATTTCACTATTTATGAATAAATAGTGCAGCCAGCTCAATCATAGGAAGATGTTGCTTTAGTTTATTTGCTTCTAACGTTATTCTTTAAAAAAGCAAATATTCACAAGATAGAGATAATCAAGGATTTCACTTTGTGTCCATGGATCCAATATAATCTAGGGATTCCTTGCAGCTCTGAATTGAAGGTTTAGTATGTGGCCATAGGAAAAAAAAATTGGAGTTCCAGATCAACAATGTCTAAGCTCAAACCCAAAGTAACTTATTTGGCCAGTTTGTTCAAATACCTTGTTAGTCTTATAAAAACATATAGTATGGGCACATTACTTGTCCAGTGGTTTCCAGGTAAGGCTGACCATCAGAAATGCTTTGGTGAGGTTTTCTAAAACATTCAGATTCCTGGGCTCCATTACAGCCTTAGAGAGTCAGCATCTCCGGGATGCAGCTGATGAATCGATCGGCATGTGCAAAGATCACCCTCCAAAGGTTCTGATTTGCAGCTGGGTCTGAGGACCAATGAAGTAAACCACCCTTCTCCAGGTCCTGGTCCAGGGATACTGAGGAATTACTTCACTGTTTTTATATTTCCTTAAATTTTGATCAGTTTATTTCTTTCATGTGCCCATACAGGAAGTAGAGTGTAGTGAGTAATAAATTGTTTAGCTCAGTAAATTAACTTCTGCTGCTTACTCCCTCATAATCCACCACACCACCTTCACTTTCTACCATCTCAAACATATACTTTTCCTCTGATTATAGTGGCATATCTGAACATAACTGAAATATTGAAACTCTTTTCTTCCCCATTAGTGAGTTGCTCAGGATTGGATTATTTTATGCTCCTGGAACATATTTTATAGTTGAGGAATTTACATTCTATCCAAGAAAAAAAGAACAAGTTAAAAAAACAAGTGATGTAATGGTGCAATTGTATATAGTAATAAGTGCAATAGTAATTTTTTAAAAATAAGACAAGGGCATAAAAAGTGATAGAAGAGATGGCAAGTTTCAGGGAAGACCTTTCTGAGGGGGAGACATTCCAGGTGAGAAGCCCCAGTGCTGAAGAGAGTGACTGTTATGTTTTTCAAACCTGAATAAACATTAGTTGAATGAATGAATGAATGAATAATGACAAGAAGAGTAAGGCCTCCTGAGAGTCTAGGGAATAAGCCTATACAACAACAGTGGGGTCTCAGAATGTTCTAGAAACAACAAGAAGGTCAAAATGGCTGTGGACACATGGGCAGAGTGAATTAGGAGGCCAAGACAAGGCAGCAGCCAGGAGTGCTGGGCTGGGGCCCAACAAAGGGCACTCAGAGGTCTCTGTACAGAGTTTGGGCTTTATTCTTTGTACAGTGTTTGGGACTTAATAGAAAGTTTTGGTCAGACTGGTGATTTAGTCCATGTTCTATGAAGATCACTCAAGCTGCTGTGAAGAAAACAGATTATGTGATCTAAAAGTGAAAGCAGAGAGACCAGAGAATAGGCCAAGGTGGGGCTTCAGAAGAGGGTGAGGGTTACAGACCCATGGAGGAGGCCTCAGATTCTGGTTATAGTTGAAGTTGCACCAATGGGCCTTGCTAATGGATTAGCTGTGGGGTGCAAGGCAGGGATAAGAGTTCTGTCTCAGATGTAAAAGACTAAGATGCCCATCAGATGTCAAGTAAAGACATCGAATGGGCAGTTGGATTCCCAAGTGTGAAGCTCAGGGCTCTGGTGGAACAAAGAGATTTGGGGGTCCTTGGCATTGTGCACATCTGGATTGACCTTGCTGCCCCCTAGCTTGCCTTCTCTGCTTTCTTTGCCTTCATCTCCATGATTACTCCTAACTGCCCTCTCCCCCTGCCTTCCTCTTCTCCTCCTCTGCCCCCTCCTCTGTGATGTAGAGTACTTTTAGAATCTACCACCTTCTTATTTTTTTCTCCCTACATTTTTTCACCATGGGATGTGTTATTTCTGGCTTAGAAATATACAGTCACACCAGAAAATTTTCACTCTGCTGTACAGCTCATTAAGTCACTCACACCTCTGTGAGCCTCAGTTTTCTCATTTGTGAAACATGCAGTGAAGTTATGTTAGGGGAGGGGAAGAGAACACGATGCCTGGACACTTACCCTTCTTTAAGCCCACTAGATCTGATTTCTTCGATACCATCATTGTTGTTGTGAATGATGATATTTAGATAAAATTCCATTAAAAAAAAGTGTCTGTGAGCAGAAGTGGAAGTTTAGAAACCACTGGCTTAAAATGATAAATGATCTTTAAGTTACTTTCTGTGACTGAATTCAATTTTCCATGTAACTTATGTGGGCTGAAGAAATGCAAGCAGAAGTTATTGAGGTTTAGGGTCTAAAATTAATATTATGTATTGTCAATATTATGTACTGTCTTGGCATCTGGCAAAATCAACAGGGCTTTGAAAGGCTTAATCCCAAACTCCCCTCCCTACTCTGTTCCCACAGATAAGGTATCCTCACCAAAAAAACCTCCTTATCAAAGGGACGAGGGGCAGTCCTGCTTCTCCCTAAATAACAGGTTTCAATTCCTTCTCAGCCTGCAGAATTATTCAAATAAGCCAATCACATCCTCCTGCATGAATCAGGGGCCACCTATGCTCTTGACACTGCACTGTCTGTCTCCCACAGCCCCCGCTTGTTCACTCTATTCCTGAGCACAACCCCCGTGTGGCCGTCCATCACTTGCAGTGTCATCCTTCCCTGGGCTGTCACTATATGTGACTGACAAACTGCTGTCCATATCACACATCCAGTGTCAGGTATCATGTGTTCGGCCATCTCCATAAAACCAGGAAGGGAACCCTCCTTCACCAATGAGGTGAATAGGAAGCAATTAAAACAGTGACGTCGGATACATTTGTGTAGAAGTTTTAAAAACCAGCCAGTAATTTTGCCTATCTCTTCATCTGGCATCACAATATCCCAGAAAGAGGTTGCTCCTTCAGCCTGGGGCTGATTGAAGAGCTGGAGCCAACCCCGGCAGACATTTTACACAAGTAAGAAGCCAACGTGGGCCGGTATAAGCCCCTGAGATTTTGGAGTTGTTTGTTGTGCCAGAATGATTGAGAATAACTCAACATAACTTAACCTAAATAACTTGAAAACAGATTTGTGCTGGGGAGCAGAGGGCGAGGGCAAGTAGAGAGCACATAGGATCTGGGATGCCAAGGGGAAGGGGAAGGGAATTCTCGCGATTCTGTACCTGGTACAGATGTTTTATACTCATTTTTTACTTTAATCTTTATCACAATCCTATAGGATTAGTAATTATCTCTTACCTTAGAAGAGGTTAAGAAACTCATTTAGTATCAACCAGTAAGGTAGGCTTTCCCACCCTCAGCACTACTGGCACTCTGAGCTGGGTGATTCTTCATTGCAGAGAGAGAAGGGCTCTTTTGTGCATTGTAGGATGTCTTTGGCCTCTTGCCAGTAGTACCTCCCAGTCATGACCAATCATGAATGTCTCCCAACATTGCCAAAGTATTCTGGGAGACCAAATAGACCCTAGTTGAGAACTACTGCAGTACAGTCCTGAAATAAAATACAAGTCTATCTGGCTCAAGTTGTCTATGCCATTTCTACAAGGCCTCCAGACAACATGGAAGGTATGCAAAGGAGGAAGACTTCAGCCCTCCTTGACCTAGCCTGGGACCTACCTGGCCTGTTCAATGGACCAAGAAGGAAGACAGATTCTCACTTCCCTCGCTGACTTACCAGAACTGTCATCTGGCCCTAAGAAGCACAGCTCATAGCGTGTAAAAAGCTCCATATCCTATTACCAAATAGCTGAGACATTCTTCCCTACAGAGGATGTTCCTAATAAATTACAGGTCTGAGCAAGTAATGAGCCTGAAGAAACGTCGTGATGAGTCTCTCTTTACTGCTATTAAGAAAAAAAAAAACCCGTGGTTAACCTCAAGGACCATATGGGGAATCAATCAAGAAAACTTAAATATGTTCCTTTAAAGGAGGAATTTCTAAGGCCAGGAAACACGGCACCAGCTTGCTCTTCTGCCAACCTGTGAAAAGACAGCTTGACTCGTGGTGAATGGTGTCCTGTGGCTGGGAACATGTGTCCACTGGGTCTATCCCTGCCTCCTCTTAAGGGGCAGAAATAACACATTAACTCCCTGGATCTTGGAAACATGGGCTAAGATGCCAAACTCTTCAATTTCTACAAAATTGAATGATCACATCTTCCCCACTCTCTGAGAAGGAGAAGCAATGGGAAGCCACCAGTCCTTGGAGCCCCAGGGTGGTGTCTTTTCTGTTCTGTACATAAAAGGAGAGTCCCCTTTCCTGTGTCTGTCTTACTTGGTGCTGGTGCGCCCCTTTCCTTCATGAAGATGGCATCAAAAGCTGAAGACACTGCTCCCCTCAGGGCAGATGCTTACATAAAAGGAAAACTCCTCAGTCTATGAGGACTGAGAGAAAAGATGCCACCATTTCTCCTATGAGCCTCTGCCTCTTCTGTTACTCCAAGTGTCTCAGCCCCATTCCACCTTCCTCCTTCAGACAACTGACAAATGTCCTCAAGTAAAACACCCCAGGTACACAGACCACAAGGGCCAGCAGTGCTCAACACCTCAACAGCACAGTCACTTAAACTTGAACCTTCTTTAGGTTTAGTAACAATTACCCTAGCTATAATTATTATCCTGCAGATTAAGAAAATGGGTTGGAAATGCCCTTCAGTATTTTTCAGACTCCTCTCTTTAAGTTCCTGAATTGAATGATTTTCCTTTTAATGTCCCGACTGTTACTCATTTCACTTTAATTCACTTAGTTAAAAAGTTAGCGGAAAGAACATCACATAGAGAAAGACATGCTTAGCTATGTACTTTGAAAAGTAACTCAGATTCATTATGACATGTATGGGGGGGGGGCTTCTCAAAAATCGAAATCTAATGTATAATCATGCATCATGACTTTATTTTTTCCAGAAGAAAACAGCTAACATTCTCCTGGGAATTGTTCACTGCTTGGTGAAGGCCTTTGGATGAGCTGAGTTAAGACAGGGTGACATAACGTGAGGTTCCCACTGTAGCATCATAGCTGATGGCGAAATTCCTAGGTTGCTCAGTGATGTGTTTCTGATAGTTTGCATTTTGGTTAACTGTTATTGCTTAAATGTGTACATGCAAATGTACAGAATTTCAACTGTCTCAAATTCTCTGCTTTGAGGATATGTTTAATCCTCTTCAAGGATAAGTAATTTTTATTATTTTAGAGTTGGTCTTCCATAGTGTAATAGCTCCCATTCACTTGTGAGGCATTTGCTATGGGTGAGCTGGATGAGCTCCAGGCCACTCCTGGTTAGAAGGAGGTTTTTGAAGAGGGTCTTATTGCTTCAGCAGCCTCCTTCCTGGGATCAAACAAGTGAAACATTCTCATGCTTTGGAAATATATCTCTGGTTGGTGCAATTGCACCAAACTTATTGGGTCTTTAAAGGATGCCTCAGGATCTAGTGTATTTATCTGAATGTTGAATATGGATGTGGTGTATTTCTGTGAGCCCTAGTTTTTGGAGGTCAATGATATGAAAACCAATCATTAAGATGACTTATAAAAAAAGTTTTGCATGTATAATGATCTGGTTTTTCAATACATCCCAATTTATTTTATTCAAGAACATTTTGTTGTATTAAATGGTAGCAAAATTTATTTAAAGCAAAGTGTTATCCCTAAATTCCTTCCTTTCTGCCTTCCAGTTTCTGGAACAAATAAACGTGTGACTTTAAGAAAATTATATATTAACTATGAATTTTCTTTAGCCTTGAATGATTCTTTGGGGTAATATTGAATGCAATAACGATTTTCCTAACAAGTCAAAATCAACTTCACAATGCAAGTATTGTTATGCATGTTTTTCAGGAGCAGGACTTGGAACAAAAGTTCACAACGCCGTGCTGTATATGGAACATTCTTAGTATGTGTTAATTAAAGGGTAATTTTATCCATTGGAAACCAATAGAAGGGATCGATTTTGCTTTAAGAGATAGAGAATATTTTTTTAAATAACATTGCTTCTGACTAGTAGGTGCACAAATTCATTCAACAAATACGTATGTAGTGTCTACTTTGTGCCACTGACTTTGCCATGCACTGCAGATATAGCAGAGAACATAACAAAGCAAAGAGCCTATTGTCATGGAACAGATTATGTAGGACTTTGTAAGTCATCATAGGGATTTTTTACCATAAATGAGATGGATAACCATTGGAGAGTTTAGGATAGGAGTAACATGACTTGATTTATGTTTCAAAAGAATACTCTGCTGAGTAGAAAATAAATATAGTGAAGTAAAGGCACAAGAAGGGAGACCAGTTAGGAGGCCATTGCACTAATCCAACCAAAGAGGGTGGTAGATTAGACTAGGAGGTGAACAGCAGACATAGCACAATGTGGTTGAATTCTGCATAAAGAATTTTGAAGGTAGAGCCAACTGGTTTTGCTGATGAAATGGACATGCAGTATGAGAGAAAGAGAGGAGTCAAAGATGACACAAAGGATTTAGGGCTAAGGAACAGGAGAGACTAAGTTACCTTTTATCAAAATGGAGAAGACTACAGGAGAAGAAAGTTTGGAAAGGAAGACTGATAGCTCAGTTGTGGATTTGTTATGCTTAGGATGCTTGTTACACAGCAAATGTTATACACAGGAAAACCTTTCCAGTTTATTCATTTATTAAACAAATATTTGTTGAGCACCTACTGTGTGTTAGACACTGGGCATACTTTGGGAAAAAAGTAGGCATTTACTCTGCCCACACTTTGAGCTTAGGGACAGTCCCAAAGTCTACCATTAAACAAGGAGTCATACAAATAAATGTAAAGTTACAGCTGTGACAAGTGATAAGAAAGAAAGGTACATAATACAGATAATGGGGCTTTGACCTAGATCAGGAAGTTAGGAAAGGCTTTTCTGAAGAAGTGAAGACTGAGATGAGATCTTAAGAACAACTAAAACATATCATGTTCTAAATGAAAACTTGTTTGTGTGATGAATGACCAACATTAATTAAAGCCAGTGTCCAAGATGTGGTGAAAATTCAGGAATTTAGGACAATGGAAGTGCTTAGCAAAGAAAATGGAAACAAAAGGGAAAAGGAATATTAGGAAAGAAAAATCTAGAAAATGGGAAATATGAGGAAGGGGTACTTCAGAGTGAAATTTCAGACTGTTTTCCACTTTCATTTTGCTAAGGGGAAATGGTCACCCTTAACATAATGCAGCAAAAAGAACTAATTAGATCATCCACCAACAACTGAAAACAGTGTTTGCATGAGTGGAATTATAAAGTCACTAGGTCTTAAATTTTGCACACCACATTTATTGACAGTTTGTCTTAAATTTCCTTCCCTGTCATCTTTTATTACAAAAGATCACATTTACATTTTATTTGACACCCTGCAAATATAAGACAGCTCTTCCCAAGACTTTGTTTTTTAAAGAATGCCAAAGTCAGCTTGTTTAGTGATTATTATTTTATTGCAGCCACATTTCACTGTCATTTATTGTCTTTGCAAAATTGAATTCTGACAAAAAATGGGAAAGGGGGGGACATGGAGGAGAACACCTTTCCTGTCTGTAAATGTATCCGGTAATGAGAAGAGTAATAGATCTTGAAGAACCCCAGGCTGAGTCAGAAATTCTGTCAGCCTCTCTATCATTTTGGGGTTTCAGTAAAACATTTAAAAAGAGATTGAAACAGTGTTGGATTGAGTAAAAACATGTACATTGTTCTCATGATTTCTTGTCAACTGCCAACACCAATTCCTGGTAACTCTAGTGTGTAAGGAAGACATAACGAAGTCCGCAGTCACTGTTTAGCACTGTGAATCCTATCAATTTCCTAAAGCCTGAGCTTTTACACGTAAGCAGTGGTTTGGACGTTGGCTAAAGGAGAAATGTACGCCATGATGACAACTAGAACCTTCTGCTGTTCTGGGCCCGTTTGACCACATGTCTATTCTCTGCCCTTCTTGTACTGTGCTTTGCGCCACTGGGAGATTGACCACAGCCTGCTACTAGAGAGACGACATCAGGTTTCCTGGACATGGAACTTTTTATGGTGCAGTCTGCAGGTATCTCCGCCTGCCTCCTTCATCCCACCCTTGAATCAAATTTAAATAATAATAAATACTAAAATGTGTACAAACAACATCTAAAAGCATTAGGCTTATGCAATTGTTCTGCACATTTTCTACTTTACTTTTGTTGGTACACAAAACCTTTAAATAAGTCATAGGTCGTCTCTTGGCCTTAACCTCAGGGCACCAAGAAGAAAAGGGGCTCAAAGTTTGCCTACCTGTGTGCCAGGAAAAGCCCAAAGTCAGCTGATTTACCAAAGCTCTTGAAAAAAATACCCTGAGGATTCATTTAGCTCAAGTTGAAAATTAATTTGAAGTTTTTTTTCTTTTATTTGACTCTGAAAGTACACAAACAAAAAATATATTATTGTAATGACCATTTGATGATCTTCCATCCTTCCTTAATTTGCTATTTTCAAAATACAAATCCATAATATTTACATAGAGTTGAAAGTAACTTCATACATTGCTACCAATCCTGAAATCAAAGCTCTGCCGCAATTGCAAAATGTCTTAACTTCAGGTTTTTTTTAACTAATGGAGAAATTTGTTGTTGTTTTTACTTTTCTTAAAAAAAGAAAAAAAAAAAGACAACTTAGAAGAATTTAGAAGGCCTCCATTGAAGCACTTGTGTAGCTGTGTAGCCATGGCTAAAGACTATTTTGCACATGGCAAGCTTTTTTATTCAAATTTCTTCAATCATTTATCTATTGCATTGGTATTACTGGTAAAGTCTTATTCTTACAGCCCTACATATGCTGAGCACTCTCAGAATTGCAGGTAAATGGCTACAGAACAGAAAGCAACATAGTGGAGGGGGTCTGGGCTGCACAATAGACGTAGAAGACTTTCAGAAAGCCATATTTCAAGAAACGTGCTTCCAGAAATGAGTTAGCGATTTTCTCCAAAGGGTTGAATACTTGTGATAGATTTGAGTTTGGATAGATAGATAGTTATAGAAATTATGATTCTTTAAGATCCCACGGGCATTTGGGGATAGTTTTATCAGATTTTTCTATGGTGTGGGAATCATGTCTGCTCATTATCCAATAATTATTGAAAAATTTGAATAATCAGTCTGGTATTCAATTTTACACAGGTCATTTCAAAATAAATCCCAAAATCCAGGAGTCGATAACAGAAGAAAGAGATCATGTGTGGGTTGGTTCCACAGAGAAAATCTCATATCTTCAGTGATAAATTATACGCCAAAATTGGAAGTAAAAAATAGCCTCTGAAAGGCTCCTTTAATTTATCAAGTGGTCAATTTCTAGAAATAGAAATACTCATCATAGTATGTGGCAAGCATGAGAAAGATCAATTCCAGTTCAAAAGAAAAAAGATTCTATAAATTCGATTCTGAATTTCTACGTTTCCATGGTATTTGCCTCCTGGCTATTTTTGTTCCCCTTTAAGTTATTAAATTACAGTGTCTTCCCTTAATTCTCCCTCATGGCCATCACTGAAAAAAAATCTGAATGTAATTACCCTAAAAGCTAAAGTTTATCTGAGGACACAGTATTTATTCTGATATCTGGATTGGAAAGTTGAGCCTGTCTCTGTTCCACCTTTGGGCATAGACCATACATAAGATGATATGATGTCATCTAGAGGCTGATAGAATATCAAAACCTGATTTGTTAGCACTTAAAGATATTGAAAATATTATTTAATTTACCTCCACCTTGAAAAGAAATAGTCTGGACCACCCCGGTAAATGATGGATTTTTCTTTCTGTCACCTGCATCGTGCTTGTCATGTGGACCCCTCATTTGGCACATCTACCAACCTGCTGGGTGTTCTTTATCTGCATCCAGTATTTTTCCAGCTATAGAATAAGTTCCCCCAAGGCCAGAACTGTGTCTTACCCAACTCAGTCCAATGTTGGGTTTTTAATAAGCACAAATCTTATTTCACAGCTTATATGTTTTACTTAGGGCAAGTTACCCAGGTTATATCTGTGAATTTGATTTTTGTCCAGGTAAAAAGGAGATTTAATAGCTAGCTCAGCCAGTGGCTCCAGGGATTAAATGAGATAATGTAAAAGGGAAAACACTTTACAAACAAACGTACAGAAGATAGTTGTTAATATTACCAACAAATAATATTCATTAGTCAAAAGGCTCGAAGGGGATAAACAATTTCAAAGGAGGGGTTTTTGTGACACCAGGAGCAAAGCTTTGGGCGTGAGATCGGCAATTTGACACATAGCGTCTGCACTGAATGCTGCCCCTGCCCTTCGATTGACCAGCATTTCAACTCTAAACCATGATGGAGTTTTGCGGTTGGCAAGAATACCTACTCCTGCTGCTACAGCTGGGATGGAAAGAAGTCAATTTCCATTACGTTCGTTATTGGCATCAGAGAGCTCACTCTGTGATTCCTTCTTATTCATTTTGCCAAAATGACACCAGAACTCAGTGTGGGCAATCAAACCGTTAAAGGCATTTCATAATTTTGAGAGACATTTTGGGCCTGGATGGTTCTCTAGTGGTAAATTTATTCTGTTTCTGACGGGTTAAATCATATATTGGCCAGAGTCACTTGGGAGACTCCCAGCTGTCCTGCTTTTCCCTAAGTCTCCCTGGGCTACTCCAGTCTCCCCGCAGAGCTCCTCAGAGGTCAAGAGAGGCTAGGCTTCCACTGCTTTTTGAGTATACAATGTCACAATATTAATGCATAACAATAAAACAAATGAAAAGGTGCAAAACAGAATTATAAAAAGTCGTAGTGTATTTTCAAAGTTTATATTTAATAAATTGATCTTTTTACCACTAAATAATATGGTGCTATGCAGTTTACATTCATTAGACAATTATGAGGTTCATTTTTAATCCTTGCCAACAATTGGTTCAAGAAAGTTCATGTCACATTCTCTAGCCAATAACATGGGAGAACAAGTCAGCTGGGAGTTTACCTCACTGTTTAAAAGGAACAAAAGAAAGGAACATTTCCAGTCTCCACCTTTGAATGTTGTCTTCAACATTCAGCCATCTTGAAGTGTTCAAAATATTTAGCCTAAGGGGAAAAGCCACCCACCCCTGAGGAAGGCAGAGAGGAAAGACGAAAGGAAATTTTCCCTTGGTATGTTATTGAACTGCTGAGTTATCCAACTTGGCCAAATATTCTCCGTTGGTACTTAGCCCTATTCCAATCTTTCTGTGCTCTTCCCTTGCAGGGGCAGAAACAGGTGTGGAGATGGGAAACCAGGAAACATGGGGCCAGAAAAATGAGAATGAGAGGAGGGTCAAGCAGAGACTTTAAAGGATCAAACAGATTCTGACGGCATCTAGAAGTTCTGAGATTTTTTTAAAAATTTGCTTTATTTTGCTTAACTCAGTGTTTCATAAACATACTTAAGTACAAGATTTAAATGAATTTCTTAAATAATGCCAGTTAATATTCCATAAAACTAGTATTCCGCAGAACAAATTTGAGGAATTAGCATTTTTGACTTATGTACTAGCTGAAGCAATTTAATGGTTAAGAAAGCAAGTTCTGGAATCGGAATGACTGAATACGAGCCTGCTCTCAAACCTAATGGGGGGAGGGTCTCCACAGTTACATTGGAACCTTCTTGAGGACTTAGACTCTGCATTTATCCATATTTATCGTTCACCATTCCTTGCGTAGTGACTTGCCCAGAGCAGGTACAATTTACTCGTGGGTATTCTGAAACCAAACCAAAGTGCGATTCCCCCTTTCCTTTCTCCACTATTTTGAAGGACTTGATGCTTCTTTTCACATTTTTCAGACTCACTAGTAGTCAAAGCAAATTAGCCACTACAACCCTGCCTAAGCCCATGTGAAATAAATGTCAGCAAAGTCTTATATCTGCAGGTTATTTTGACATAAACAACGGCGATGCCTATTTTTGAGTTAAAGAACTGAAAAGCTACTTGTCAAATTCTGAATTGCTGAACCAGGTTTACCACAACTGATGACTCTTTAAACCATTCAGCTCTCCCTTTCATGGGTCCTCATTAAGCACTCTCCATGCTTTCCAAGCATTCCCAGTGAATGAAATAAAACCAAACTAGTGCAGTGGTCAATTTGTTTTTGGACAGTCCTGCATCCCCGCCCTCCCCACACTTGCCAAATCCCACCACGCAGCCTGCTGTGGTAGGAGCCTGCTTACCAGGGAGCTGTGGGTGATGAGTTTGAAACAGTTCTAAGTCAGCAGAGGGGAAGTGTTAATGCTTCAGAAAATCGGCCATCTGGCCTTGGAATGAGAATGCCAAGAAGATTCAGAAGGGAAATCAAGAAAGGAGAGAAGAAAGGCGCTGTTGGGGCCCTGGGGAGCAGGGCACAGGCTCAGAGAGAAGGGATTCTAATGTGATTCCAGATCGGAGATGAAAGCAAGGCAGGCCCTGCCCAGCAGTGAGGCTGGGGGTGGGAGGAGAGCTCTCAGAGCCAGCTTTCAGGCTAAGCAGCTTATGGAGGGTGTTAGTGAGGATTCCGACTCTGAGGAGGAGCCGGTGCAGAGGGGCTTGAGCTTTAAAAGTGACCTTTTCACTACCCGAGAACTGTACGGATTCAAAGGAATGTTTACATCACTAAACGAATGCTTGTTACAGAAAATGGGGAAAATACAGAAAATTAGAAGCACAAAAACAGTAGTCTCAACACCTAATCCTCCGTCATCCCACCTCCTGAACATGGCCACTACCAACATTAGGGGACTTGGCCTCGGATTGCTTTTCTATGCCAGGGTTTGCATTACACAAGGGGGATGATGCTATTTGCACAAACTTGCAATTCTATTGTTTTAACCTAATGCTGCTTTGTAAGCATTTCCACACTATTTCATATTGTGATTTATATTGTTATAATTATGCATAATATATCAAACACATGCAATTCCTAACACATCCATTTACCTATAGTTATGCTGTTTTTAGCCTTTTGCTATCATAAATAATGCCACCATGAATATCTGAATGTAGTTTATTCAGTGTTTCAGATTAGGAAAGATTCATACAAGTAGATTGATGGAGTGAATAGGCATACATATTTTAAGTCTATTAATACATTAAATGGATATTTAATTCTGAAAAACTTCCATATGCCTTTACAAATGAAATACTTCACTAATTATCATTCAAGAATACATCATCCCTCTTCCCCCATTTTCTCCTGGCGTGGTATAGAATACCATCACTTGGGTTCACAAAGTTCTAGGTCTCTTTGCCCCCAGAAAAGTAAAGTAGGGATATAGATTGAAATCTGTATCATGTGATTATGCACCTAAAAATACTAGGTTTTATAGTGAAAATGATATTTCCGCCCCCAGGGCTAACAAATTATTCAATAGGACTGCAGTTCATCATTGTGGGACTGGACAGTTGATGTCAAATGTGCCAAAAGAAAGCACATAAGCGATCTTTAAAAATACCAGTGCTACACCTGCGGCTAACTGCCACCAGGTGAACAGTAGTGCTTTGCAGGCGTGTGCATTACACAAATAACAGAGAAGCAGCATTAACAGAACATTTTGATACAGTTATAACTCTTAAAACTTTCTTAACTGTCCAATGATTTTATTTGCTTCCAAGTAGAACACTAATTTTCACAAGTCAAACCACAATGAACAACATTTTCAAAACAAATGCAAACAGGCTTCTTCCACCTTTTACTAAATCCCAGTTGGTTCATATCACTTTCCACTAGTCAGTAATTTAAGCGGATCTTTCAAAGTCAGTGGCCAGTAATGATTTGACTTATATGCCATCAGAGAGAAGTAAAACATGACGATTTCCTCTTTTCTCTCTCCTATTTCTCTACTTTTGTCATTCTGGGGGTCTTGTTTTTCTGAAGTGTGTCATAGAGCTGGGGAGTTTTCATATCAACCAGGCTTAATCTCTCATTTTACACATAGGAAGATTGTGGTCTGGCTAAAGGAAGGGACTTAATGAATTCAGGATTAGAAATGAAAAATTCACATCTAATTTCCCAGCCCACTCCCCTCTTCTCCATCCTTCAAGAAACATATTACTTACATTAACTATGCTTCCTGCACCTCACTCCATTTTTTGCCTGTTGAATGCTTATGGAAAAAAATGTGTATTTTTTTAATGAGGAAGTTGCTAATCCCCAAAAAAGCTATCCCAGATAACTCATGTTCCTTACAAAACTACACTTGAAATAGTTGACTTACCGCTGATAGCACATATTAATATAAACAGAAAAATGATAACCTTAAGTCAATCTTAAGTTGAATATAGTTCTAAATTATTGGACACAAGTCTCACTGAGACCAACATTACACATATATAAAAAATTAAATTTGCTTCATACAAAACAATCATTTTAATCAATAAATGCATTAATGATGAGATGTTTTCAACCACCACAAAAATTGTACAATAGACCAAGTCTTTTTAACAATAAAATAATTTTAATTATTACATCTCATTTCTATGAACAGTTTCATGTAAAGAGGAGAATATCCTTGTGAAGTCTCTTATTAACCCAGTTTTAACAAGAAGTGCAAAATGGAAAGCAATCAGTCTTTGTAAGTAGCATTATGATGATGGTAATAGAAACCATGCAATCACATAGATATTTTGCTCTCTATAACTAGCTCTGAATAATCAGTGATTTTCAATGGCAGAAAAGGGGCTATTCCAAATTACAACACTAGCAAAGCATTGTGATGTTTACATTCAACCCAGATGTATTCTGTTTTGATGGCATTTATAAGGGACAAGATTTCGGTGGGAGGGAAGAAAACCAAGGTTGTTTTTAACATTTCATATTAGTTGAGTGCTTGGTTCAGAATTATAAAAATATGTCGCTACTTACATGATTCTGCCAAATTCCTTTTTAAAAATCCTACCTTAAGAATAAGATAACCCTCAAACTTTGACTTAGCTGTTTCATACTCCCCAACAGGGCTGCAGACACGTTGATTGCCAGAAACAGATTGGAAGGAGCACAAGATTTTCAATCCCTTTAGTATACAGTGTGGTACTCTGGTCTCAGTTCACTATTTCAGGGGACAGTATGCTCATGACGTTCACATTCAATTATTACACAATTTACATCATCCCTTCCTCCTTTATCAGGCATTGTTCACCCAAGGGACCAGAGAAAGGAACACAGCAATCTGAGAAGAGCAGCATTTCATATGGATGGATATAAGAGTAGATTTATAGAGAAAGGTTTGATAACATTCACAAAATTCTCAAAGTTATATAAAAACTTGAATTGTCCTATAGATTGCTGACTTCGCTAAGGTTTTTCTTTAGTCATATTCCTTCTAGTTCTCCGAGTCCTACCTAAAAGACCTTTAAAAGTTAAGTCTCCCTACTGGACTATTCCAAAGTCCCTTAATATATCAATCTGTGTAATAGTTTTCTTTCTCGAGATTATTGACTTTCTAAAAATTAAAAAAGTGTTAGTCTTTTTTTACTGGAAAATTACTGAAAGACTCCAGACTATATAAAGTTCATTTCTAAAATTCCCACTACTACTGTCAAATTTTTTAAACACTTATAACTTGTGAAAATAGGGACAGTAGTGCTTTGCAGGCACCTGTAAGTAACCATTACATAGACAGCAGAGAAGCGGAATTAACAGATTATATTGTTACAGTTACAGCACAATTCAAATTTCTATATCACTTTGAGAATTTGATGACTGTTGTCAAATCTGTCTCCATAAAACTACTCTTATATCCATCCATATCAAATGTCGCTCCTTTCAGATCCCTGAGGTCCTTTTCCTGATCTCTTAGGTCTGTGGTCCCCAACCCCTGAGCTGCAGACTTGTACTGGTCCTTGGCCTGTTACGAACTGGGCCGCACAACAGGAGGTGAGTGGCAGACAAGTGCGTGAAGCTTCATTCGTATTTACAGTTGCTCCCTGTCTCTCCATTGCTCACACCGCTGCTGAGCATCACCCCCAGATGGGACCATCTACTTCCAGGAAAGCAAGCTCAAGGCTCCCACTGATTCTGCATTATGGTGAGTTGTATAATTATTTCATTATATATTACAATGTAGTAATGATCGAAATAAAGTGCACAATAAATGTAATGTGCTTGAATCATCCCAGAACTCCACCCCACCCCGCCCTGGTCTATGGAAAAATTGTTTCCATGAAACCGGTCCCTGGTGCCAAAAAGTTTGGAGACTGCTGCCTTAGGTGAAAAATGCCTGATAAAGGAGGAAGGCATAATGTAAACTGGTTTAGAAGGTTTCAAATGGAATATGGAGAAGGAAGTGATGAAAACTTGGAAACTGTGAATGATCTCAATTAGGCTATGGAAAGAACAGCAATGAAAGAAGCTTCTGAGAATACATGAAGGAAAACAATTAGAAAGTGAATCAGGAAAAATTCTTACCGCATTAGCTATCTGTCTATACACCAGTGGGTGGGGAAGGAATAGACAAAGGGACCTATAAATTGTGAAGCAGAAGGATGTTCTGGAGAATTCTCACCCCAAACAGAGGAGATTTGGAGGTCCAAAGAGCCAGCAAAATAGAAAATCGTACAGGAACATTGAGTTTCAAATCAACAACAGGGAAACGGAAAAGATTACTACTTATAGGGACAGAAACAGATGCGTAGATGTGCAACAAAAAACCTGAGATCAGAAATGAGAATGCGAGAAAGTTCAAGTACAGATTTTAAAGGATGTCTTTCCAGTCCTAAAGACATCTAGAATTTCTGAGATGTTTTAAACTTTGCTTTATTTTGCTTAATTCAGTGTTTCATAAACATGTTTAAGTACAAGATTTCTTAACTAATACCCATTCATATTCCATAAAACTATTTTGTAGAATATACTTCGGGGAATTGTATTTTTGACTTATGAACTAGCCGAAGCAATTTAATGGTTAGGAAGGCACGCTCTGGAACCTGAATGCCTGAATATGAGCCTGCTCTCAGACTTAATTCTGATATGATCTTGGACTTTTAAACATTCTATCCCTCAGTTTTCTTATCTATAAAACAAGGCTTATGATAGCATTTATCTTAAAATGTTTTATGAAGGTTAAATGGCATAAAACCCCTAAAGCCCATAGCACAGTTCCTGGAACATAGCAAACTCTTGATAAGTGTTCGTTGTTGTTATCATCATCATCATCACGGTGAATGGACCCAGCTTAAAGAACTGGGGAAGAGCAGTGTATTGGTCAGGATAGGCCAGAATTTTCTTATGGTAACAACCTCCCAATTTCAGTGGCTCAAGCATACATCGGCCTGGGAAGATTTCTCATGCTAGTCACTCAGGGGGACAGGCTGATGGAGGCTCCATTTCATCTCATGCTTCCATGCTTGCCGAACCAGAAAAAGAGGATAAGGAAGGAGAATTACCCACGGTAATTAAAGCTCCTAATCAAAAGCAACATAAGTTCCTACTGTTTGCATTGCATTGGTCAGAGCAAGTCACATTTTTATATTTTCAATTTTTTTTCCTTACTCCTTCCTATCGTCTTAGTACCAATTGACAACTTAGTGTCTACATTGCTCTTCAGTTGGCTACCCACCATATTTAGAACATGTATCCCTCTTGACCAACTTTTCTAAAATGAGAAGGTTTGATGAATAATATCCCTCCTGACTCTAAAAATCTAAGACCATATGATCTCTAAAAGTTTTCCAGTCCTAAAATAGTGTGATGCTAAATCTTTCCATTGTGTGTTTTAGGCCATAAGGTACCCTCTCGTTTATCTGCAGAATGACCACTGGCATCAAGTCCCGTTTTTTAATTGTAGTAAATAAGAAACAAGGAATATTAAAAAAAACAATGCTGGAGTATAAAGCTAGAGAGTTTTAAAATACAAAAAGTAAACTATATTCTTATTAGAATTAAACAACTAAGCCAGAACAATATAAACAATGCAATCAAAAACCCCACAATTTCTTATCCCCCACCAAATAGATAAAATCATGGATTTCAGAGTTTTATTTGTTTTCCTGCAGTATATAACAGTCTTTCTAGAACAGTGATTCACATTTGTGAAAAATGCAGATTCCTATTTCCTACATCAGATCTGCTGAATTGGTTTCCACGCTGAGTTAACAAAGTGTCTGGGACTTATTAAGTGCTCAATAAATAGGAGCTATTTTTATTACTAGCAAGTAAAACTATTAAACAAATTGTACCTTTTTCTAAAAACAAAAAGGAATAAAAGGAAACCCATGGCAGGATTTTTCCCAGTTGTCAAAGGGAATATCAAAGCAGCTATGTGGGAAACAGGTGTGAAGGCTCCAATGAGGTGGGTGCTGACGGTAATGAGAAGAAAGGAAGGGCCTTGGTAATCTGAGTGAAAAGAAAGAAGGGTAAAGGGGTGAGTCAAAGACAACTCCGAGTTCTCTGCCTGGGTGAATGCTAAGCAGCAGGTGATTAAATATTCAAAAGAATGGCGTAGACAACAAATGTTATTAAAGATCAAAGAGTTGGCAGAGCCATGTGGCTGACCCAGGGCATTTGGGCCAGCCTTAGGAAAAGGACATATGGGACTAGTGTTTCACAGAAGAAAAAATGATGGTAATTTGTGACAGACGTGATATGCGAAGGGATGGCAGAGAGTGAGGGCAAGGTAAAGGTAACCTTGAGATTTCAAGGCAGTGTGACAGGGAAGGATGGTGTTGTTTAATTTGCAGGGAAAAAATTAGCAAGAATTACCTAAGCTTTATTTTTCTAGTGGTGGAAACGTGGCTTCAAATCCACTTCATACTCCAGTGTGTCTGGTTTATTCTGTTTTAGAAGGGAGCTACTGTTTCTTATTTAAAGCCAGAGGTTTGGTATTGCACACAGGTCAGGACACCCCAGCTAGCTCAAAGCGCCTCTACATGTTTCTGGATGCTTCCCTTTCATCCTCCTCTGCCTCTTTGACTTAATGTCCACCTCCACTCCATGATTCACTTGGGTTTTGCAACAAATCCCTCCTGACAAGCCCACAAATCCTCCCAGACTTAGTGCAAAGTCATGGAGCTGAACTAACCTCCCCAATTCTTGTTTTGACATTTGTGTTGCTCTTTCAGGTGTGCAAGAAGAAGGCATCACGAGCGACAGGATTAAAATCATAGAGAAAGACTCCTGGAAGGGGAGCTGGCACTGCCAGGGGGCCCAGAGAGCTGTTCACACCCACGCGAATGAGAACTGCAGGTCTCTGCGAGTTCCTGGGGGGAGTCACTCAGCAGCAAGCTCACAGCTTGATCTGCAGATGCCAATTTGAGCTTACAGCCTGGTATGTGTTTTGATGTGAGGACTCAGAAAATTAGACGAGAAACTCATAAATGGGAGATGAATATGGAACACGAAATACCATGTTTGTAATAAACGATCACCTATTTTCTGAGAGACATTTTTTTGAGAGGTGAAATGTAGCTGAAATTGGAAGTTTGCGAAAGTTTGAATGTAATGCTATGAGAATGTTACTATTCTGGAGGAAATAGTCCTAAGAATGGAGGGGTTCTACATCTATCTTATTCTGACTTTGATTCTTTTCCTGAGGAAACTGCTATGGAAACCAAAACCTCACCTCTAGACAAGATTTGGGGTTGTGTCAAGCAGCCAGGTGTATCCTCAAGGAAAAAAGCAACTGACAGCTGGAGCTCTCTGCTTCAGAAACTCCCAGCAGCGTTAATGAGGAGGTCAGCCTCACACCTGCTGCAAGGAGGCACGCTTCCTCCCACCAGGTACACTGTCTACACGGGCTCGAGAAATGTCTTTGATAGAATTCAAAGTGCCTTAAGAATTATAATAAAAAAGGGCAGCATTTGAAAAATGTTCATGAGCCTAAGAGCTGCCATGAGAGCTTATTAAAGAAACATACTCTCAACACCAGAGATTTTTATTCAGCTGGTTTGGGGTGGTCCTGGGAATCTGCTTTTTCAATAAACACCCAGGTGATTCTGAAAGAGCAGGCTCCAAGAATTACATAAAAAGAACCACTGAATTCCTAAAAGATGTAGAGGAAGGGGAAGAACTGACCTACCTTCCTCCTCCTAAAGATATTTATTGAACCCTTGCTATGTGTCAAGCATTTTGCTACATACCAGGGATACAATGGTGCAGTGGTTTCCTAGAGCTGATATAATAAATTGCCACAAACTGAGTGGCTTGAAACAGCAGAAATGTATTCTTTCACACAGTTCAAAAGCCCAGAAGTCCAAAATCAAGGGGTCAGTGAGGTTGGTTCTTTCTGGGGGTTGTAAGGGAGAAACTGTTTCATGCCTGTCTCCTAGCTTCTGGTGGTTGCTAGGAATCTTTGGTGTTTGCTGAATTATGAATGCATCCCTTTAGTCTCTGCCTCCAACTTCACATCACCTTCTCTGTGTCTCTGTGTCCTTTTCTGTTTCTTATAAAGACACTCTCATGGGCTTTTAGAATCACTCTCAGCCAGTATGATCTCATGTCAATCTTTACCTTAAATACATCTGCAAAGACCCTATTTCCAAATAAGATCACAATCTGATGTTCTAGATGAAGATGAATTTTGGGGACTAACACTATTCAACCCACTACAAATAGTGAACAAAAACTGAGCTTGTCCCTGCCCTCATGGAGCTTATAGTCCAGGTAGGGAGATAGATATTAATCTAGTAATCACACCCAGAAATATAAATGGTCAACTGGGACAGTGCTATAAAGCAAAGGTACATGATGCAAACAGCAGCCATGTGTAATCCGCCAATTGAGAGTGACTTAAGGCCCAGTGCACTGGCTCAGGCCTGTGATCTCAGTGCTGTGGGAGGCCCACACAGGAGGATAGCTTGAGGCCAGGAGTTTGAGACCAGCCAGGGCAACCTAGTGAGACCTCATAATCTCTACAAAACAAATTTAATGCACCTGAGTCATAGCTACTTAGGAGACTGAGTGAGAATCCGTTTCTAAAAAAAACCAAAAAAAGGGAGATATTTTATTTGCTCTTACTACTCACTTTTCTAAATATTATTTTAGTTACTAAGGATGCCAAGCATAAAAAGTATAAGGTATGATCTTCAGTCAGGAGGCTGACGATCCATTTAAGGTAATGGATTAACCAAATACAAAATAATAACATATATTACCCAATGAAACACCAAACTATTAATATGTGATAATGTAAATGTAGTAAGTGTGCCAAGAAGGACCAGGTACTTAAAGATGGGTAGATGCTTTTTATCTGGGCAGGAGGGAGCAGATTCTGGTAGCGGTAGGTATTTAACTTTTTCCCTATCATGATTCATAACCAATGTCATGGTTTCCATGAGAGAATCATCAAGACACAATGGATGTACCAGGCCACACACAGGGATAGGAGCTAGAGCAGTCATTCTAAAAGCCTGTGCAAGTGACTTTTACTGCCACCAAATACATAGCTTTCTAGGGCAGTAATTTCCATGCCATGCCTGCAGCCGTGCTCTTAGTAATATTCCACTTAAGTCAATTAGGGAACTCAAATACTTGATCTACTTCAATACCAGCCCTCGTTGGTCCATGGGTAGGACTAATACAATGCCTCACGCATAGTAGGAGCTTAATATTAATAACACACGCTTGTTGAATTAAGTAAAACAAGTCTATTTAAGCAAAATTTCTGTGTGTGTGTGTGTGTGGTCTTTCTCTCTCAACAATAGAAATAAGAAGAAAGAGCTATTTACTTTGGAGAACAGGAAAAATTCTGCTTTCAGTATTCTCGTCTTTTTTTAAAGTATGTTTATGTTTGATATACTTTTATCCACTAATTTAAATCTAACCATCACTTACTGAGGACTTAACATGTCCCAGACACTTTGCTAAGGCTCTACATCCACTATCCTGCAAGCCCCCTGCCAAGAGCTGTTATTATCCCCATTCTGGAACTCTAAATCAAGTCCTTCAAACCCCCAAATCTGTACTAAGTTATTTAGGCCTCTGTATCTGGAGAGGGAGGCAACTTTCAATATGTTTCATGTTAGTAACTACGTTCAATTTGGGCACAATAGTTGTGCCCAAAGACGTCTAATAAACCTACCTGCTCTTTCAGCTCCACTGTGAATAACTCTATTGTTTCCTCTTCCTCTTCTTTTTCTGTAATTAAATGGATTCCTTTTATGTTTCTTAACTTTGATTCCTGATCTATTTTCCCTTCCCTTAAGGCCTGGCTCCTAAGATTTTCAATTAGACCCTCCTCTCGTTTAGGAGCCTCTTCTAGGCCAGGTTTGTCAGTTCTGGGGTTACCCTGGCTCAATCCCCCTCTGATCTTCAGGTGGGATTTTGTAATCCCAGGGCCCAGACCCCTTGGTGATGAATAGTGGGCAGGTCTGAATCCAGAGGACTGGGAACCTCTGTAAAGAATTGTTTCTTAAGGAGATTTAGGGGCACAAGAACAGACCACATATGTTGAAAGCACTAAATAATCCAAAATCACCAAAGATGCCATTTTGAGCACAGCTTTTAAAAATATTAATAATAGAGTCTGGGTTGCCCACGAATGTCTTTTCAGTGAGCCAGACTGACCAACATTTCACCTGAATGTCTCTCAGTAAGTCTGCCTATGGAGGCTTTCTACAGAGAAATGTGCCTTTGAAGCTAAACTGACAATTTCTTTCCTGGGCAGTTTAATGCTGCCTGTTATTTGTTATTGTTATGCTAATGTAGCCTCAGTTAATACTGAGGGGACTTCATAGAACACTAAGATGTGCAGGAGCTGCATTCTGTAAACCAATTAATAATATTTGCTGGAGTGCAGAAACCATCAATCTATTTGGCACCTAACCAGCCTTAAGCGCATCATGGTCTACGGAAAGATAAATAGCATGAGGTGGACTTTTGGGGGGAAAAATGCAGCAGCATTTGCACATGAGTAGTTACCCACCAATCATGGAAGGAAATTATTAACTCTTCTTCAAGAAAATTATATGGTCAGCATGCCTCCTTCGCTATCCAAGGAAAAGGGATTCTTAACCAGTTGATTCCAGAATTCTTTTCTACTCACCAGCAGAAATAACCCTACATGGAGGACGGCTGCAAGGGCGTTTTCAGAATTCATAGGTTCTATACCCCCCATCATTTCAAACATTTTTAAATCTACCCACATTCTCATTAAATATATACTCTGGGGATAAAGAAATGTATTTACAAGTCTGCTTTCAAAAATATGCGGCTATAGGTCACTCATTTAATTTATCATTGGCTATAATTTCTCAGAATTCATCAAACTTTCTCTGGGAGGCTGGCAAATTATTTTTAACTATAACAAAATGTAATAATGAGTAAAGTCAACATAATGTTTCATTTTGCAGACATTTCAAGAAACATGTAAGAATTTCGATTTTGCAATTTTGTTTTTGTATTTGAAGCCAACATTTTTTTTTTTCAGGATTTAATCATTTTAGTAAGACCTTGAGAAAGTCCTAGCCCCAGGCATTGTATCTATTGGTGTAATAAACACAATAGCCCTGGAAGGGTGCCCCAGTTTCTCTTAGCTTGATGACTCTAGCTGTTATGATTTTCTACTAAATGGTCTTGCTATTTAATGTTTCCAAAAAATCCTCTGGTTGTAACTTGACCATTCAATAACTTTCCCACACAAAGGAAATGCATTGAGCAACCCAGTCCAATACTATATATAATAAATGTGTCTGCATATAAGCAATAACTGTCTATAAAATTTATTGAATAGTAACAATATGTCAGGCACAGTTATACAATTTATACACTTTATTTTTCTCCCTCTGTATTTCTTTGTGCTTTATAAAAACAATTGATTAAAGAAAAAAAGAGAAGAAAGGGCAGAGGAAATAGAGATTAGAGAAATAGAAACATAGGAAGGGGTGGAGCATAATGACTTAGTACTGGATTTCTAGAAAGAGATTCCAGGATTTTACTACCAGATCCTCCTCTACTTAATTGCAGTAAAACTTTAGGCAACATATTTAACATCTCTGAATTTTGGTTTCATCCTTTATAAAATAGAACTAAAAATAGTACCTATTTCAGACAATTTTTGTGAAAATTAAAGGATCCAATATATTAATACTAAGAACAGGACCTGACAAATAATGAACACTCAATAAATGTAAATCATTATTATGAAATCTGCTTGAGAAATTAAACTGAATTTGGATCTCCTTGAGCCTTAGTATACAGTAACACTTCTGGGTCCAGAGGAGTTCAGAATAAATCAAAAAGTTTGTCTGGGATGTTATAATGTAATGCAATCTCTGAAGAGGAAAATTTTGACAAAGCTTAGCACTTGGGCAGAGTCTTTGAATTTTCCATTAGTCCAACACTTCATTTTGTTTCTATTGTTTTCAAGTGAAAACATTCTAAGCCATTTTTTTCTTACTCTTTTGAAAAAGCAAAACATTAAACAACGGAGGAAAGCTACCTTCCTTGGCTTAGGCATTCTAGAGGTCACAGAATCTTCAAAGTTTCTCAATTGTGGGCCAGCTGCTCTTCCATCTCCCAATACAGAACAGATTTGCAGCCCGGAATTCACCACATTCTTTTCATGTCCTTCATTAAAGGATTTTTCCATGATAGCAACTCCAGCTTCATTTCTCTTTTTTCTCTTTTGGCCAGTATCTTATCTGGCAGCTTTATCAGTTAAATATTCATTGGTCAAATTAGAATTCAGCCAAATGCCTTCCTGTTTAAAATGGCTGGGTGAATATAGTGATCATTTGTCAATGTCCCCTTGTGAATTGTTAGTGAGATAGACCTACACACATTATTTGAGACAGAAAATGAATAGTTTCAGTTGCTACGGTTACAGCCTGGGTAGGGGTAGTTGTTTACAAGTTATCTTTGTTTTTAGGCTCTACGCATTTGCACATGGTGTTCATCTACATATGCGTGTGCACACATGCTTGTATATTGGAGTCCTAGGTATTCTAGTACAGTACTCCTTCCATGTATTTTGTCCCAATGTCTCCCAATGTCCCTCATCATTGTTAGATTATTTGTCATGATTTTCTGTTCAGCAGTAATGATTTCACATATATCACAAAAGGAAAATCACAGCTATGGCAAGCCTACCATCCCCAAATGGTCTGAGAATTATCAATTTTGCCTACGTTGGAAATTTATTTCTCAGTATCACAGTTTATTTCCTTATTCTTAAAAAGTATCTGTTTAAACAACAAAATAACCCTACAACAAAAAAGTAACCTAAGGAGAATAGTTCAGCAGTTTATCATTTTGCTAGACTCGGTTTCGGCTGCTCTAGAGTTCTGACGTGCAAACAACAGAAGCCAAGTCTGGCAGATAAAGGAGAAAAAGCTCAAATTAAAATATGAGTAGCTCCCCAAGACTTATTGGAAGGGCTAGAAAATTGGGTTCAATCCTGTGTTTCCAGGAACAACACCCAAAATCACTCCACAGGATCAGTCTAATAAAAACCCTGCCTCCATCGAGCTCTACATGCTACAATTTGTATCTCTGTCTCTCGAGCACGAGGAACTCAACTTTTACGACAAACATACATTGTCTGCCACTCCAGTGCCAAAATTCTGCACAGGGCATCAGCCTTATGACCAAGGTATTCACAGCTGCCACCATCTTTGCCAGGAAATGGATTCTGCCCATCACGATGACCACTTCTAATTTTAAGTCTCCCATGGATATGTCTGGTTGGAGGAGCTGGGTCACATTACTATACCCCAGCTGGGAGCAAAGGCTGAGAAATGAGTTTTCTGCCTTTTACAAGGAGGAGGCAGCACTCAAAAAAAAAAAAAAAAAAAACTTTCAAAAAAGTGTAAGGCTTCAAAAGATGCTGGAAAGAAGGAAAATATAATGAGTGACCGTTATAAACACAATCTGGGCCAAGCGCCGTGGCTCATGCCTGTAATCCCAGCACTTTGGGGGGCAGCAGGATTGCTTGAGACTAGGAGTTCGAAAGCAGCCTGAGCAGCATGGCAAGACCCCATCTCTATAAAAAATTTAAAAATTAGTCGTGCTTGGTGGCACACACCTTTGCCAGTACTTGGGAGGCTGAGGTGAGAGACTCACTTGAGCCCAGGAGTTTGAGGCTGCAGTGAATTATGATCATGCCACCGCACTCCAGCCTGGGCAACAGAGTGAGACCTTATCTTTAAAAATAGATAAATAAATACATACATGCATAAATAAATGCAATCTGGTACGCATGTAGTGGTCTTTTAGTTTACACAGTCTTATAGTTAAAAGAGTCAGTTAAATCAACCAGTTATTCAATTCAAACAAGGAACAAGCTTTTCATGCTTCTATCTAAGGCCAATTCTTCTTGCTGTCTACTATGTTCTCCTTCTCTCAGTGTCTCAAAACTCCAATTGTGCTTTGACCTCCACCACTCTATGGAAATTGTTCTTGTCAAGTTCATGAATGAATTCCCATTGCTAAGTCCAATTGATGATCAATTCTCAATTTTTGTTATACCTGAACTAGTGGAAGCATTCAACAGATCACTCTCTCCTCCTTGAGCAACATATTAATTTGGCTTCCAGGGTATCACGCTTTTCTGTTTGGGTTTTTTTTTTTTTAATCTCATGGGCCACTTTTTTCAATTTTCTTTGCCTTTTCTTTTCAAAATCCTAATGTCTTATCATTAGAGTTCATGGAGATTCTTCTCTTCTCTGTCAATATACTCTGTTATCCAAACCTGTAGGATGTATTTATGTAAGTACCATCTACACACTGAAGACTCCAAATTTATAGCTCCAGAATGTTTTACCCTGAATGCTAGACTCATGTATACAATGATCCCATGATATCTCTCTTAGAAGTCTAACAGGCATTCAAATATATACAACCAAAAATGAACTCTTAATTATTACCTTCTATACTTCCTCTTTCTACATCTTAAAAAATTCAACCAACTGCTCAGTTCAAAAATTTTAGGGTCATTATTAACTCCTCTCTTTTTTCACACCCTATATATCCAATCCATTACCAATACCTGTTGGTTCTACCATTGACAGATATCTAGAATCCAACCTTTTCTTATCGACTCCACTGCTACCGCCAAGTTTAAAACACCATCACTATCCACATTGGTTAGTGCAATAGTTCTTAGGTTGCTTTTCTGCTCTCGTCCTTGTATCCCTATAGTCTATTTTCCACACAGCAGCGAGAGTGATCTTTTGAAAATACAATGGTTTTATCACTAATGATGACCAAAGTTCTCATCCTCAGCAGCCATAGATGATGTGGTTTTTGGTCCTCTCAGACGTCATCTCCTAACCTTTCTTCTCCCCCACTCACTTTCCTGTAGTCACATTATCCGAAGAGTAAGGGGGAAAAATGATATATGAAGGTAAACAACAATTTGGATAGGATGTTGTCAGTCATTCCCTGGACTGGAGCCATGCTTTAGGAATGGCTACAATGCTGAAAAGCAGAGATCAGAAGCTGGAAGCCATGGTTGGAGGTGTTATATCAACCTAAAGAAACTGAGTACCTACTATTATATGTCCTAGAGACTAGGTAGTATCAAAAAGTGAGTAGGGGTAAGAAAGCCTGTGCATATATGTTCTTGAATTTCTGGGATTCCTGAGTTTTCTTGAGATAGGCAGGCTGTCGTCTGCAACAGTTAGGAGGAGGAAGACCACATATGGAGTGATTACACCAGCCAACACCAATGCATGGCTACTCTTTCTTCCACCTTTCTCCACTCTTGTACCATTTTTAGTGCTCAGTGAATCAAATCAATTCTTAAATGGTTGTATTAATAAATGTATACCTTTTATTTGCCAAGGACTATGTAGGCACTGGGATATAAGTAATTTTAGAATTATTAAGAAGCAGAACTTTTTCAATATTCTCAATGGGCTTGCTTACTCATTGCTATTTTAAGCTTTTAATTGCTTAAAATAATTACAAAAACATAGAATTCAAGGGAAAGGACTTATTTTGTATAAAAGAAAGGTCTACTACTACTTATCCTTTACAAGCACTGCTCACCAATGCTATCTTCCAAATGTCTAAGTTATGGGGGGGGGGTGCGTTTTTTTAGAAAAAAACTGTCTCCTCACTGAACCACCATTGCAAGTATTTCTCTCATGGGGATTGATGAAATAATATTCACCCCAAAAGTGTGTTTTGTCAAAGAGAGTGTTTGAAACCATGGAAATAAATTATATGGGTATGGATTGTGGGTTCTCAATTATAAAACTAGGAGTTATAGAACATGTCATCCCCTAAACACACACATCCACACAGAGACAGAGACAGAGACAGACAGACAGACTTTGGTATGCTTTGGTAGGTTTTCCAAAATCTGAAAAGTATATGCTCTGTTTTTAAGGGATCAGTAGATATTTACCTATGTATCGTAAGAGTGAAAATCATACTGAGATAAAAATTAGAAAAATATTCTAAAACACATCATATACAGAAGAAAAAAAATAATTACTTCTTTTTATTTGGTGTTTACTTTGTGCCAAACATGGCTGAATATTTTATGTGTGCAAGTCTAATTAATTTCTGAACAGCACAGATTATAAAAATGATGTTCGAGCTATGATTTGTCACCAACTAATCCACCTGGAGAGTAGCTGACAAAGCAGCCCAGCGTAGAGGCCAACGGAGGAAATGGAATTCTCGTGTCCTTCTAGCCCTTCAGCTATTCACACAAGTCAGGTCTTCACTAGACAAGGGTAGGGAGGTTCAATAGGAAGGCAGCTTGGAACCTGAGGTGATCAGGAGCCCTTTACCTGTGTGCAGAGTAGTGAGTGGGGGAGATGACCTACGGAAAACTGTGGGAAGTCCTGCTGCCCAAATCATCTGAGGAGGGGAAGGGGAGAATCTCTCCCTAAGCTAGGCCCATCCTATAATTTCTTTTGTGGCCACTTGGCTGAGGGAGATTGGGTGGAGGTATGGGAAGTTTGGGCCCAGAAGAACACATAATACTTTCTTTTTCATGGATCTATAGGAAGTTCTAGTAAAGGGTCAAAAATAATACCTCCTATGTCATATAAGGGGGAAAAAAAAGTCCTTGCAGTGATGATCCTCACCAAATAAATTTTTATAAATTCTTTCAGAACTTCAAATTCTTTTTCTGGTGGGAGAAGGGCAGGGCAGGGATAATCTTCAGCTTTTTCTACCATATTCTTATAAAATGTCTCTTATGTAGTGCTCCATGTAGAAGAGACTTAATTTCCTATTTTCCATAACTGGGAAATTCCAAAATAGCATAAGAGTGACTATTTAACTCTCCTGGATTTCATAAAAGCTTTTCCAATGCAAAGATGGGAAATAAGGAAAAGGATCACCTCAAAATCCTATCAGCAAATATTTTTCTTAAATTATAGAAGTAGAATTAGAATAATATCTCTTTAAATTAAAATTTTGGTTCTCTCCCCTTGTCAGCCCTGTCATATGTAGCTTCATTTGTTTCCAGCCTAAGAAATTGTAGCAAACATGAGATGGGAGAGAAGCATCTTTTTCCACCATGCCAACTGTGGGGAGTAATGATGGCTATGCTCTTTTTCCCCAGTGGAAGTCCCTTGATAAATGTCAATGAAGTGATCTTTTCCATCCCAGGGAGGAGGTGATATTGTGAACCTGCCACTGTGATCATTAATACTTAACAAGACCTTCTTTTCCTTTACTAAAGACAGCCTTGGGGATCATTCACAAGGCTTTGTAGTGGAGAATGAAATTAACCTTTTGTAGAGCAGCTCATGGGTCTCTTAGAGAATTCATTATGCAGGGACCAGCTAGAGAAAGGGTCTCTATAATCTCTTTGGCAAACAAGGTGACTTAATTCAATATTTGAGGTGTTAACATATCTTCTCATAATTGTAGTTTAATTGAGCCAGCTTTCTGTCCCAAATAACACCCAGACAGGTATACCAGAGGGTCTACAAACTCATCCATATTGACCAGTCTTAGTTTACAAGCCAAGTTCAGGGGCACCTACCGAGTACTTAGGTAAAGCATTAGGTGCCATGGGGAATGCATAGATGAGCAATGCCTGGCAGGAGTACCCTTGTTTTCCCATGACAGCCTTCATGATAAAGACCAATCCTGTGACTGAACTGACCCCTCTCAGACACCTAAATACATGGACCATGCATTACCAAGCAAATATCTATAATAATGACATGGAAAGAAGTATAAACTTCCTTCAAACTCTTTATAGACTTGCAGATGCAGACACTTATGTCCTGTCACTGGTATGGCAAATAAATTCCCTTTCTGATTAGGTCATTCAGCCATGACTCCAATAAGTCCTGGGAAGAATGAAGGGAATAAAAACATCAGATTATCAAATATCTGTCTTGTACTGGGATCTCATTTTGGTATCTTATTTGATAAATGCTGTAATCCAATGAGGTGCAAATTCTTGTCTCCATTTTGCAAATGAAGGAATTGAGAGGGTTCAGGGAGGTTAAATGGTTTGTTAAAGCTGACACCTTAGAAAATTGGAGGTGTTAAGGGTCAGAGATATACATAATCCTGTCTTTCCATTTGTGCTTCAACTTGATTTTCAAAAAAATCTAACTAGGTATAGACAGGAACTTCAAAGGTATTTAACATAAACAGATGTCCACCAAAAGTTGGCTGTTCTCAGCAGGGCTAAAAAATTGGTTTGTTGTACCTAGAAATTAATCCTACTCTACCAAGCAAATCTAAAATCTCCTATTAGGCTTTTCACTTTTAAAAGAAACATAGATCTTTAACAATGATATATATGAGAAACGAGAATGTTATAATAGATCTTCGTAGGCTTTTTTAATTTATGTTTTTTATCAAAGGAATGCATGTGCCAGGTTTAAATGTCAAATAATGCTACAAATCTTATAACAAAAACATAGAATCCCCTCTCCCAAACTTCTGTTTTCTGCTCTCCAGAGGAACAACTCCAACCTCTTTTAGCTTTTCTGTTATTCACTATCATATTGCTATATAGCAAGGTTTAGTGCTGTGGGTTTATTTTATTTTATTTTTTTTTTAATTTCAGAACATTATCTATGGAGCAAAATGTGCATAAAGATTTAGGATTCCAACACCACACACACACACACACACACACACACACACACACACCCTTCTACTGCCTCTATATTTAGTTATTAATTTATTTAAGAAAAATTATTGAGATGTACTGTGTACTCAGCACTGGCATAAGTAAGCAATGTGAGAATATAGTAGCTACCAAATTAAACCAAGTTCTTGCCATCATAGAACTTACATTTTAATGAGAGAGAGAAAAAAACGAACAAGTGTAGATATATACTATCAGATGGATAACAGCTATTGGTAAAAAAAACAAAGTAAGGACATAGAGAATGGTAGACAAGGAGTGATAGTATAGGTAAGGTAATTTTTCTTTAAATTGAAATTCAGTGTTTAAATTATCTTGACTGTAGATTTATTTTACATTGTGCTATATGTTTATAATTATGTTTTTATTTCTTATGAAATTTCTGTTATTCCTGGAATTAATCATTGTTTTGGCCAGAGAGTTGGGTGGGGCATTGGTTTGCCCTTTTTAACACTAAGTCATAAGTAGAGTCTCTTCCAGGGTATAAAATGCTTCTTGGCTTGATGCTGCAGCTCACACCTGTAATCCTAGCAATCTAGGAGGCCAAGGTGGGAGAATACCTTGAGGCCAGAAGTTCAAGACCAGCCTAGGCAACATAGCAAGACCCCATCTCTATAAAAAATTTTAAAATTAGCTGGGCATTTTACATACCTGTAATCCCAGCTACTCAGGAGGCTGAGGTGGGAAGATTGCTTGAGGCTAGGAGTTCAGGTTACAGTGAGCTATGATGGTGACACTGCACTCCAGCCTGGGTGACACCTTGTACCTCCTGCTTGCTCCACATTGTCACCTGGCAACTTTCCTTCACCATCATCTTCAGAAATTCCTTTGCCCCTCTCATGTGTCTCATACCCTCTTTCTTTATCCCATGTCTTTGTCTTTCTTAGTGTAGACCCTCCTTTTGACAGGACATGTCTCCTCCAGGAGTTTCCTAGGAAAAGGTACCTGAGTGATAATTTTTTTGAAATATTTTGCTTGAAAACATCTTTATTCTACCTTCCCACTTGAGTGTTAATTTGTATGGGTGAAGTACTTTAAATTGAAAAATATTCTCCTTTAGAATTTTGAAGATATTGCTCTGTTATCTAACAGCTTCCAATGTTGCGCTTGAGAAGTCAAATGTCATTTTGAATTTTTATTATTTTCTATGCAAACTCTTATTTTTTTTCTTCACTCAGACTTTTTAAATGGTTTCTTTATCACTGGTTCTGCAATGTTGGAACAGGGTGCCTTGGTGTAGCTACGTCATCACCAGGTGTTAGGTACTCAAAATCTGAAGTGCATGCCCTTCGATTCTGCAATATTTCCCTTGAATAATTTTGTGATCATTCTCCTCTTTTTTTTTTTTTTTTTGGTTTGCTTCTATTTCTAGAATGTCTGTTCATCAGCCATTGGTTCTTCTGAGTTGATTGCTTAAATTCCTTCTGGTCTGTCTCCTTTTTTTCTTTCTTCTTTGTTTTTCTTTTGGGAAATTTTCTCAACTTTATGTTTCAGCTCCAATATTGAATTTTTCCCATCTTTTTAAATAAAAATTTTCAAATTTTCAGCAAAGTTGAAAGATTTGTGCAGCACTCCCTTGTATTGGAATTTTAAATTTTCCAATATTAATTTTTAATCTTCAATATCTTTTTATAGTTCTCTGGTTATTTCTAAATATTTCTACATATTATTATATGGTACTATTTCATGAATGCAAATCCTCCCTTATCTCTCTAAAGAATTATTTTCAAGTTTTTTTCTACTCTTTGTCTCTGTTTTCCTAAGACTACTTATGTTTTTCTCCTCACTTTCATCTTATTCTTTAGTGTAAGACACTTTCTTCAAATGTCTAGTGATCCTTGGCTATTTGTTTATACTAAGAAGTAAAGAATGGCTGCACAGATAAAGCCCTTTCCCTGTCTTCTGGAAACCATCCAAAAGCAACTAAAAGAAAAGAAAATATTGAAAACTTCATTTTGAGTGAAATTAGGAAGCAGACTCCAAAATATTTTCGAAAGCAACGAAAAATAGCTGACTTTGCACTGAAGTCCCTTAAGTAGAAACAAGCAGAGGAGAAATTTCAGTGGAAAGAGAACCCACCAAAATAGTTCTCAAACTGGCCACAAAAAATATTATTTCCTGACAGTGAGATATCACTTGATCCTCAGACGGTATGGAAGTTGGCATGAGTAAGGTGAGAACAGAAGCCTCCCTTCTCAGCCCGCTTTTTAAAGAGAGGCAGAAGAGGCAAAGCTACCTGAAACTGTTATGGAAAAATCACATTTGAAGGAATCAGACTATTTTTGTGAAAACTGAGAAGTTGAGACTCTTTTATTATAAAAATTTGTTAACCTAGAAAGCTGCCTTGTTTCTTCTATACTCCTGTAAGTTACTGGTCTGAGAAAGCCAACTCGTTCAAAGGTAAAAACATATATATATGTACACACACACACATGGAGAATTGTATGTATATATAGTTGTATGTATATTTTATACATACATACACATCTATCTTAACACACACATAGAAGCAAATTTATTAACAGATAAAGAACATTTCCCCAAAAATGTTTCCATGGAGAAGCTGATAATTCTAAACACCCTGGCCCGGTGTGAGACAGCAATCCTGGCTATGTCTGTTTTGTGGAATCAAACTTTCCTTCAAGTGAGCTGTCCTAGGACTTGACTGGGAGGCAAACACTGGGGCAGGGAATAGTAACAAGCTCTTTTGGTCACAGATTTAAAGCCTTGGTCCCTAATCAGCTTATCAATACCAAAAACTGACATTTTGATCTCCATCTATCACTTTTTAATATCTTATTTCTCAATTCATTTGGACTCAGGAGGAGAAAGGTGGTTATTTATTGCACGTAATTAAGAAATAAAATGAAATACGTAATGTAATCATATTGGGGGGATGACCCAGTGAGGAATAGTCTTGCTCCTTGTGACATGAACAGGACTGAACCCTGGTTAAGTGGTGTCACTGCTCTGGTCTGCATCCTGTTCCACAGAGTGAGACACTGAGACCCTCGCTGTCCCACAGCTCCCCTTGGATAAGCAATTTAAATGGGGGTAGAACAGGAGACTGATGACATCAACCCCTCTGCTCTGAGACGGATCACCTGGCCCAATAGACTCTTCTGTTCTCAGACAAGGGTGGGGGGTTGAGGAGACATGGGCATTATGTTCCGTTCCTTCTTTCTGTGTTCACTGACCCAAACACATATATACCTTTCATTTTTAAAAGCCTGATGCTAAGATTGGTCAATTCCATTGGTTCCCGTGTGAGAGTTTAAGGATGCTGGGATGAGAAGCATTTACTACTGTATTCCCCAATAGTCAGTCCAGGCACCAGTATTGTAGGACTAACAAGAAAAAGATTTTTGGAAAGAATTTGATATTTAGAGAAAAAAGTATCAACGTCTTCTTTGTGAGAAAAGTAAGACATTTATTTTATATTGAATGACGTATGTTGGAATATTATACCTTTTTAGTGTATATGGCCTGAAACGACCTTAATCCAAGCAGGCTGTGTTGTTCCCTGTCCTTAATTCCGCTGGCTAAACCAGGAGCCAGTTTTACCAGCTTGGTGGTTCTGTTTCTGATGACAAACAGAAAAAATGGCACTGTGATTTATGTATTCCAGACCCATGTAAATAAATGAGTGTGACTCAGCATTCCCAAGTCAAGAGTCAGTTTCTGAGTGGGAGTCTGAGAAGAAGACCTTAGACCATTGGTGATATAACCAAAGAAAAGGCTCCTGAAGACCCTCCAATCTTGATGCATAGTTTCCGTTCAAACAGGACCTCTGTACCGTACAACTCCAGGGAGATCCATTCCCTGATTCTCTGTGCAAAAGGGGCTCTGGAGACTTACCCTGTAACTGGTGCCCCCTGAAGTTACCAGGAATGGGTGTCAACAGTTGTAACCCTTCTGTTTCAGGCATGTGGAGGTGATACTTTAGGTCCTGAAAGATTTCGATTTTAGTTGAAAGAATACGGGGCTGGAAAGCAGGAGAACTGTGTTTGTAATAACAAGCTGTGCAACTCTGATTAAGCAGCTTCTCTGGGCTGCAGTGATCTCCTCTAGAGAATGAGGGAATTAGGAAAGTGGATAGTGATGACCTCCAGGTGTCAGGTTCTAAGCTCATATTTTTCACTATACATCTCACGAATCATTTCTCATGATCCAACTACTTGTCATCTTATTAATTTGCTAGTATGCCAAAGGCAAAAAGCAGCCTATTCCCAGTTCCTGACCAGAAGCTTCTACTTTGCCTTGCTTCACAGCTTCTACCATCGTGTGGCCCCTGGCAAAGGACAGGCCCACAGGTGGTGAGACCCTGGGGCTGAGGCAGGAATCATGCGGGGCAGAGAGGGGTTGGGAGTGCAGATGCTAGAGGACTAGCACCAAGCCCCTCCTTGGTAAGAACAGGGCTGACGTGGTAACTAATCAACGGGAAGTGTAACAGAGGGTTGCCGAAGGACAGTGGCCAGGGTCACTGGGCAACAGAGCCACATTCCACATTCGGGGAGCAATGGGAACTAGGAGAGAATAGAAAGCAGGCAGAAAACACAGCGGGTACCGGTGGAGGCATGCTGCCGACGCCTGCAGCAGGCATTAGCCTTCCCAGCACGCACTGTGCTAACAGCTGGGTTCACTTAAGGAATGAGGATGGAGAGGCTGCATTGCCTGGCTCTGTTTCCTTAGGACACTCCCCTTCCCCCGCGCCCCCTGACAAATGGGAGAGACAGGAAACATCCCAGAGGCTGGGGACAGACAGACCCCCAGAGAAGCAGGCCTGGGGAAGCAGGGCCCACATTGCTCACAGCTCAGCTGGGTGTGGTGCCTTTCACAGCCCCACTGATCAACGTGAGGAACGCTGACTGTCCTCCAACAGTCAGAGGGGAGATGTCTACACCTCCATTGGTCCCACCCTCATGCAGGCCTTCAAAACAGAGTCTGGCAGGTTGCATATTTCCTCCATCCTTCTTGTCCACAGTGTTTTGGCTCAGTGGTCCCAAACCCAGATTCTGCCCCTGGCACAGCTTCTCCGGATTATACTTCAGTTGAACTATTCCATCTTGCTCTCTGCAGGTACAATCTCTGAGATCTGCTCATAGCAGATAAAATTGATGTGTTTGTTTTATATGTATCATCTCTCCACCAACTAGATTATAAATTCCTCTCGTGAGGGAAAACTTGTCTTGGTTACCACCATATCTCTAGCACCCGGCGCAGTGCCCAGCACACAGCAGGCAGACAACAGTTATTTCTTGCGCATAGAAATGCATCAGGCCTCCTGCTTGGCGACTCTGCTCTTTGTTTTTCCCCACCCCAGAATCCGAGAGCCCCAGGATCACCCAGCCTCTGAGTTCCCTTTTGTCTGAGAAATGAAATGACTAGCATCTTTCCCGTCCTCTTTTCTAGAGGAAACTTAGTTAAATAAAATTATTCTAGTATTTTAAGGGACTGCCACACAGAAAGGGCATCGCACACATCTAGTACTTGGTCCCCCTTTCAGAGACAAAGGTACAGGCTGTGGGAGGTCAGATTACAAATCCTCTGAAAAAATCCCAAAGTAAGGGAGTTTTTAAAAATATACAGATGTCTGGGCTCCATTTCCAGAGATCCTGAGTTAATTGGTTCGAGGAAAGGCACAGTCTTCCCCTTAACTCCCCACATTCTAATTAGCAGCCATGGTTTAAGACCCTCAGGACTTAGCAGAGGCCAGTCTCACTGCAGTACCTGGGCCACTGGGCAAGGGAGGAAGAGCAGGCATCTCAGGTGTCTCCCCAGTCTCCGCCCCAGCTCAGACCCCGTGCGCACACACTGGCATAACTTGGGCATGGCTAGGACAGGGCACCGACTCTTTCTAAGATCCAAGATCTATTTAATATAACCTGAGGTATGGGTTCAGCTGTGATAAAACATGTTCTGACTCAACAATCTCTATAACCTCATCACAACCCTGAGGGGTAGAAATGGCATGCTTTGAGTCACTTGTCCAAATTTATTCTGGTAAGTGATACAGTTGAAATCACCACCAGGTATGTCTGACTCTAAAGGCTGTGCTCAGTCTTTTACAATAGGAAACAGAGCCCCATATAGGTTAACCTTCCTCGCATCTTTTTAGAAAACAAACTGGGTGAGCAGCAGTGTCTCCGAGCCACAGCCTGGGTGTCACGTGCCCACGCTGCTGGGGCCACCGCATCTGAGACTCAGAGCCAAGTCAGATCTCCCTCAAGAAACCATCCAGACCCCTGGAATTTTCCTCGTGGGTCAGCTCTCCCACTCTTCAGGCATGGCCCAGGAGGATCTGCTATGTGATTAAGCTTGAAAGTACTAGGCTTAAAGGGACTTGGTGACCATTTGTTTCTTTAATGCCCCGCTATAAGCAACAGAGTTTATAGTTGCAGATGAATTTTTTCCCTTATTGCAAATGGCTTTGATTTAATAATAACATTTTCCAAGCCATTGGCCCATAATGAGGATTATTGCCTGTGGGTATTTAATGCAGGAAAAAAGAAATGGGCCCACTTCACCATGCAAATGGCTGCCACAAACCCTGCAGCAGGAGGGCTTGAGTGACAATTTTACTACAACAACACTGTCTGAGGCAGTGTAAAGACGCAGGCGGTTAAAGTCTTACTCTTTCATTGAGCCCAGGCTTAACCAAGTCTCCATGGATAATACTGCTGGAAATGCTTCCAAAAGCCACAGTCCACTTTATTCTGTACCCTAAGTGGGGCCTGAAAAGAGTCGGTGAGTTTGCAAACTTAATCAGGAGTGACTGAGTCAAGGCCAGGATGGGCGGTCGGGAGGCCGGGATGGGCATGGAGGACAGGAGGCAGTGCCAAATTCTGGAGATGAAGGAAATGGCAGAACTAAATGCCAGATGTGCAACCAGGACTTTTACTCAGGTGATCTCATTCAATCCTCACATCAGCTCTGTGTGGAGATGCCACTATTGTGCTATCTGAAGAGGAAACGGATGCCTTCGCGATGCGGAGGAACTTTTCTCAGTGCACAAGTAAAAGGCAGAGCACGAATTCCGGTGCAGGTTTGTCTGGCCTGGAAGCCTAGGATCTTCCCGCGGTGCAGGGCAGCCTGTGTGGATCTGGCTCTCAACTTGTGGCGCAGCAGCCTCAGGCACTAATCTGAAGCTTTCTGCTGCTCTACATGAGCACCCCCCTTTCTGAACCCTAAATTTCTCAAAGCCCAGGGCCAATGGCTCAGCTGTGGCATCAATGCCCCTGTCTGGAACGGACTTACTACCAGGCAAGCCGTGTGAGGAGAGGTGGCCCTCTCTGTGTCGGACAGATGAGCAGAGGAGTGTTTGGGGAAACAAGACCCTTCCTAAGTGAGAGGTGCAAGCTGCTTAAACCTGTCTCAGGGGACCGGCCTCTCCTGGGCTGGGGATGAGAGTGGTAGTAGGGGTTGGGATTGGAGAGGAGGCGGTTAGGGAATGAGAAAGAGGAAACTAAAGCCTCAGGTCTCAGGGCACTTCCTGATTCTCTGTCCAGTCACCGCTGCAGGGTCCTTGCCTCTGCCCCCGCGCTTCAGCCCTTGCCTCACTGGTCTGACCCTCCTAACTCACATTCACCTTGAGCAAAGCCGTGTGTCCCACTTTGCATGCAGCAGCTCGTCTGATCCTAGCTCAGCCCCATGAAGTGGCCCTTATTATCATCATGCCAGTGCAGGTGAGGACATGGGGACAGAAAGAGGCAAAGCAATTTGCCCCAGGGCACAGAACTGGTCAGCGGCAGTGTTGGCATCCTGAACAGGCGGCCTGACTCCCAGGCTCACAACACTGCCTGTCATGATTGCTAGGGTTTCTGATGCCAAGAAATCGTGCCATTTTCCAATGTTTTTGGATTCCCAATATTTCCCCCGCTTTCTGCTCAGACTGCATCCTGCCTCCCTCTCTGTCAGCTTCACACACAGATTCTTTGTCTCAGATTGCTTCTGTCACTGCAGCTCAGCAGTCTGTGCGGTTCTGACCAATTTGGTGGTTCCTGAAGTGTTTTTGAAGTGGTATTTAAAATTTGAAAAGAGAAATTCAAAAGGCCCCAAATGTTGTCTTAAAAAAAGATTACAAAAACATTTTCTGAGCTTGGCCACATTAACTGACGGCAGAGTCTGTGCAATCTCTAGCTGACAACATGGCAGAGCTTTCTTGTATTTTTTTACTTTCTCCCCCTGTGTTGAGATTCAATCTCATGAATGTTTTCAGATGGTATCCTTTGTGTTTATAGTGGTCATACCACCCTTGCAAGTACAAAGTTTTGCGGTCTGTCCAGTCACCTAATACCTTCAAGGGTCCTAACCGACTTTGAGCCCTTGCAGGAGAGTTGGCCAGGTGGTTCTTGCTGAGGTTTGGACAGTATATTTGTCCGGGTGGCCAGAAGTGTGAGGAGCCAGAGGGAAAAAGTAAAAGATGTCCTAGGAGTGTTGGGGACTCATAGCCTAGTAGCCAAAGCAGTTATCAAGTCTTGGAGAACAACAGAAGGCAGTAAAAGAAGATGTCTGGAGCTGGGAGAGGAAGGGAAAGAAACTGCTAGATGCTAGAATCATATGCAGAGAGCACAGGCAGGAGAAGCCACACCAATTTCCTTGCATGGGACACGGGACTCTCTGTCATCTGTGTAAGTCACATGGTATGCGTATGTATGTGTGGTTACGTGTGGACTTAAGTCTGGTGTCAAACAAAAAAAAAAAACGTGACAATGTCAAGCTGTTCAGAATTATGTTGGGAACTGTACAGGGAATGGCGTCTGCTGCCCCCTGCGAAGCTGGGAAGAGGGAAAGCTGTGGGCTGGAGGTGTCTTTTCCCCAGCTGTGCTGAGGACTTTTACAGTCAGTGTATGACCTCCCCAGAGTTCTTAAGAATGGAAGCCTAAAGAGCTACAGTTGCTGCAAAGCTCGCCCTATGCAAGCGTGATCAGACGTGGGAGAAAGTGTCCCTTTTGCATTTGGAGGAAGGATGAATACAACCACCTAGGAGGCCTCAGTAGCTCAGGCTCACAGGTAAAAGAGCAGGTGCAGGGCTTTGCAGCATCAATGGCCACATTGGGAAGGAGCTTGGCACACAATTACTCAAATGTCCCAAAGGCCAGAGAGGTCTGAAGGAACGAGGGATACATGTCAAAATCTTACTCTTGACCTTCAAATCCCTTCCCAAATCTTATTATCTTCTATTTCTGAAACTCCCCTTTATCTATAACATTCTGGTATTATATTAAATTGTCTGTATGGCCGGCTGATGATTGCAATTTGCCCCATTTTCTCTTATTCTGACATGATGGCCTCTTCCTCATGGCCCTTAATCTTTTTTATGTAACTTACATGTCGGGGGCCCTTTCCTCCTGGATTTTGAGACTTCCTTGATTCCATCCCATGATGTCACAGAATCTACAGCTCTCCGTGGATGTCTAGTGAGTCCTGGGGGGTAATGCCCCTGTGGTCTGCTGAAGAACATTCATGGCAAAAAATCCAAGGAGACTCCCTTCTCTCCAGGTCCTAAATTTATTAGGTGGCTCTTAAAGGTGTGAGCAAATGCTTCAGATCTCTAAGACAGACACTCAAAGAAGTTTTTCCAACAGCATTTCTTTTATGTTTGACTCAAAAGAATATTAAGTAATTATAAGATATTTCCCATCCTGATTTGTCAGTCCTCTGCTAGGGAGGTTTCTATCTTTGTTTCAAAAATTCAAACAGTGGGGGCTTCTCTCTCCTGTATTAGGAGGAGCAGACAAAAAGGAGTTAGTCGACATCAAAGCCGTCAGCAATAGACGATCAATGCTTTTGAGAAAATGGTCCGCTTTCAAGGTGAGCAGACTCCATGTTTAAGAGTAGAGATAATTAACAGGAGTGGTATCCAATTACAATTCTTCTTTGCAATCTGTGTCTCTGAAATGTAGACTTCCTATGTTTTTGAGAGAAATATTGCAAAATAATCAACATGTATAATATTTCAGGACAGAGAAGAAGATTTTTTTAAATAAACTTGTGGAATATCTTATGTTTTCCTTTGTTGTAAGGTACACAAATTATTGAACTGTTCCACGCTTCAAAAACACTAGCAATGATTTATGAAGTCCATTATTTTTTCTGATTAAGAAAGGGGTTTTGTATGGCTGAAGTTCAAAGTACTTGGCCTTTGAGGAAAGATTTGTCCAGGCCCTTGGCTTCTCTGTCTTTGGCTCTGGTATCCATATGTGTTATCTCTAATTCTTTCATTTTTAACTTGGGGTGAGAAATTCAGAGCATCCGTAAATTTCCATGAGAAATCTCACATGACAGAAAACATGGTCTTCCACCACCTGCTAACTCCTTTCCCTTCTTTTGCCTCTTTTCCTCTACATGGACTGCTGTCTGGGAACTCTTCATTATTTCCTTCCTATTATGCAAAGCATTTGAGCCTTGACTCATTCCTGCCCCAAGCTCTAGTACCCAGTCCTTCAAGATCCCCGAAAGAAGACCTGTACTTAATGTTACCCGCCCTCCTGGAGGGTGATTGGGGTGATAATTAGCAGCATCTGTCTATTGTGCTAATTTTGACTCCTGGATCTTTCCACGTCTTGCTTTTTTATTTCAGCTTTAAAGGTGAATCCTCTCACTGAGCTTCAGGACCTAGAACCTGCTGTAGATCTTCCAGGGGGATCTGGTTGCTGCAGAAGTTTCCCTGGAGTGGGCTCAGGGTCTTGATAGAACTGCAGGAGTACTGGCCACCAAGGTGGAGCAACTGTATCATTTTTGTCTTGGTGTTACTGCATCCTGGGTAGACCCAGAAGCCTCTCCATTGTCTCTGGAACTACAGCTTTTCTTAACTGAGAAAAATAAAGGTCTCTCAGTGCTCGTCTGACACAGCTGGATGCAAGAAGGTGCTAATGGACCAACAACTGCCTCAAATACAATTTAATAAAACCAATTCTAAGAAGCCATGTGCAACTGAGATAAGAATATGAAAAAAGTCCAGAAGCTGGAAGGAGGCAGGAGAGACAACTGAAAAAAGTTTTTGTGTTGGGCGTAGGGGAGTAATGAAGCCAGGCCCAGAAGGGCAGGTGTCTTTCAAAAATGTCCACCCGGGGCTTGCTTTTCCTTTTCCACCCTACAGGCTCTCTGCAGAAGTGAAAATTACAACTGAGTTATGCAGTCAGTGAAGAGTAGCTGCCTGCTTTGAGCCTGAATCATTCATATATTACAAAGCAACATATATTGGGCTGTTCTATGGACAAGTCCTGTGTTGGACACTGTTACTTGCACAAGGATAAATAAGCCCAGCCCTCACCTGTAGGAGTTTACAGTTTACCTGATAGACAGATAACCAACTATAATGTAAGACATATTGAAATAGACAGGAAAATAGATGTGGTAGTAGAGCAGAGTACAGAATAACTATTCTTACCAAGGAAATCAGGGAAACTTAATAGAAGTGATTTTTTTCTTTCAGCTCACCTTTGAAGAGTAAGTACATTTCAAAATGCGTGGAGTGAGAAGGTCATTCCAGAGAGAAAGAACTGTGAAAGTATGAAAGGGAACAGATTTTGCAGAGAGGACTGAGGTTTGGGGTATGCAGAAACACAGGGTATGCAAAAGGATCTTAGGAGATAAGTTTGAAAAGGTATTTTGGAACTTGATTATGGTCTAAAGAGTTTAGACTTTTTCCTTTGAGCAACAGGAGAGCCATCCAAGGTGTTTAAGCTAAACATGATAAGAACCGTGTTAGAAGACATCACACTGGCAGCAGTGTGGAATGGATGGGTTTGTCTCAGAGGCGGAGAGATCAGTGTAGAGGCTCTTTCATTCAGCAAGTAAAAAAAAATAAAGATCGTGTAAGAGGTAATGAGGACCTGAGATGAAATTGTGATACTGGGAATGGAGAGAAAGGGAATGATTGAAAGTATATTGTTGAAATAGATTGGTGAGGCTCAGGAATGTGGTCGACTATAGAAGATAAAGGAGAATTCTTACACTCTCTAGAAAAGCTTTCAGCACAGAGAGAATGGAGATTAACTTTCGCTCTACTGGGTGACTCTCATTAACAACTAAGGTATTTGAATGCTTTGTCCTTAACATCTGAGCTTGATAAATTTTCGGGCTACTTGCAGTTCTTAGATCCATACATAGCCCATCAATGCCTCTCACCCCCAGTGCTCATCCAATGTCCGTACTCATTGCCAGGAAAAAGCCGGCACCATTGCAGCAACAAGCCACCAGTCTCTCCTTTTGGACACCCAGATCCTTCACACTGTCAGTTAAATGATGACATATTATGTACAGTGCTTTACATGGTACAAACTAGTTTTACACAACTCATATAAAAACGAAAGAGGGTACAGAGGACAGAGTAGGGGAGGGGACATGGGAGAGCAGAGAGAAAGACATAAATAAGATTTCCTTTCTTAATGGATAGTTCTGGTAGGCAAAGGAAGTATCCAATTTGGACCATCAGCCAAGCCTAAAATATCCTCCTGCCCAGCACCTGGACTCCTTGGCTCTTTTCAACTGTTATTGGGAATTTTGGAAGCATAATTTGGCTGGTGTGTTCTTTGGAGAGCTCTGCCTGGGGTCAGGTCCCAACCATCATCACTGGCTGAAACAGAATATAAAAGGGTAATACCCACAGTGGAAAATACCAGCAGGGACTTTCATTACAGTTTTCAGCATTTTTTTATTTTTGAGAATAAGTAAAGCAAGAAATAGTATCTTCATGGACTCAGCCCATACAACACATAATCAACTAAAGACCATCCTTTGAGAGGCTTTGATGTTATTTCAATTTTGGGGCTGATTTAGAGGGATCTCAAGGGGAGTGTATCAGGATGCAGAATCACATACGATCATGGGTCTCTGAATGAAAAACCATACAGAGGGGGACATTATCTGGAATACTGGTCTGCAGAGGATGACATCCTTTATCGAAGTGTCAGTTTACCCAAAACTTCTCCTTACTGAGTAAAATTCTTCTGATTCTCTGTTTCCTATTTCCTTCTCCAGGCATCACATCCCTAGGTAAGTGTCAGTCTCGCATTCAGTGTGCATAAGTACCGTCTGGAAAACTCAGTTAAAACCTCAGAGTTCCTAGTTGATGTGGAGTTGGATCCAGGAACTTGAATTTTTTTTTTTTTTGATGCTTTATCTATGTTAACTCTTTTTATTATTTTATTATTTTTTTTTTATTTCAGCATATTATGGGGGTACAGATGTTTAGGTTACTTATGTTGCCCTTGCCCCCCCTCCCCCCCAAGTCCGAGTTTCAAATATGTCCATCCTTCAGGTGGTGCGCATTGCACTCTTTGTGTATGCATATACCCGTCCCCTCTTCCCTCCTCCCCCCTCCCCTGCCCCCCTGCCCGACATCCAATAGATGTTATTCTTACATGTGCACTTATGTGTTGATCAGTTAATACCAATTTGATGGTGAGTACGTGTGGTGCTTGTCTTTCCATTCTTGGGATACCTCATTTAGTAGAATGCGCAGGAACTTGAATTTTTAACAAGCACCGTAAGTGAATCTGCACCCTCTTTGCAGCTCTTTTGCTCTCACTCAGGCAGCTAATGGTGGCTCCCCTAGAAGCTTCTCTTCTGGTGCCTTCTTCCATTCCCTAAGATAGAGAACAGGGAATTTGGGTAGGGCACAATCATTCCCAAGGTAAGAAAGCACACCCCTACATATGAGTAAATTTTCAAGCTCCTTAAATCCTGTGTTCACTTGCAGCAAGGAATCAGAAAAGACATAGCAACCGAAGACTTCATGTTTCAAATACGGGTGATCATCATGTCTCCTGGGGTAATAGGCTCCCCTTGGAGAAAGAAATTACAAATTACTAATAGTTCATATGGCAGAAAATTGCAAATTTCAAGCAAAATAAATACGTTCTTTCATTTCGAGAGTTTGCAATTGACTATCAGGTAGGAGGGTGCAGTATTAATAGGCAGCTATCAAACAGAACAGTGATGTTAAATTACATAATCAATTTAATGTTCTGGGTCAGTTAACAAAGAAATCTGTTCTCTCACTGCCACTAATTTAGAGCTTTCAATATCTCATTCACAAGTCTTTAAAAAAAAAAAAAACTTTTGGGAAGGATTTGGAATATCAAATTCTTCCATAAACATCTGTAACAGCTGTGTAAGGGATCCCAGACTAGCTGACCTTTCTCCCTTTGCAGTCTGAGGGTAGAAATGAGAACATAATCACCCATGATGAGCTGGCTGAGCGAAGTTGGGCCAAGCCATCAAACGCAGCTGTTGACTTCCCACAGGATTGGTCTCTCCTGCCTCTCAGTACACTTCAGGAGGAAGGCGTGCAGGATACTTGGCCACATATCCTGTGTGAATATGTTTTTGTGTGTGAATACAAGTGCACATGTTCACAAGCACAAGTATCCCCAGGCGAGTAGGGCGTCAGGGATATGGGAATTTAAAGTGGGCATTACTTAGCTTCAGAGCTAAAGTTTTCCGTTGGAAAGACTTTGGGCTCTTTTGCTGTAGACAGTGGGGGAAATGCTATGTTTCTTCTAAGTAGCTACAATAAATAAGCTTTTTCTCAGGTGTCAACTTATTAGGAAGTGGGTCTCTGAAGCCCGTGTTGAGAAGGATTCTGAGAAGGAATCAGGATTATCCAGAAGGATGGATTATGGGTTCATTCCATTGCTCCAGAGTGGGATGTGGTAGTGTACATGATAATCTTGGGAAAGGTTGTCCCTCTATGCCTCAAGCAAATGCCATGATTTAGGGACTGGCACTGGATAAACAGAAGCCTTTGGGACACAGTGTGCATTCTGGTGTCCACATTCAAAATAGCTAGATGTTGCTCAGCACATTCACTCATCGACTATTTATTGAGTGTCTGTCTACCAACTGCCAGGCTCTGTGCCATGCCCTGAGACAACAGTGGAGAACGCGACAGCCAAAACTGAGAGCTGAGCCACAATTGAAAGCTGAGGAAACTGACAATCAGTGAGGTGACATCAGGCCTCTGGTTTAAAGTTGTGAAATCCATCCCCCGAGTAAGCACATAGAGAGAAAATGATTGCAAGATTATTAACTATATCTTTGCTTGATGAAAATCTGCATGTATATTCATTAATACATACAAATGAATGAACGAAAGTACTTGCAATGGAACCAAAAGTGGGCATGGCTGTGATATTCTCAGACATCCTGTCCTGTTTGGGCTCAGGTTCAATAATATGGTGGACTTAAAAGACCTTAAACCATTGCAATTCATCATTCTGGAAGGCTTAGGGGCAGAAAAAATCCATTTGGTGCTTTGACCACATTTTCAATTCTGAAAGTTTGCCAAGTGAAGCAAGACATGGTAGGTTCAACAAGGAGAATGGCATAATGATATTGCATTTAGCAGCTGGAAGAAAAAATCAAGAGTTTTTGCAGGGGTAAAGAATTTTGGAAAAGAATTCACACCTACACCGTACTTGTTTGTCCTAATCCTTGGATGTCCTGCTGGAGGAGGGTCAAAGAAGTGGCCTATGGTCTTCTCAGATATTCTGATGGTGTAGGCAACATCGATTACTTACTCACATATGTTTTCTCTTTAAAAGTTAGGGAAAATATGAAAATGAAAGCCACCTCCCTCTGTTCTTCGCTGTAAGTTGTCATACACACAGGGAACAGTTACTAATTAAATATTGGCCAATCTGACAGATTTAATAATTTAATTCTGTGGCAAGAACAATTATTTAGCTTTTTCTTAAACTGATTTTGTTCTTTTAGTTTCCTCCTGCTTTACATTATCTATGCTTCAGCTCTTTGCTAATGCATATTTAAAAGACCGTTGTATTTTGGAAGCTTAATGCCTAACAGTGGTCCTCCAGTCACGTGGTTAATTGCCATCGAAATAGCTCCTGTGTATTTACTATCTCCGTACACCAGGCACTGTGCTAAGCAGGTTAAAAGAAAAGTTCTTTGCAATTTCATCAGAAACTTTTTGCATAATTTAATTCCCAATTTTTCTGGGGGGATATCATGCCCAATAAAATACCCAATAAAACACAATTTTCTGATATATTTTAAGAGCAATTTGTTACCCACCCAGTTGACTGTCAGCCAGCCATCAGTCAAGAGTCTAGTAACTTTTTAAATTGATTTTATTTTTTAGAACAGTTTTAGGTTCACAACAAAATTGAGAGGAAGGTACAGAGATTTCTCATACACTCCCTGCACTCACACACGCACAGGCTCTCCCATCGTCAACATCCCCCGCCAATTTGTTACAGGTGATGCACCTGTACACATTGACACATCAATATCACCCAAAGTCCATAGTGTACATCAGTGTTCACTCCTGGTGTTGTACATTCTGTGGGTTGGACAAATGCATAACAACATGTATTCACCACTGTAGTATCACACAGAGTAGATTCGCTCCCCTAAAACTCCTCTGTGCTCTGCCCGATTCATCCTTTCCTCTCCCCTAACCCAACCATTATCTTTTTACTGTCTCCATAGTTTCTGCCTTTTTCAGAATTTCATATAGTCAGAATTGTATAATATGTAGCATGTTTCAATTGGCTTCTTTAACTTAGTAACATGCATTTATGGTGCCTCCATGTCTTTTCATGGTTTAACAGCTCATTTCTTTTTAGTTTTTCTCATATAGATCTTGCGCATATTTCGTTCAATTTAGAAGAAATTATTTCAATTTGGGAAGTGCTTATGTATTAATAAATGATACTGTGGTTTTAATTTTAATTTTCTCTTGTTCATTGCTTGTATATAGGAAAGCAATTGACTTTTGTTTATTAACCTTATTATATCCTGCAACATTGTTATAATTGCTTATTAGTTACAGGACTTTTTTGTTATTGCTAATTCTTTTGGATTTTCTACATACATGATCATGTCAGTGTACAGTTTTATTTCTTCCTTCCCAATATGTATCACTTTCATTTCATTTTCTTTCTTATTACATGAGCTTAGACTACCAATACAATGTTGAAAAGCTGTGGTGAGAGGAGATATTCTTGCCTCATCCCTGATCTTTTTGGGAAAGCTTTGAGTTTCTCACCATTTAGTATGATGTTAGCTGTAGGCTTTTTGTAGATACTCTTTATCAAGTTGAGGAGGTTCCCTTTATTCCTAGTTTACTGAGAGTTTTGATCAAGAATGGGCATTGAGTTTGTCAAATGCTTTTCCTGCATCTCTTGATATAATCAGGTGATTTTTCTTCTTTTTCTTGTTGATGTAATGAATTACATTTGATTTTCAAATGTTGAACCAGCCTTGCATACTGGGATAAATCCCACTTGACTGTGGTATATAATTCTTTTTATACATTGTTGGATTTGATTTGCTAGCACTTTGTTGAGGGTTTTTTCCTCTATGTTCATGACAGATATTGGCCTATAGTTTTCTTTCCATGTAATGACTTTGTCTGGTTTTGGTATTAGGGTAATGCTTGCCTCAGAATGAGTTAGAGAGTGTTCCCTCTGCTTCTATCTTCTGAAAGAGATTGTAGAATATTGGTATGATTTCTTTCTAAAATATTTGATAGAATTCACCAATAAACCTATCTTGCCCTGCTTCTTACTGTATTGGAAGGTGATTATTATTATTTTTTTCCTTTTTTCATTTCAGCATATTATGGGGGTACAGATGTTTAGGTTACGTATGTTGCCCTTGCCCCCGCCCCAAGTCTGAGTTTCAAGTATGCCCATCCTTCAGATGGTGCGTATTGCACTCTCTGTGTATGCATATACCCGTCTCCTCCTCTCTCCTCCCCCCTACACCTTCCCCCTGCCCGACATCCAATAGATGTTATTCTTATATGTGCACTTATGTGTTGATCAGTTAATACCAATTTGATGGTGAGCACATGCAGTGCTTGTCTTTCCATTCTTGGGATACTTCACTTAGTAGAATGCATTCCAACCCTATCCAGGAGTATACAAGAGGTGCTATAGCACCACTGTTTGTTAAAGCTGAATAGTACTCCATGGTATACATATACCACATTTTATTAATCCACTCATGTATTGATGGACACTTGGGTTGTTTCCACATCTTTGCAACTGTGAATTGTGCTGCTATCAACATTTGGGTGCAGGTGTCTTTCTTATAGAGTACCATTTGCTCTTTTGGGTAGATGCCCAGTAATGGGATTGCTGGATCGAATGGTACTTCTAATTGTATCTCTTTAAGGTATCTCCATATTGCTTTCCACAGAGGTTGCACTAGTTTGCAGTCCCACCAGCAGTGTATGAGTGTTCCTATCTCTTGGCATCCACACCAACATTTATTGCTTTGGGACTTTTTGATAAAGGCCAGTCTCACTGGAGAGAAGTGATATCTCATTGTGGTTTTGATTTGCATTTCCCTGATGATTACAGATGTTGAGCATTTTTTCATATGGTTTTTAGCCATTATTCTGTCTTCTTTTGAAAAGATTCTGTTCATGTCCTTTGCCCACTTTTTGATAGGGTTGTTTGATTTTTTCTTGTTGATTTTCCTGAGTTCTAAGTAGATTCTAGTTATCAGCCCTTTATCGGATTTGTAGCATGCAAAAATTTTCTCCCATTCTGTAGGTTGTCTGTTTGCTCTTGTGACAGTTTCTTTGGCTGTGCAGAAGCTTTTTAATTTGATCAG